>JACTOM010000076.1:581533-693733 GCA_015832385.1 Elymnias hypermnestra | reverse complement strand
CAAGGGCCCTGCTACGTCGGGGGAAAACGTTGCTCTAAGGGCGCCTCCTGCGAGGCTCGGACCTAGGCTTAGAGCAACGTTTGCTGCTGCTGAAAAAGACAATCGGACAGGTGCTTAATCTTGACGCCCATGGGTCCGCGACTGGTGGCCGCGGCCGGGGTGCGTCTGATAGCGGGGACCTCGTCTTCACCGGCGAAGACGCTGTGTGTGTGTGTTTGTGTACGGGGCATTGTCAATAGTAATCTGGTCGTCTGGGTCGTCAAAGACGTGTTTGGGCCGCCTCTTCCTAGGCGGGATGTTTAACCTAATCCCATAAGAGGCGGCATTTCTGATGAGAGACTCCAGCGGCTACCGGCGACCCTTTTTATATCTACTTTGTGGGGGGTCTGCCTACACTGCGCCGTCCGGTGCGGGGTCGCCACTCCAGCACCTTCGGCCACCAACGTCCATCGGTCCTTCGGATTATATGCTCCACCCATTGCCACTTCAGGTTCGCGATTCGTAGGACTATGTTGGTGACTTTGGTTCTAATACGGATCTCTTCATTTCTGATTCGATCACGTAGAGAAACTCCGAGCATAGCCCTCACCATCGCATGCTGAGTGACTCTGAGCTTCCGCATGAGGCCCATAGTCAGCGACCACGTCTCAGAACCGTAGGTCATCTCTGGCATATATATACCTTAATAAATTTTTCAGTCTTTCATATAATACTTGTTATATCTTAACTAATTATAAAGAGGATACGTTTGTGTTTTTGTATGTAAGTATGTATGTTGTCACACCAAAACTACTGGACCATTTTCACCATTAGAAAGATGCATCATTATCTTGCCCTTATCCTACTAGGTGGGGTCGACAGAGCATGTTTCCTTTCGCCATTTCACTCTATCCTCTGTCATTTCTTACTTGCCCTTATACACAGTTCATCTACACTTTTTTTGGTCGCCCTTTCCCGGCTCTGCCGCTTATCATCATATTTAGGGCCCTCTTGCATACATGGTTATCCTCCCTTCTCATGACATGTCCATACCAGGATAGCCTTCGATTCCTTAACTTCTCGGTCACTGGTGCTACTCACACACTTCCTCTAATATACGCATTCCTAATCTTATTTAATTTTGTCACTCCACACATCCATCGCAACTTTCGCATCACCGCTGCATGCAATTTACTTTCATTATCCCCTTTGGTGGCCCAGCACTTTGATCCATACAGGATGACATCTTGATGACGATCGTCTTATAAATGTACCCATTTGGTTTAAGGGGCATTCTGGCATCGCAAATTGTTCCTGAGACCTGCCGCTACTTCATTCAACCTGTATTTATCCTGCTAGTAACATCTCGGTCAATGTCGCCGTCGTTTTGAAAGTTAGAGCCGAGGGAACGGAAATCGGAGAAAATTCGAAGGGATACACCATCTAAGACAATCGAAGAAAAACTGGTTGGATCCCCGAAATCACAGAAAAGATGTTCTGTTTTGGTACTATTTTATTTACGACGAAGGCTATATTACTGTTATAAATAGAAATTCCTTAATGCGTTAATGTAACCCAATATGTGTAAAATATATCTGTTATCGCGTGAGCTGCGAAAACAATTGAAGATAGAACAAAAATATGTTCTACAGTATTATAGAACGTATTAATATCTACAAATATGTCCAATTACTGTAGTTATGCCACTTTAACTACTTTTTTACATTTTGAAAGTGAATAAAAGTGCCGACAATAATATATTATTCATACTTCCGTATTAATCCTTATCCTATTAAATAAATAAGAGTCTAAGAAAATAGGTCCTATTTAGACTTTCCCCTGTAACGAGATCGGTATCTCCGTGGGTGAAATCGCGGGGCATTCCTAGTTATAGGTATAAAATAGGTAATATAAGTACAGTATATATTTTAAATACATCTAGTAAGGGCGAATAATTTCAAATTACAAATAAACCCTCTAATTTGAGTAGAACTACTCTTGGCGAGCAAAAAACATGGTAGTACATTTTTGTGCTATCTCAAAATGTATTCTTTAAGTAAAGTGTAAACATTACATTTATCATATTATCTACACTCCATAATCTTAAAGTAAACAAATTCCACGCTGGATTACACAAAATTTCGCTAATCCCAACAAAATCGAAAAAAGAATGGATTTAATAAAAAAATTGTAACGCAAATGTGAGTTAATCCTTTTTTTTTTTGTTTAAATAACTCTAATTCGTTGCAATATTATCCTTATTAGTTTTAAATAAAGTTTAATTTTATTGAAAAAAGAAATCGAATGATGTCAAGAGCATACAAAACTCGAACTTGCGAGTGATTCCAAATTCAAACTTCACTGTTTATATGTAAGTTTGAAATTGGAATGCGTTTTTTTTAATGTCTGAAGTGGGAAAGGCGTGACAACGTTAATCCGCAGTTATGGGGACTCGAACAAAGAGCACAATAGTTTGGGAGCGAAATGAACAGCACTATTGTTGTTTGACGCTAGGTACCAATCGAATTTTTGACTGAACACACTTGGCAAAATGAGTGATATAGCGTTGCAGTTTGATAGTATTTATTTAAAATATTATTAAATCAAACCCCATTTAAAAAAAAGATGAAAACGAAACTTCACACAATTAGTGGTTTTATCGCTTTGAAGCGATATCTTCCAGATAACGTTACATACATACATAGCATCACGCTTCATTTCCATAGGGGTAGGCAGAGACCAAGTCCTTCCCATTGCCACGATCCTTGCATATCTACTTCGCTTCTTTGATTGTCATTAAACCTTTCATACAAGTTTGTCGGTTTGGAGTACTCTTGACCTGCCCCTTATTTAAAATGTCCTGGATTTGGTCCAGGAACGTAGGGCTTGATTCCTTGCTTCCCCTTCCAACTTTCGCATTCACTCTTGACTCATAAATCCTTTTTGTCAGTCTCCTTTCATTCTTTCTCTCTACATGCCCAAACCATCTAAGCATACCTTTTTCAATTTTAGTCACTACGTCTTCTTTTGTACCACAACATTCTCTTATCACACTATTTCTCACTCTGTCACTCAGTTTTAATCCACTCATGCTTCTCAACGCTCTCATCTCTACCGCATTTATTTTACTTTTGTGATTCTTCTGCCATACCCAACTTTCACTACCATACATAAGTGTTGGCACCAACACTCCAGCATGCACTGCCAGTCTAGCCCTTTGAGACACCATCTGGCTATTCATAAAAGCATGCAGAGCACCATTTACCATATTCCCTGCATTCACTCTCCTTTCGATATCACTTTCACATGTTCCATCTTTTGTAAATTTAGATCCCAAGTATACAAATTCTTTCACCTCTTCCACTTGTTCCCCATCTATCAAAATATTGCCATTCATCATAGATTCATCTCGTTCAAAAAGCATAACTTTCGTTTTGTTTACATTCACTTTCATTCCTTTCCCTTTCAAAGCTTCATTCATAATATTTAGCATCTCCTGAAGCTCGTTAGCGGATGACGCAAGTATTACTTGATCATCAGCGTAGAGTAAACATTTGATGAGTAATTCATTCATTCTTAACCCATACATACTTTCTTTTAAATCTGTCAAACATTTATCCATGAAAAGGTTGAACAGCCATGGTGACGCAACACATCCCTGTCGAACACCTCTTTCGACAGGAAACCACTCCGTGTACGCTCCGTTTATTCTGACACAGGCACTAGAACCCTCATAGAGAGACTTCAATGCTTGGATCAGACAACCGCTCACCCCATACGTAGATAACGTTGACCACAGCTCATTCCTCACCACTCGATCATAGGCCTTTTCTAAATCTACGAACGCGCAATAAACTTTTTGGTGTTTAGCCAAACATTTTTCAGTTATGCACCGTAAAGAAAAGACCTGATCCGTACATCCCATTCCTCTTCTAAATCCCGCTTGCACGTCCCATATTTTCCCATCAGTTTCATTAATCACCCTTTCAATTAATATCTTTGCATACAATTTGCCGACGACACTAAGAAGGCTGATACCGCGGTAATTTTTGCACTCCTGCTGTGACCCTTTTCCTTTATATAGAGGGACAATTACGGCCTTGCTCCAATCTCTTGGGACTTGACCTTTCTCCCAGCATATATTGAAAAGGCAGTACAGCTGAGCTACCACAATCCCGCGGCCAGCCTTCAGCATCTCGACTGACACTCTGTCATACCCAGCAGCCTTACCTGATTTCATACCTTTTATCGCTTTCATGATGTCATCCATACTAATCTCGCTATCACTTGTCTTACATTCATTGCTATCCGCAGAGGCCATATTTACCTCTGCTTCATTTCTTTCAAACAAACTTTCAAAATGATCCTTCCATCTCTTCAATATCCATTCTTCTCCTTTTATTAAACTTCCATCTAAACTTCTGATTTTACAAAGCTCCGAGGAAGTAGATCTCCCTCGGGCAAATTGTATTGATTTCCAGAAAAACTTTTTGTTTGACTGAAAATCATCAGAAAGTCTCCTATCATACATATCACTGTATTCTTCTTTTTTCTTTCTTACAGCTTCTTTCACGATTACTTTCACCCTTTTGTATTCCATTCTTGCCTTTTTTACGTCATCATTCGTTGCCTTTTGCATTCGTTGGTTCGCTTTTGTAGCCAACCAATCGGACCAAGCTTTCTTCTTTTCACACACAGCTGCTTGAACATTTTTGTCCATCCACAAATTCTTCTCTTTCTTACCTTTCCTCCTTTTAGACACGCCACATACATCAATAGCAGCACCAACCACTCCATCTTTAAATTTATTCCATAAACTTTCAATCTCATTTCCTTCGTCTTCACTCTTGAATCGCCCACTCAAATTTTTCAGATATTCTTCTCTAACATCCTCTTCTTGCAATCTCTCCACTTTTATTCGTTCAAGAATGCTCGAGGTTTCCTTCTTTCTATGGCGCCACCGATTAAAAAGACCACCGATTCGGGCAACGACCAGGTAGTGGTCAGTATCGATGTCGACCCCGCGGTATACTCGAGCATCTAGAACTTTCTTCTTCAGTTTTTCGTCCACAATTACAAAATCAATCATACTTCTAGCATTCCCTTCTTCCCTTGTATACACATGAATCCCCTTGTGCTCAAACATAGTGTTTGCCACAAAAAGACTATGTTCCACACATATTCCAAGCAAACTTCGTCCATTTTCATTCACCCGTTTGTCACCAAACATACCAAGAGTCCTTTCATATCCATCACGTTTCACACCTACCCATCCATTAAAATCTCCTAACATAATTATTCGCTCATTCGGTTCACATTCATTCAACGTATCACTCACACTTTCCCAATACTCATCTATTTCTTTTTGGGCTTTATTGGACTTTCTGGTGCCCAGATCCGTCGGAGCATAAGCACCCAAGACAAAGATCCGAGTAAGTCCAACTTTTAGCCTGATCCAGATGAGTCTAGGACTCACGTATTTCACTTCTTTCACACAATCATCCATTCTTTCGGAAAGTATGATACCAACTCCCTGACAGCCTCTCTTATCACTGCTTACACCAGACCAGTAAGCTGTGTAAGGGCTATGTTTCGTGGTATCACATCCTTTCCTCTTTGTCTCATTCACGCAGAGTACATCTATGCACCTATCATGCATCATCTGGCATACTTCATCAATCTTTTCATTCATTCCTCCTCTTACATTCAAAGTAGCAAAGCGGCTCTCGGTAGCCCGCTTTTCGCCCCCATTAGGAACGTGACGTGATGGATTGCGAATCTCATCGCCGCCATTTTTGGAATGTAATAATATCACCATTGCGTTCCCACGAGTAGCAAGGGAACATAGGTCCATTCTGGCAGAGCCCCGCATGCCAGAATAAGGCTAGCCTATTTCTGGGTTCGCCCGGTCCCAGGGCCACCGCTTGCGACTAGGCAAATGCCCCTAGCCATGAGTCCCTCGGCACGGTACACCTTGGACTGGCAGGAAGTGGGTAGGAAAATGGAATAAAAGGGGGGAACGGGTCAAAAAGATAGGAACTTTGTAAGGAAGAGAAAGGAAAATATAAGGTAGTAGGATATTACTGACTCGGAAGACTGAGAAGATTCAGTAATAGCTCGGGGAGCCGGGATCGCATACCCGTGTACCATACTATGACTATCGGACAAATAGACAAAGATGTGTACCCCCTGACCAAATCATCTCTACCGAAAATTAATAAATGGGCTAAATTGCTAAATGTTGATCGCGATTCGCTATGCAACTTTCATGACAGGCTGATATTCTTCAATTTCGTAATGAATAATGCCCTTAAGATGTTGAATCGTTTAGGGTTTGTTCACATAAATGATAGTTTTTAAAAAACCCCATAAGAAAATATCTGGTGCTGTTAAAGCTCCGGAGATCTGGCTGACCATTTCAAATCGCCAAGAAAATTTCGAATCGTGTCTTCGTGTCGAAATTTTCTTGGCGATTTTCTTCGGCACTAACAGTAACTTCAACAAATTCAAAAAAAAATTGGGACAAATGATGTTTCCCACACACGGATACCACATCATACAGTTGTTACAACACATGATCGGGTCCTGTGAAAATCGCCAGAAGAAACGTCCAGGAGCGAATATCCATCCTTTGATACGAAAAAGTACATTTTTTAACCTAAACGTAGCTTATCTTCAAGAGGTTTGCCTCTGTAATGTTGTCTATAACGCGTAAGGAACCATTTTGCAAAATTTATAATGAATCGGGCAGAAATCTGTGCTGAGTAAAATGATTGAGTCATGCTTTTTCACTTATATAGAAAGTGTTAGGAAACCGCTTCCGAAAACGAAAACAGGTGATAGTTCTAATGGTATCTTGATGATGGAACGAAAAAAATATAGATGCTGATAAAAACATTATATTTTTGCTAGCTAAATGAAACGATAGCTGTATAAAAAAATATATTACTGTCCAAAAAAAGAACCAGCATTGAAACAAAATTAGCACATCTGACGTCTTAACCCGGGTCAACGACCTCTAGCTGCCCGCGCACTAGCAGCTAGCTCGTACTAACATGATGGAGGGTAATGATGGTAATAAAACGTTTAAAAAACAGATATTTTTAAAATCAGAATCGTTTTTTTTCGATCTATCATCAAACGTATCATTAGCTTCAACATCTTGTATAGTCTTTAGTAATTCTGCAGCTCATTACGTAGCTGCCCTACTGTTCCTAGTGAAAACAAACTTTTTTTGTTATAAAAATGATGATAGATTGTTTGTTAAAAATAAAATTTGAGCTTAAATTAGTTTAAAATGTTTAGAAGTTACAACTTTTCGTTCTCAACTGACAATGGCTACCATTTTGTCGCACAATCTGGTTACAACAATACAAATATTGCGCATTTAATCCCATGCGGCTTGGATGTTGAACTGTTGACTACAATGTGCAATGGAGGTTTTTTATAAGGGCTTTGGTACTTGACGTTTAATAGTGGATATCATTATTAATTTTATGATTCGTTTGCGTTGCCAAAACATTGTGTGTTTCAGTGAAATCTCGGAAACTGCTTAACATATTTTCAAGGGACTTCCAGGTGTCAGGGACAATTATATAAGGAGCAATATAGGCTCCTTTTTCATTACGATTTTTTTAAATCTCTATCAACTTTAAGAGTGATTCTGCATCGAGTATTACAGCTACGTTTAAAACAGTTGAGGCAATATTAGCTTGTACTCCGTCGGTTGCTGTGTCTGCAAACTCATCATCTTCTTCTTGATTGGCGATGAGAAACTCATCCGATAATAGCAAGCAGCATCTAATTTCTTCACCTTTTCCAAGTTATACTATTATATATATTACAATTAATTTTTAGACGATAATAAAATTCGAAGTTCAAGTATGCATTTTTAAATTTAAAGTGGATAACACTTGATGTTAATAGTTTGTTTCGATATCGATAAGTAACAGCCACGTCGAAGTTCGGTCGGGTTTACTAATTAGTTTGTTATTGATTTAAAAAAATTGATGATGATGATGATGTCTATATACTAATATATGAAGTAAAAAATTTGTATCCCTTTTTATGAAAATTGTGCTAAATTATGAACTAAATTTGCTCTAGCTCATACTCTCCTTGATTATACTGACACTTGTCTTTTTGAGCTCATTGAGGAGCCATTAAATAAGCTTGAGAGATTCATGTTTGGTCTTCGCAAATATAGTCATATTTCCGACTTCCGCAAAAAACTCAAGTGGCGTCCAATACGCCTTCGTCGGAATATTCATCTTCTTTCTTTTCTCTATTGTGTGCTGTTTGATCCTAAAGCGTATGTATATCTGAGATAACGCTTTCAGTTCTTTAACGAATCCCATGATCGACAATTCTGTTTGCAAGAAAACTTACGTTTTAAGAATTCCTTCTCACTCTACTTCTTTTTTTTTCAAAATCTTTCTCAGTTCAAGCTGCTCGTATGCTCAGTCTCACAATTTATTTAAAACGATGCTAAAAGAGTACTTCCTGTCCAAGATAATTGATTGATTGATGCTGTTTTAATTAATTATTATGAGTGTTATTAATATTAGATGTAAATAGATTTAATACACCTCTCTTTGCCACTTTTGTATGTGTCATTCTAAGAATTTTTGGTTCCTTAGACGAGATCGCTATTTTAGCGATTAAGCCGCCAATTGTATTCCATAATGTTCTTAACTGT
Source organism: Elymnias hypermnestra (assembly GCA_015832385.1). Classification (NCBI taxonomy): domain Eukaryota; kingdom Metazoa; phylum Arthropoda; class Insecta; order Lepidoptera; family Nymphalidae; genus Elymnias; species Elymnias hypermnestra. Next base: position 685,056 of record JACTOM010000076.1, on the reverse strand, counting down.
ATTGTCTTTTATCAATTATGCATAACAAACATGCATATAGAGTATATATGCGTATATGTCAATCGCTGACAATTATGTCAAACGTCACAAAGTTACATTAAAAAAGTTTATAATGTCAAAAACACTAAGGAGCTTACATTAGAAATGCTAATGGTGGTTAAGTTTGCTTAAAATGCCCTATAATCTAAGTAACTTTGTTAACCTTTTTCTTTAATACGAACCTTCTCTGGATTGAATTTAGTAAACGATGAAATAAACTTCGTTTACTGATAAATTAATATCATTAATTAAATACAATATTACAATATGAGTCCAAGAGAGTCGCTAAGAGATAAATTCAAGGCAATTAACATAATGACAGATCACTGTGTATACATATTAGAAAACTTGTTGTAAGTACACAAAAACATTGACTCTTTTAATAAAAAGAGTGAATGTATATCATATAACTTACGAAACAAAAACAAACTTGTTGTAAATTCTAGTAGGCTGCATAAAATTAACAACTCATTTAAGGGTAACTGTATACGTTTCTATAATAAACTCCCACAAGACGTTTTAGAAATGTCAATTAATAAATTCAAAGTCTTTGTTAAAAGAAAGTTGATAGAAAAATCGTATTATAAGTTGCAAGAGTACTTAGACGATAGAAACGCGTGGGAGTGAACGAACTGTTCTAATTTGAATTGAAATATATTAAACTAATATGATATTGTAATGATGATGATAACGAAAAAACAAAACACCCGACTGAGTTTGTTGTGGACTCTTCTCGGATCAGGGCGCGAAGGAACCCTCGTAACTTTAGATTTTAAGTGTGGAAAAGAAAAGAAAAAAAATTATTTCACGATTCAAAAGTGCTGTGATATGCCTACTTGAATAAAGATATTTTGGTTTGATTTAAATGAGTTTCAATAAAATAATATAAAAAGGTATTTTTTGAACTGTTTTATTTAAAGTTTCGTTTATTTTGTATGAAAAGCATAGGCAAATGAACAGTATGGCCTTGATGAAATCTGATATTATAGAAGTATAGTCTTTAACAATAGAACTTTAATAACATTTGTACTTATAATTTAAATTAATTATGGTATAGCTTCGACCACGAAACAAAAGTCTGATTGAAAAGTCTCTGCTAATACCGTATAATAATGCTAATCTATCAAATAAATAAAAAATAGATATGTTTTAAGGAATTATACTGTATAACCGACATTATTGTCACGAAATAATCGATATAATTTTATCAAACATTGTAAGAGAGTTGGAAAGGCGGATTAAGATAACATCTTCATTTTTTTGAGACCATTAATGACAGGTGTTGAAGTCTGTTTGCTTACGGGTAGCAGATTTGATGTTATACCATCTTTATCCTCATAAATCGTAGTATTCTCACGTTAGATAATATTGACAACTTTGTGGATAAATCTATATTCACATATTGGTTGTCTGTTCAACAGGTGAATATTGTAATATGGTAAAATATGATAGTACTCGCTTCTTTATCTAAGGTCACGGACACGATTCCTGGAAGGGGAAATTAAGATAAATAAAAATGTTACCAAAAAAGAACCGCCTTCAAAACAAACTATTCCAAACAAAATAATATGCTCTAAACAGTAAAAAATAATTGCGTATTCTTTTTTAGAGTTCTCCTAAGTAAAATGAAAGAAACAATAAAAGTCTACCAAATTATTACGATGATATAAAGTAGTTACAATTATTATTATTGTTGGAGTCGGCCAAGCAAGAGATTTGTGTTCCGGTACGCTTCTGTGTATAAACCATTAAGTGAAAAATTACCATTTACCAGATATACGATCCATCTTAGAAATTATCATCACTTACCATCAGGTGAGATCACTGCCAAGCGCTAATCTGTCAATAATTAAGAAAAAGGGGCAATAGGTTCGATGGAGGAAATTAAGGAAATCGTATTATTTAATTTTTAAGTCTAGATTTATCGAAGGCTTCGGCCGTGGCTAGTTACAATTTGTTCAGTAAAGTGCAGAGTGGTAAATTACTTCTTACCAGGTAAGGGGTTTTCCATCTTAGACATTATCATCAGCTGCCAACAGGTGAGGGCCCTGCCAAGCGCTAAATTGTCAGCAATAAAAAAGGTCAAGAGTTCTATCCCCGGCGGAGGAAGCTTAGGAAATTGTTGCCCGATTTCATTAACATTTCCTAAAGCATCACATAATAAGGGGACTCCTTGGCTATAGAAACACATGTAAATGCCCTTAAATATACTTAGGGGCTCACGAAGCTTCGGGCATGTTTATCTTAAGTTTTCTAAGACTGAAATAGTAGTGGCCATGTCTAGTTGGAGCTAAGCAGATTTATGCGTGACTAGAAAGTTACGAAATGTGTCTTCGGGTGTGGCGAACGAAAAATACAAGGAAGATAAAAGTTGTTTTTTTTTAATACTTTTTATAGGAACGTGGTCCTCCAAGGACTAAGTCGCTCTGTAACATCCTCCATTCAGATTACATTATAAGTAAATTAAAAACTACTGACAATAATTTAATACAGCCGTAATAGGACTCTGATCTTCTCTGTCAAAGGGTTTTTTTCTCGCTCGCTTTCCTCCATCCGCCAATGTAAGGCTCGCTGGCTGCACCAGGATACCCACTAAAACCCAGCGGAATTCTCTTAATCCGTACGCTGGGGGCCAGATGTTCGCTGACGCATTCAGCTATTGCACTCCAGATAAATCCAACTCAAGGGTTAAAGGAATGGGAAGCAAGCAGAAGAATTTGCGCCTTCTGGCACTTCTTCGCCATAGACCGCAATCTCCCTTTCCCTCTTTAATCCTTCCTCCTGAAAGATGCCTCTCTGTCAGTTTTTTTCATCATATACGTATCGCTAAACAATACCATGGGTATAACGCTGTACAGAAACCATAAGAAGTAAATTACCAGGGTAGTACACTTCCACTCTGCTTTCTACAATAAAATGTTTATCTATCTATCTAACATAAAAGCAAGTAGTTCAAAATAGTTACACACTCAACAAGGATAAAAAACTGAATTCCTTTTTAAGACATCCTCTGTAATACAACACCTATATTGATCACACCTGACTGTAGCTGGCAGCTGATTGGTGGATATACAGAGAGGGTGAGAGGGTTACGTTTTCATTGGTTAATTCAATGTAGGGGTGTATCCCAGAGTATACTGCGGCTTGCGAAAATTTACAACACTTAATATTATTCTAGAGTAAGATATAATTAATTTCGGTTTATAAATACTAATACTGGCTGTGCTCGCAATTTCGTCCGAGTGGAATAGTGTTTTTTGATAGCATTTGTAATTAGTAGTTTTAGACTAATTATTTTAAAAATAAGGCACAGTAATTCTAATTTCCGTGTCCCCGGTTATTATCCCTGTACGCTACTTTGTCCCACTTTTTGAGAAACTGTTTTCGGTGCAAACTCACCCTTAGCCAGATTGTGTAAAGCACTAAACAATGTGTTTCATTCACGTTCATTCATTTTGGCCAAAAACAAAACCGTTATCAGGTCTCAACCGGGCCCTGCTGACTTTTTCCTCTTCCCAAAACTGAAGACACAGATGAAAGGAAAACGTTTTGCAACGATTGAGGAGACAAAAGAAAAATCGAAACAGGAGCTGTTGGCGATAAATTATTTTGAGTATTGGTAAAAACGCTGGTATATCTGAGGGGATTACTTTAAAGGGGACAAGATAGTTATTAATGAATAAAAAAATAAATACTTTTTGAAAAAAATTAAATAACGGTTATTTTATGACCAGGCCTCGAATATTACTAACTTTAATTTTAGCTATAAACTATTTTTGTTGCTTTGTTCCCTTTTTTGCTCTACTTTTTTTATTACTTCATGTTTTGTTTAATTTTAAATGATAGCTACATTTAAAAACAAACTAGGTTATAACATATCGTTAGTAAATAGGTTCAGTAGTTTTGGCGTGAAAGCGCGAAAGACAGAGTTACTTCATCATTTGTAATATTAGTAAGTATTGTTATTTTATGGCTTCGAGAGTACAATTTTGACAAACTTTGAATGTTATGTGTATGTATATCGAATCAACAGCTTAAGGAATGAGTTTCAACCTTCCAGGCCTTCCTTCCTTTTTGCCAATAAAGGATTATAAAGCTGAGGAGAGTTTATATGCTTAAACATGCTAATCAAGGATCTACTGATCCGATTTCTTAATATGTTTCATTGTTAGACATTATCGAGGAAGGCTATATCATCACGCTAAGACCACAAGATGTAAATTCTTGGAAATAATTAAATTTAGGTTAATATACATTAAATGTATTTTACCTAAATTAGAAAGCCATTAGGTAAAGCTTATCTCGAAATGTTTTAGATATTTATTATTTGATTTCTTTCATGTTATTTTATAATACTTCACTCGAGCAACTACGTCTGTATACTCTTAAATGAGGCTCTTAAAGCACAGCACTATTTACTGCAACGAAATGCTCGGGAGTTGCTATTTCATTGATTTTAATTTTGTTTTAGCGAAATCCTATTATATCTAAAATAGATGCAGGCTAAATTATAACATCAGCTATCTGCCTATGAAAGTAACGTTAAATTCGGTACAGTCCTTTCAGCGATTGGCCGGAACAAACAATCGCACACAATTTAAGAAATATTGTTTTTTTATTTATATAAACTATAAGTAAAAAGTAAGTGTCGTATATATTTTCATATGCATTTATTGAATAAATGTTATTTTAAACATGCAAAGTGACTCTGTAATTTTATCTACATATTTGTATAGATATATAGTAATTTACGTCGCAGTCCAAGTTGTATTATCTCTGTGAATGTGTACCTTTTCGTGTCAAGTTACTGATGCTTATTAAACCTCGTGATTTAGGGATGATGGCACCGTTTGAGGGATAAACTCACTTTGTTATTTTATTATTGAATTAGACTTGATTTTTACTAGGGTATGTTAAACATTACCCCAGTTTTCTCTGCATAGTTTATTAAAGACCTCAGTATATATAGTATGTATCGAGTAGCATATCGTTTCAATTATTTAGGAGAATTTGTTTGGTTCGTGCTTACAGGTAAGCGTTTGACTATTAGATGGCAACACTTAAAAATACTAAAAACATAGTGCAATATTAATAAATGTTATGCAATACGAGGTAACTTTAACGAGCAGACCACCTGTGTTAACTGACTTTCGTGCCGCCTTATGGTGCAGTTGTTTTTATTGAAATATTGCTAAATTGTATAAATTCATAAGTTGTTAGTAACGTGCAAGTTATTTATAATTAAATAGAGGAGAGAATAAAAGTTGTTAGTTAATATGAGTTGGTGTTTTTATAACATTATGATAACTGATGATGTAGTCAAAGATGGGAACGCGCTAATTTGTTAAGAGGCAGTCTGCCTCTTCTGGTGCACAGCATCGTAGCGGAACATAAATCTCTTGTATGACTATACGTCTTTTCTGGTAGAGTGGTGATAACTAGCCACGGCTGAAACCACCCACTAAGATCTCTGCTAGCAAAGAAGTCTTATCTAATGATGCCCACTGTGTCCAATCATGTGCCGCGTGGCTTCAGCGGCTACCAGCGACACTCCTGATATCGCCGGTCCGCCTACTGAGGGGTATGCCTATGCGCCATCCGTTGCAAGGTCACCACCTTCAGGACCAACGTCTATCGGTTCGTTGGACTATAAACCACTTCAGCATCGTGATTCTTAGGGCTATTTCAGTGTATATGTAATAGCTAGATGGTGTCTCAAAGGGCCAGACTGGCTGTGCATGCTGGAGTGTTGGTGCCAACACTTCTGTATGGTAGTGAAAGTTGGGTATGGCAGAAGAATCACAAAAGTAAAATAAATTCGGTAGAGATGAGAGCGTTGAGAAGTATGAGTGGATTAAAACTGAGTGACAGTAAGAAATAGTGTGATAAGAGAACGATGTAGTTTAAAAGAAGATGTAGTGACTAAAATTGAGAAAGGTATGCTTAGATGGTTTGGGCACGTAGAGAGAATGAATGAAAGGAGACTGACAAAAAGGATTTATGAGTCAAGAGTGAGTGCGAATGTTCCCAGGGGAAGACCAAGGCGAACGTTCCTGGACCAAATCCAGGATATTTTAAATAAGGGATAGGTCAAGAGTACTCTAAACCGACGATCTTGTATGAAAGGTTTAATTAGAATGAAAGAAGCGAAGGAAATATGCAAGGATCGTGGCAAGTGGAAGGACGTTGTCTCTGCTTACCCCTATGGGAATGAGGCGTGATGCTATGTGTGTGTATGTATGTATGTCAGTTTGGTTTTTCTACGAATTTCCACATTTCTGATATGATCGCGTCAAGAACCTCCATGCATAGCCCTCTCCATCGTACGCTGTGTGACGTTAAGCTTTGGAATGAGGCCCATAGTCAGCGACCACGTTTCCGATCCCTAGTTGATGTCTTTTCGAAGACTTATTTCTTCTGGGACTAAGGGATATTGGACGAAAAGATCCGGATCCGGTAGTTGACCTCCTTCTCAAAATTGGACCTACCGAGCTGGACTATCAACGATAACGGAACATTGATTTTGGACGTAACTTTCGTCTTATCAATGTCCATTTTTAGGCCCACCTGTTGAGAAGCTTTGTTTAGGTCATCGAGCATAGTATTAAGATCTTCCAGAGTCTCTTTCATAATGACCACGTCGTCGACATACCGTAGATGAGAGATGTACTCGCCGTTAATGTTGATGCCCACCCGTTCCACTCCATTGGCTTAAAGAGGTCTTCCAACGCTGGTGAATAACTTCGGAAAGTTAACGTCTTCCTGTCGCACTCCAGGCTTCAGTTGAATAGATCTTGTGTTTGGTGGCGTTTTCGCATAAGCACTTCAACACATCTATATACCTCTGCAAAGATGTTAACACGGCCCATGATTCCATCGAATCCAAGGCTTTCTCACAGTCTATGAACTCTAAGCAAAGCGAAAGATTAAAATGAATTAAAATGTTACCTAAAACAATATTCCAAGTGGACAAAGCCGCGAGAATTAAATAATTCCTCAATAGATTCAATAATTATGGCGCCAATTCTGCTTGACCTCCCATAGCGACACCAAACGTCAAAGGGACCGCCCGCCATATTGAATTATTGAGTTACAAACAAACCATATTGAGTTTAAATAAACAAAGTTCTTATACGGAAACCACACAGTATTATTGTTATCAAATACGATCTCAGTAACTGCAAAGTTCGGTGAAATATGATTACTAGATTATACAAGTGCGTTGCTTTATATAAAACATTGTCACCATGCTGAAATATGAAAGTCGCCTTAGGTTTGAAATAGCTGGAATCTATTACCAATGTTAAAAAAAAACTCATAGTTGTTATACTTTTTGACGGTTCGATGCTCGGTAGGACGAATTTAGGAAATTGTATTTTCCAATGTGACCGAGTCTGGATTGATGGCAAGCTTCGGCTGATTTGAATTGAGGCTATTTACCTCTTATGGTTTCTACACAGTGTCGTACAGGATCACAAATATAATTACCTAGCAGTACATCTTTGATAGCAGGGCAGTAGCTACAGTTCGTTCGCGTTAAGAATACAGTGAGTTATAAAGTAATTGTGCGCCGTCCTAGGCTTTCAACTGGTCACTGTGAACTTGACCTTGCAATTTGAAAACATTTGCTTGGTTGGGCAGGGCTAGGTTAGTGCACAATGATAACTCACTGCATTTTAACGCAAACGAACTGTAATTACTACTATCAAAGACGTACTGCCAGGTAAATATAATTGTGATCCTGTACGACACTGTGTAGAAACCATAAGAGGTAAATTGTCTCTTACCATATTAGAGCACGTCTATCTTAGATTGTATCATCACTTACTATCAGGTGTGGTCACAGTCAAGTGCTAACTATTTCGACTTGAAGAGGGTTCATATTTCGAGAAACCGAGGTTATGAGATTTGAAGGGAAGGGAACAACGTTATTTTGAGTTTAGGCGTTATTCGACTTAACAAGATACGCTTTAAAGAGACGCTACGGTAAAATTAAAGTCAATTCCTACGTTGTCAAAGAAATCCAAATCTTTTAATGTGAGCTTTCAATAGAGAACGCTGTACAATTCATAAAATAAATATAAAAGTTTAAAAATATGTAGTTCTAATTGTCGATTAAAAAGTAATGGACCATAATTTTTATAAAATATCTGGGAGAATGTGAGCTAATAGTAGGCAATTGAAAGATGGTTTTATACGTCAGCTACAGTATTCATGCCGATGATGATTCACCAAATTATTGAAGATTCATTCAAGTTTTTTTAATGTAAACGTATTAACTAGGTCATCTGCTGAACATTTCGTTCATTCACACGTCAATATCATTTCCGACTGTTTGCAATTTGTTATTTTCATTCAAGAACACTTAGTCGTCATTGCTGACAATATTTTAATATGCTTAGACATTATTGTTTATTTGGACTAATAAAATTTTGGTGTCGCACAATTGCTTTATAAAACTATTAGCCATAACTAATAGCAATAAAATACACACATTTTTCATACAATTACAAACACAATCACAGCATTCAAACTAGTGTAGTGAATACGATTTTCGTCACCGGCAAAAATCGATTACTTGGGAAAAAAACCGATCTTAAAGTTTTTTTACGTGAATAAACTAACGCCGTAATATATAATTATAGGCTTAGTAATATCGTTTTCTTATAGAAATCATGATAAATGACACAAATTGAGCTTTAGATATTTAAGGAGTTTAAGAGTTTTTAACTCTTGTGATGATTTTTAAAGTAAAACCTTTTTTGATATAGCCTCTTATTTTTCTATTCACGTATCGTTAAAGTGACAGGTGCTCGGCAGAGCAGCCAAGGCCAATATGACGGCTGCCCATAACTCGCATCCGCTGACCGTTTAGTGTTTATGTATATTCCAACTTATTCGTATAACTTCTTAGGCATATAACTTTATAGGGTAAAATTTTTACTGATGAAACGCCTGACTAGAGTCCCGAAGATGTGCGGGTTTTTTATGCTAATTCGTTTGAAGGTTAGGTAGTTTTAATATTTCCAAATAACACGTAGCATTCCTATTAACACTGCGTCATTTGAGATTTTAATAAATTATTTGTATTACTTTTCGATATATATATTTTAATGACAATTAAATTTCTAATATGTCTTTCTTTTTTCCTCCATTTAAGTCTTGGATATCTAAAGTTTTAGATTTGTATAAATATAGACAAGACTTAAAAATTAGTGTGCCAAAGAAGTTTCACTTCTGACCTGTGTAGTTAGTAGTACGTACGCACTTTTTTATGACTTGTGCTTAATACATTGGTTGATTATGCCTTTAAATAAAAACGGCTTCGAATAATTGTCTAGAGTTGAATTTAAATTATGAGCAAAACACGAATGTCATTTATTTTCAGAATCAATGATTTCCATAGAATTATTTATGGAAACTAGTACATTGATTGCTGAATAACTTATTTTTGATAATTGTTTTTTAAGTGAAAACCGAAATTTATAGGTTTTATGAAACCGGCTCACATCACTAACTCAACGATACAGGGAATCTTAGTATCATAACCACAGACTAATTAATCTTATATTGTTAATTGTAAGTTACATTGAAATAAAATAAATGAATAATATACAAATTTAAGGACAAAAGTAACCAATAATACTTATTATAATGTTAGTTAGCTGTAGTGAAAGTTCTATTAATATGAAATCATATATACAAATAAAAGTTGAGTTATCTGTGCATCATTAGCATACCTCAAAGCTTTTTAAAAAAAGATCGTCAGCGGCATATCTTTGCCTTGTACCTGACGATATTTTATAACAATTATGTAATATAACTTCAATAGGATGAGTTCATTATGTTTTGTAACAGGATACCTAGAAAGATGCATATACAAACAAAACGCTTGTTTTGCGTAACACCTTTGATATACGACGCATGTGAATTCCCCTGTTCATTTACTGGAAGTTGGAAAAAAAATACCATTTTCAGCGATAATTGCAGTGTCAACCGGCGTTTGCGTAGGTAGTAACACCTTGGCATTTTTACAAACACAAATATAATGAATATAATATTAAACTAAGGAATAGTGGAATTAAACGAAGGAAGTAAATACTGAGTTTATTTCCATAAGCTCTCAGTAGAATGATAATCATCGGATAACGAACTAACATATCAGTTATTTGCTACTTTACTGATAAAATAACAAGTAACGAAAATAACTTAAATCCATAATTGGGTTATTACGTTACTGTCAATATTTTACAAAGGAGTGAGCGATTTTATGTATACCAATATGTATGTTACTACTTAAGCTTGGGAAACAAACTTTATATAATTTTTACCAAATAAAGTTATTTAACGAGAGATAAACATAAAATTTAAGTAACATGTTTTGGTGTAGATCCTTTTTGGGAAAAAACTACGGCTCGAAACCATGCGACTTAATACAATCTCCTTCTTAATGAGTGTATAATCATATATTTTATTATATTATAGGTAGCTTTAAATATTATATGCTATAGAATTAATAATAGGATAAATTTTAAGATAAGAAAACAGAATAAGTTCTTCACTATTGTATTAGGATTACCAGTGATGTTAGTGAATAAATGGTAAAATATACTACATCTGTCTATATAAATACTGTCTGCTATGAATTCTATGAAAAAAAATTACTTTCCAGTAGCAAATAACTTGATAAAATATCAGTTATTGGACCTACTACAACGTCAGTGTTACTGTTATTGAAAAATAGTAATAACTCCCATGCTTAGACTAGAATCAACCATCTGAGATCTCGGATAGAGTTTACGATGAAAAAGTGCTTGTTACAATTAATATAATCCACTCTTATTTAGTTTATATAGAGTCCTAAATAATAAAACACTTAATTACTTAAAGAAGTGCAATTTAGCCTTGATTTGAATATATATTGCTTCTATAACTGAACTCCTTTTAAATGGCTGGATCGTTTTTGATGTAATACTATGTGTATATTAAGAATGGGTTAGATTGACAATTCGATCCAAGAAATAACAGATTTTGTCATGTTTTTATTTGGAACCCGGATCTGTCTGTATCGGATTAATGAAAAACAATATAGGTTAGCACCCGAATGTGATCTTACCTGGAGGAAATTTACCTCTTGTGGTTTTATGTATGGTAGAATGTCTCTGCTGGGAGGGTGGTAACTAACTACCGTTAAAGCTCTCACCAATTTGATGAGACAAATTAGAAAATGTAATTATCTACATTTATCCTGGCGGAAAAAGTACCTAGGACCTCTTCTGCAACAGTGAGTACTCATACGCCAGCGAAACCGTCAAAATGGTGTACTAGCACTTCGCACTAGAGATTCAGTGATATAGATTTTTCTCACGGATCTTATGAATATAATAAAGTAATATTATCTGTATTTCATAAAATTACGTATAGTCGTCAATATGGCAGTTTGTTGTTTAAGATAACGTACTCAGTTCCCACAGCGAAGTCTTTTATAAATTAGCCAGTCTCTCATTAAAGCAAAGACACTTTTAAAGCTATAGAATTGGTGTAAAATAAAGTATACATTTAATGCAAGCAATTTATTAATTGATTTTTACTTTATTATGTAATTTTAACTGGAACTGGAACTGGAAAAGCTAATTATTCATATGTATTTACAATATTATAAAGCTGAGAATTTGATTGAATGCGCTAACTTAAGGAACTATGTGTTCAAATTAAAAACCTATATCACTAATTTAGTTTTAAAATTATCATAATTCTCCCAGTTTGATGTTTTTACGTACGTCTGCCAACTCTAATAATTTCTTATAGTTAGTAATCTAGGTTAAGATTTGTTTTTTTTTAAATAGTAACTAGTTAACAGGCTGATGCTCGGCCCGTGACGTCAGACTAGGCTATAGGGCTGCAGCTGAAAATCGGTGCCGTTTCTCAGGTTTCTGGCACACAGCAATACCGAGCTGTTCTGCCTTTTCGGGGCTGGGTGGGGGTTGCACAACATTTAAACCATTAGTTGTGGTTTCAATGTAGTGCAATTACTCAATACATGTTTTTTTACAGATCTTTATATTATATAATTACGCCTATGCACCGAATAAACTTGTTTTCTTTCTTTTTTCTTTCTTTCTAAAAGAAAAGTTCTTTTAACGAGGAAAGCTTTAGGCTCGTTAGAGCTAATAGGATTGCAGAAGCAATAAAAAACCTTGCAAATAGGTAGAGAGTTTACTCCTTTTATTAGCTTCTTTTGCGTGTACTGTGTAAAATGTTGAAGTTACGCAACATTCGTGTATAATGGAATTGTTCCTCTTAAAAAGTAAAAAATAATTGGCGGTAGCATATAGCTTTTAAAATTGATTTACCATAACTTTACATTTGAAGGGCAAACCCTTTATCGCGTCGCAACGCGTCACACTAGGAAAGTGAACCCTTTATCGGGTTGCAACGCGTCACACTAGGAAAGTAAACCCTTTATCGGGTCGCAACGCGTCACTCTAGGACAGTAAACCCTTTATCGGGTCGCAAGGCGTCACACTAGGAAGTAAACCCTTTATCGGGTCGCAAGGCGTCACACTAGGAAAATGAAACCTTTATTGGGTCGCAACGCGTCACACTTGGAAAATGAACCCTTTATCGGGTCGCAACGCGTCACACTTGGAAAGTGAACCCTTTATCGGGTCGCAACGCGTCACACTAGGAAAGTGAACCCTTTATCGCGTTGCAACGCGACACACTTGGAGGGCGAACCCTTTATCCGCAAAACTGAAAATGGAAGTTCAGTTCTCAGCTAGTTGTATCTCAGAAGAATACTAAATTAATAATTTGCAAATCAGGGCGAATTCTGAACAAGAAAGGTGATTATGTTTTTTATTTATATTAAAGTCATGATGGCTCAATGGTTAATCTCTTTTTAAGAGTTACGAGGTTAAATCCTTTACAGGCATTGTTAAATTTTAACGTTGCATAACCTTATGAAACGATTTGTTGTTTAAAACTTATCTTTATGTATTTCGGTGAAGCAAATATCGACTGTTAATTTCTTTATTTTACTTTTGTGTCAAATATGTCATTATCTGAAGCGATATTAAAGAACGACCCAAAATCTAAAGTAACTTGGGTTCGTTCCGTTCTTTTCTGAGAAGAACCTTCAACAAACTAAGTTGAGGATCCTGTTTCATCATCAACATTGCAATAAACGAGTTAAACTTTCACTGCCATGATTCCCATCATTCGCTCATATTGTGAGTAAACCTACATAAATAAGCAATATATATAAATATTAGCTGAGACCGCGATTTCGTCTGTGTAGAAAACTGTTTATGGGTAGCATTTTTAATAATTTAGATGAATTCTTTTACAAATAAAACGCATTGTCCTTTGTCAGGCTCTAGAATGTCTGTGTAACAAACTTCATTTAAACCGGTTCGGTAGTTTTGTCGTGAAAGAGTCACAGACAGACTTTCGCGTTTATATAATTAGCAATGATTGTTATTTTAGACTCTTGAGGAAAAGTTTTTACTAACTTTGAATGTCATATTTATTTATATAGAATCAATAGCTCAAAAAATAGGTTACAAGCTACCAGTTCTACAAATGACGATATTTTTATTATTTCCAACCCTTTTTCTGGATAAAATAGTAGCCTATGACCTTTCTCAGGCTCTAGACTATCTATTTACCAAATTTTCATTTAAATCGGTTCAGTAGTTTTGGGGTGAATCCCCAACAGACAGAATTTCTTTCGCATTTATAATAATAGTAATGAAATAAGGATGTAGTATACTCAAACTCCTTCTCATCTATAATTTAATAGGCTGATAAAAACTATACCTAAAATTTTCACTAAGCGACGTAGGCTATATTACTTTCTCAAAAAAAAACAAAAAAATAGAGATCCCTAAGAAAAATGCATTAAGCAACCCAAGCTGTGAAACTATTGATGATAGAAGAAAAAAATGTTCTACAATATTATAGAACGTATTAAGATCTACAAAAAATGTCATGATACCATGTGTCCAACTACTGTAGTTATGCCACTATAGCTACCTTTTTACATTTTAAAAGTTATTATAAGTGCCGATTGTAATCAAATCATATTATTCACACATCTGTATTAATCATTATTCTATTAAATATTTTATTAAAGACTGTTTCAATACCTGTAAAATGCTTTTTAAATTATTAACGCGCGGTTAAAAGAATTCGTCGTCTGACAGATGTTGATACTGCCAGACTGGTATATTTCAGCTATTTTCACAGCATTATGTCATACGGTATTCTACTTTGGGGTAATGCTGCTGATATAGATGCAATATTTGTGCTGCAGAAAAGGGCCGTTCGTGCGATTTACAATATGGGTCCAAGAGAGTCGCTAAGAAACAAATTCAAGGCAGTTAACATAATGACAGTTCACTGCGTATATATATTAGAAAACTTGTTGTATGTACATAAAAACATTGACTCTTTTAATAAAAAGAGTGAATGTACATCATATAACTTACGAAACCAAAACAAACTTGTTATAAATTCTAGTAGGCTGCATAAGATTAACAACTCATTTAAGGGTAACTGTATACGTTTCTATAATAAACTCCAACAAGACGTTCTAAAGATGTCAATTAATAAATTCAAAGTACTTGTTAAAAGAAAGTTGATCGAAAAATCGTATTATAAGTTGCAAGAGTACTTAGACGATAGAAACGCCTGGGAGTGAACAAATTGCTCTAATTTTAATTAAAATATAGTAACCTAATATGATATTGTAATGATGATGGTAACAAAAAAATACCCGACTGAGTTTGTTGTGGTTTCTTCTCGGATCAGGGCCCTCGTAACTTTAGATTTTAAGCCGTTCTTGAGTACCATCATCAGACGTATATTAGAATCAGAGTGTGGAAAAAAAATATAATTTGACGATTCAAAAGTGCTGTAATATGCCTACTTGAATAAAGATATTTTGATTTGATTTGATTAAAATTGACATTTCATTCAAAAGATATCGCTCCTTGATCGTGGTCCTGGTAAGATCCTAATCGCGAACGGATCCACGCTTTCCACCCGCTTCTGTTGGTAGCCATCTTGGCTAGGTTATAAAAAGTAGTTTATTTGGTCTCGTTCAATTGGTCAGCCAATCGTGTCGGGGAACGTCCTCGAGATCTTTTTCCGTCTGTGTTTTCCGTAATTATGAGGTTTTCCAAACAGTCCTTTTGGCGCATGACGTTCCCGAAAAAGGTCAAAATTCGATGATAACATACAGATGAGAGCCTGACCTTCATTCCGAGCTACGATAGAATAGATACGTTTGTACGATTGGCTGTCCAATGAATTCTTAACATGCACCTCCAGCTCCACATCTCGAACGCATCTATTCTTTACCTTTCTCTTGCCTTTATGGTCCAAATTTCAACTCCATACATAAAGATAGAGAAGATTAAAGCACGGACCAGGCGACTCTTTGTAGTCAGTGAAATACCTCGATTCTTCCAGATCTTGTACAGGCGTGTCATAGCACTCTTGGCCATTGCAGTGCCTCTCTTTATCTCCGGCACACAGCTGCCATCACTGCAGATCTGGGATCCGAGGTAGACTGTACGATATCGACAGATGGTATTATGTTGGTGTTTAGTAGTTTCCCTGCCCGGTCAACTATCATTAGTTTCATCTACGTGGGTAAAACCGCGGGACATTGCTAGTATGTAATAAAGATAGCTAAACCCATACGAATTTTATAGTGAATGCACTAATTGGTCGTTTGTCGGTGTGTCCGTCAACACCGGAGTCAATTTCGCAGTATATGCGTTGTTTTGTTCTCACGATAACATTTCTAAGTAAAAGTGTCCGATGGGATATGCGACACCGTTTTATTGTACACAGGTTAACATTTTTGTGGTAAATTATGCAATATTAAGGCACTTTTAACACCCGCCATGCCGCAATTGTCTACGTGGTGGGTCTAATATGTTTTCTAGGTTGGTTTATGTTACCTTCTAATATTTAGCGAGTCATCTATACACGTAAATAAAGTTGTAGCACCTGTATTTATGTTAACGTATATCAAGTTTTAAAAAGGTTTGTACGTCTATATGTCTTTTTGTTCTGTCTATTCTCTGAAATAGCTAAACCTCTTATTACATGATTTACACTTATAACAGTTAGTATAAGAATCTTATATAAAAAACCCTTTTGAAGAAGGATGAAACGCGTGATTAGAGTTACGAAGATGCGCATTTTTTATGCTAATTCATTTGAAGGTTAGATAGTTTGAATATTTACAAATAACATTTGCCAATCGTCATTTAATATACTATTTTCCGTAAAATATAAAATAAAGTCTCTTTTCTAAATTTTAAATTCAAGTAATCATTTCTGATGCCTGCCAATCCGCAGTAGAGCAGCGTGGTGGGTCTATGAGATAAAAAGGAGGCCTGTGCCCAGCAGTGGGACGTTAATGGGCTGCTTCTTACCTTACCTTTAATTATTTCTAATATTGACAAAAAACACTTGGCATTTTTATTTAAAATTCGTCATTTGAGATTTAAATCAATTATTTGTATTAATTTTTGGCACTTTTAATATTTCAATGACAATTAAATTCCTAACATATCTTCCTTTTTCCCTCCCTCTAAGTCTCAGAAATCCAATATTTAAATTGGTATAAATAAACAAGACTTAAAAATCATTTAACTTCTGACATTATACTTTGTATGCACCCACTTTTTTTTCTAATAATTTGTCCATCCATCTGTTTGTTTTATTGTCAGTCTTTCATTGACAGATAGCTGCTGTAATTAGTTGTCAATTGGCTAATTTTATCTTAGATAAAACGGCATCAGGAATTACGCGAGGAAAAGCTAGTAAATTTATGCGCCGTGATAGCAATGATTAAATGGGTTCTCTTTGTATAACTTGTGTACCTAATTGTTGTTTTCCATGAAAGAAAAACAGCGTATTCCGTAAGTAATTCTCCGAGATATCTGAAGCCTGCCAACCTGCTGTTCCACAGCGTGATGGGTAAGTCCTCTAAAAACCCTCTCCCTGTCAGTCAGGGTGCCTCTGGGATGTTAATAGGCTGCTCATTTAATATATAGCTATAAGCACCGTGGTTTTGCTCATTGGTCTAGTGATAAGGTAGTTCGGATCAGACATGAGGGCTCATTTTAAGACATATGTCATATCCTTTTACAAAAGGCTATTATAATGTTGAAAATTATTTAAGCGATAGAAATGTTTAGACTTGACTCCAGTTGCACACAGAAGCAATATATTACACATTGTAACATAAAAAAACGATATTTAAAAGAGTAACTGTTGAGTTTCTTTCCGGTTTCTAATCAGCGGACGCAACATTCCGAACCGGTGGTAGATTTGTTACCAACGGACATACTACTGAAGATTGAAAAGTGCGTTTTGAGCCTACTTGAATAAAGAATATTGAGATGTTAGTTTACAGTCCTGGGTCGGGCGAGTTCAAGAATTTATACTGAGTTTTCTATTAAGATTTTGCCCTGTGTTATGTAGTTGGTGGTGTGCTCCACTCCCGTGCCTCGAAAAGCACGTTAAGCCGTCGGTCCAGCGCCTGATCTCCCTCTGATTGTGTCGGATTGCCGTCACATCCCACACTATAAGAGTGAAGGAATAAATATTGCACTTTTGTTAGTTTATACACTTGTGTATTATGCCTGCCACAATCAGTGGAACGACATGGTGAATTTATGCTTTAAAACCCTCTGTCTTATGACTGAGGGTTGTGCCCAGAAGTAAGACTTTAATAGGCGGCTACTTGCATTACCATTGTTTTATATAGTCCACGATTTAGTTAATTGGTGAAACCAACTATGCCTTCAATTTTTCGTCTCCAAGGAAGCCTGCATCCTAGGAGTAATTCTAAAGTATGTATAACTTACAAATTCACAGCGTTGCAGCGTGGCGGGTTTTTGCTATATAAATCCTTTCTCCTATGAGTTGAGACGGCCTTTTTTTATAGCTGCGAAATGCTTTTATGCACCCCGGAAGAATAAGAATTCTTCCAACTGGGACTGTGGGACTCGCTGAAACCAGAATGCCCACTAAAACCCAGCGCATCCCTCGTCATCCTTGGAAAAGATCACCCATTTCGCATTCCACTCTAGTGACCTGGATGATGCCGACTATAACAGTCTACAGTTTACTGAGGGTAATAGTGGAGCGCATACCTGCTCCTATTGCCACCCAGCCTCTTTCGACGGAGAGGAAGGGCATTAGCAGCATCCTCCCCTTGCCTCTCATTAGCCTCCTTTAACGAGATGACGGTCTCGCAAAAGAAGGCAACCACCCTCCATCCAAACTCGCTGGTGAGCATTGCATCATTTATGCTCTCCAAAGAGAGGTCTCCTCGGACCAGCGACAACAACAAATGCCGCTGGGGCGCCCACGCCGGACACTCTGTTAACGTATGGTGCACCGTATCTACAGTGGCACCACACTCATAACAGACGGGCGTTTCCTCACTATCTATCTTGTGCAGATAGAGTTGAGACGGCCAGCGTCCAGCAATGGAATGTTAAAAAATAATTTTTTCCTCGCTGGGAAATGCATTAACGCATCCCGCCTGTGAGACAGACGGGAGCGTGGAACTTGCCGGTAGAACCAGAATATCCACTAAAATCCAGCATAGCCCTCGTCATTTGGGAATGGAAAGACCAGAGGTTCGTTGTGGCATTCCACTCCGGCCCCTCCGCATGAAGCCGGCTCAAAAAATGTTAAATGGGTCTTATTTACCTTATCATTCTTTTAGAGGCTTTTAAAGCATATTTGTGTCGTGAAATATTGTTTTCATATCACATCTAATATACGACTGATGATTATATTAGAGAACGGTTTAATACCACAACAACAAACTGAATATTATTTACTGTAATTACGCGACAGTCAACTGCCTCATTGGTCTAGTGGTTAGCAGGTTCAGTCACAGACATGAGGTCCTGGGTTGGAGTCCCGTGTCGGGCTAATTCAGAAATGGATATTGAGTTTCCTATTCAGATTTTCTCAATATTTTCCCGAAGATTGCTCCACTTTCGTGCGTCGGAGAGCTAGTTAAGCCGTCGGTCCTGCGCCTAATCTTTCTCCGGTCGTGTGGGATTCCCTTCACACTGGACTATGAACGTTAAAGAATAGAGAGTACACGTATGTACTATGCCTGCCAATCCGCAGTGAAGCAGCGTGGTGGGTCTATGGTTTAAAAACCCTCTGTCTTATGATGGAGAAGGTCTGTGCCCAGCTGTGGGACGTTAATGGGCTGCTTACCTTATTGCGACGGTCCTATCTATTTGAAATTGTCCGTTAGAGACTCTCGAATCTGTAACTTATCTGGGAAATTGGGAATGTATGAATTGCTCTAATCGATATAAAATAAATTGAAAATTATATTGTGATGAGCTTGTTGTGGGCTGTTCTCACAATATGGTGCGGAAGGTCCCTCATAACTTCAGATTCTAAGTCTTTCTTTAATATCATCATTGTAAATGTAGCAAAAACTATATTTGACGATTCAAAAGTGAAGTAAGCTTTGAATTTGAATTTAATTACTATGAGCATGTGAACGACATAACAAGACGAATTGAAATAAAAACAACGCCTAACACACCTGGCCATAAAAAGGCGGTCCACCAAAAAGGTCGAATAAAGGAAAATAAAAAAAAAATAAAAATTGCACCCGACACCGGTCCTTTGAGGCCCCGCCCCGTTCGCCGTCCCTCTCGCACACACCACCTCCCCGCTTTCAGTTCGAAGTTTGAAATAATTTGTTATTTGACCCCGTGACACCACCGAGTGAAGATGTACTTATCGCGTATTATTTTTAATGTGATTTAATGTGAATGAAAACTTAGACTGTGGTTGTGATTACAGTGTAACAGTGATTTGTTTTTGTATTTCAGGTATGGTTTCTGTTGTTAAAAATTTACACTTATTATATATATATGTATGTAAGAGATATCCAGGTATCTATTGACTCTTCACGATACCTCTGGAATCATAAGGCGTAGAGACTTCAAATTTAGTAGGAATATTCCTTTTGTCCAGTAGAGGTCAGTTAAAAAAGGCTTTTACGAAATTCCACCCGCAAGGGGGGTCGCGGGGGTGTTATACGTATGTTTCTTATTTGTAAAACAAGTCGCGGGTTCTGCTAGTATTATATATTTCAAATGCATTCTTATTAAAAAGGTATAAACAAAAGTTTATTTTTAATATAAATGTATGTATATATAACGAAAATAGTTGTTACCCGCGTATGTTATAATCCGGTGGAGATATGGGTAATTCGTTATTTTTCGGATCGAATTATCAAACAAAAATAAAAGGAGTTCAGTGAGATACACACGCGTAAAAGAATCATATAAATTAAGATACAATTCATTAGCTAACTTGGACAAATATCTCATTTCAGGATTAAAAGTTACCTTAGTAGCCGTTAATTATCGCAGATTTTATAATATCTGTTACACAGTATAAATAGAAATTGATGGACCAATTTTAATGGAAATTTGGCTGTCAGATCGCTGATACTACAGCGAATTTCCAAATTAGTCCAGCCGTTGGTATTATGTTTAAATAAAAATAAATAAACATACAGGAACAACAAAAAGATGTTGTTCTTTCATATATACTATGTATCACATGACTTTTTTAAATATATAAGTCTATATCTCGATTTAAAATCATCACTTCAGTTTTATTGTATAGCGAAATTACTTGTCAGTTAATCCAGTTTAGATTATTATTGTAATAATCATCTTTTAATAAATATAAAACTAAAAGTTCTTGAGGTCTTACTGATGAAATTCGTGAACTCATCATCAATGTTACAAAGGCAAACTTTGTAAATACATACTGTGTCCGTAAATCTTCAAATAGAGTCCACCAACTTACAATGGAGTGGTAAAGCGAGTCTAGGCTCCCAATCTCCCTCCTGTGTGTAAAGATTTCATAATTATATTGCATATATAAACAAACGAAGCCGTCTCCATGATTACACTAAACATTAAATAATAAACGACTTAGAAATTAAGGAGAATACTCTTAGCTAACTCCCTCCACTACTAATCTCACCAGTCTTCGAACAGTTCATGTGGCCAGTGATAACCTACGGTTCTGAGACGTGGTCGTTGACTATGGGCCTCATGCGGAAGCTCAGAGACAGTGCGATGGAGAGGGCTATGCTCGGAGTTTCTTTACGTGATCGAATCAGAAATGAAGAGATCCGTGGTAGAACCAAAGTCCTACGAATCGCGAACTTGAAGTGGCAATGGACGGGGCACATAGTCCAAAGGACCGTTGGACGTTGGGGGCCGAAAGTGCTGGAGTGGTTACCCCACACCGGCAGGCGCAGTTTAGGGAGACACCCCACAAGGTGGGCCAACGTCATGAAGAGGGTCGCCAGTAGCCGCTGGAGCCAGGCGGCACAAGATCAGACCTCGTGGACATCATTACGTGAGACCTATGTCCAGCAGTGGACGTCCATCTGTTGAAGCGACCCTTAGCTAAGTTTCTTTTTCGTCTAGGACACAAACAAAGTGTCATATATTACAACCTTCAGGGTTTTACGCTAAAGATATTTTAAAACATATTGGACAGAAGACAAGCTATAATTTACTGCAAACTCGCAATGCACCGCGGTTTTACCCGCTAAGCTATCAATTTCAGGGCAGTGGATAGACTAATAAGTCGGACTATAGATTTACTTTCGTTAACAAAGAAGTTGTGTGTTACTTAGTTTTAAATTACTTCCTTTCAGATTATTAGATTTTATAATCTAATCAATATACAGATTTTACTTTACAACTAATATATATCTAATACATTTTAAATTTATAACATCATTTACGAAGGATGTTCGACATTAGCAAATTTAAAAATGCTCTACAGATATTGAAAAATTGTTGATGTCAAGGAGGTAATGATTGGTATCCTAGGAATATGAGCTAACTCATCAGTCGCAGGCCCATTTATAAGGGTCGCTACAATTTTCTTTAGATTAACATTTTTAAATTCCTTATATCCTTTGAATGGCATGTCCGATTTTAATAATTGGAAAAGTATTTTACAAGTTTTAAAACGGTATTTAATAAAATATCATTTAATAGCATAAGAATTAATACAGAGGTGTGTATAATATGGTTTGATAATTGTCATAACTTTTAAAATGCAGAAAAAGTATTTATAGTGGCCTAACTACAGAAGCTGGATATATAGTATCGTGGACTTTTTTGTAGATATTAATACATTCTATAATATTGTAGAACATTTTTTTGTTCTATCGTCAATAGGTTTCGCAGCACACGCGGCGACAGATTTTGTGTGACAAATTTTTTCACACCTTTGGTTGTGTAATTGCAATTTAATTAGGGATCCCTATTTTTTCAGAAATTAATATAGCCTATATCGCTCAGCCAAAATGGAGCTTTCTAATGGTGAAAAGATTTTTGTAATCGGTCCAGCAGTTTTTTTGAGAAAACGTTACAAACATACAAAAACACAAATGTCTCCTTCTGGTTGTTTAATGCTAAGTTTTTTTTATCTTGTTAAGACAAATCGTTGTCAAATCTAATTTCTGTAATATATTACACCCTTTAACGAATAATAGTTATTAGTAAACTTTTGTAAAATCCCTTCGGTTTTGTTATATCAATTTTGCACTTTATTATCTACGTTTTCAAATGCTTCTAAAGTTGCGAGAAAAACCAAATACTTTTTTACGTATCAGGTTATTATGTATATTAAATATCACTTTTGATAGCTTGCCAAGAATTTTCACATAGCTAATTACCATCTTATAGTTTTGACAGGCCTCCTTACTCGTAGAAAAGACGGTTTGAAGTTAAGCTCCACCAAGCTTCAATTCAGTTAAAATACAACAAATTGCTCCACGGGTAAGCAGGTTTCCTCACGCTGTTTTCCTTCACTATAATTCATAATCAGATTATCATGGTTTTCTAGTTAATGCTTGACTTTACTTTATAATACTTTCCTATTAATACCTGATTACAATATTTAGTTATAGATATAAAAATATGCGTAAGTCAATTGGGTGTTTGTAAAGAATAAAAGATAAGTTTTACAGAAAAATCTAATAGTTATTAACCCAAATCCGGGGTTAAATTATCACCTGTACTTAAGGTTCATTTAAATGCGAAAGTAACTCTTTTTGTCTGTCTTTCGCGCTTTCACGCCAAAACTACTGTAAGTAATGGAAGTATCGTCATTTTTAGAGCTAGAAGATTGTGAAAGTTTTACTCTCAAAGGTGTAAAATAACAATCCCTACAAATTATTATAAATACGAAAGTAACTATTTAACTATTTATATGTATATTATTTGTAAAATACACTTACACTTAAAAACAATATCCCACCAATATATATTTGTATATGTTACAGGAATGTATGAAATCAAGGAATTGTATACAAATCCTAGGAAATGTGTACAATTCCGATACTATTTAGGAAATGTATAAAATATTGTTTGAAAAACTATTTAATGCATAGATTAGTTGATTTTAGAAGTTTTAATTAGGAAGATAATATGAACATATTATTATTATTTTACGGCGTGACTATTACCCGATCGTCTCATTAAGTGTTATAATAAAAAAATATTATTAACAACGTGTTTTATTACAGGAAGCATTTTCTTTATACATTTCCGGCAACATATACAAATATATATTGGTGGGGTATCTAATGATTATCAAAAGGTAATTTCACAAAATAAAACTTGTTATATTACGTTGTTATTAAAGTATGTCCGGCAGAGTTCGTGTCATAGGATGTTTTGACAACATCAGTATTTTTAACGTAGCGTCGTGGATTTTTAAAATAATGATTGTTTTGTGCTGTTAGATGACACCTTATAGTGTATAAGGTGGATGTGTATTCAACCTGCTAATTTAAAATTTGAATATGAATAACCCTTTTTTAATATAATTTTAAATTTACCGTAGTAACTTATTATGTTACACTCTATTTACAACAAGGTATGTTCCCATGTTAGATGCTTAAAGATTTCCAAGTTTCATTTCATATTTTAAATGTCTGTTATGATTTTCAAAACATAATTACTCTGTGAGAAAAAGAAAGGTGGATTACTCTGTGGTACTGGATTTTGTTAGATGAAAAATGATAAGAAAAACGACCTTAGTTGATTATTAATGCTGTATATTTCCTTTTACAATAATACATATATCTCCTCGAATTTTAATAAAAAGAAAACCGTCTAAATTATCATTACCTATCTGACTAAATCGCTGACCACAGAGTAGACAACCTTTTTTTTCCCACAGAGTACTTGTTGTATTTTGAAAATCATGATATGTGTATACATTATGAATGAGATTACAATTTATAAGGTTAAGGGTGTCTATTCGTGGGACTCTCGTAAAATACCTAATAAAACAAAGTTTTTTTTTTTCAGGTACTTAAACCGTTTGTTTATTTTAAAATGAAGTCTACCAATATGGAATCCTGTTCAGACCGTTTGAGTCCCTCGAGTGATTTAACAAGCGAGTCCGAAACATCCCTCCCGTCGTTCACTTATGAACAACAAAATGGGAACTTCTACCAAGCGGACATAAACGAAAAACAATATTTCTCCTGTAAACAAAAATCACCCAGAAACGATGACAGGAAAGAAACGTATTTACAGGAAAGCAATAAGAACTCCTTCGAAAATTATCTGTCACCGAGAAGCAAGAAATATTTGAATTTCGAACTAAAATTGCCGCCAATTAATGATTCCAATTTTTTTTCACAAATGGTGAACGAAGACCGCACGCGTCCGTACTTCAATGACATAACAAAAAATTGCGTACAAAATGAAAACAATCCGAATTTAGTTGAAGTAGACATGAATAATCAGTTTGAAAATGTTGTTAATAATGATAGAGCGAGACAGCAGTCGTATTTTGCTGACAACGACCACAATAATATGAGGAGGTTTTTGAATTTTAATTCGGAACAAGTATTATGTGTGTGCGAAGCTTTACTTCAAAAGGGCGATATCGATAAATTGACCGCGTTTTTATGGAGATTACCAGAAACTGAACTTCTCCGAGGGAATGAAACTTTGCTAAGGTTAGATAATTGTAAAATAAAATAATAATATGAATAATAATCATTTAGACACTGTAAGGTACTGCAACGTTTTCACGTTAAATAACTTAATCGTTGAACAGCGTTTATGTGAAACAGATAATAAAATTTATACCTACTCCTTATATTGCAAATAACTAAATTTATTAATCTAATACTAGGACATATTTTTGGTGTGTAGGAGTAACATATATAAATCTATTAACATGTATATTTGTTATTTATATAATTGTACATCACACGAACGAAACGAAATTGCTATTAGTCTGTCCGTTGTTAAAAAATCTACCATCGTTATGGAAAGTTGATTCCGTTGAGAAGAAACTGGCTCTTGCCACGGTTTCAACTTTAAATATAGTTTTTGTAGGTTACAATGTGTGTAGCTTTTATGTGCAACTGGATTCAACTCCAAACATCTTTGTTGCTTAAATAATCTTCAAGATTAGACTATGCTCTTTTAAAATATAACGTTGTTAACATATTTCTTAAAACTATCTAAACATTTTTCACTCTAAAATGTAGCATTGCAAGTTTGTTTTTATTTCTTGTATTAAAATTGTGTGTTTCGCTCTTTTTATATAAAATGTTATTATATTGCGACGGGGCTGTGAGAGTTCCTTTGAAATTTTCTCTTAAGGAAATGCGAGATCCTAATTGATATATTGCACGTATTAGTTACTCTGTTTTGATAAAGATAGTTTCACTGTCCGCTGCCTTACTCCATAACAGTATGCCGTAAGATATAATGCTATTAAAATAAGCGAAATACACCATTTTAGCAGTTTCAACATCAGTGTATTGTCTTACTTTTCTAACAGCCAATATAGCTGAAATAAGTTAACTCGCCAGTCTTAATATGTGTACACAGAGGCCTAGAACTTAAGTTCATTCCAAAAAGACTAGACTTAACTTTCTTGAGTGGACTATCATTTATTTCTTTTGCATTTACTAAGCAAACAAATATTTAAAGTGTCGAAATGTGTCGTTTGTGATCTTGTAAATCATGGTATATTTTGAATTTGTTTGTTAAAAGGTATTTATTTTCAGGGCTCGTGCTCTTGTTGCCTATCATCGCGGTATATATCAAGAGTTATACGCCATATTGGAGACTCATAAGTTCTCCATGTGTTATCATAAAGAACTGCAGAGCTTGTGGATGGAAGCACACTATAAAGAGGCTGAAAAAGTTAGAGGTAGACCTTTAGGTGTGTATACATGCAATATTACTTTTTCCTAAAAAGGCAAAACATTGTTGCCATATGGCATATTTTAAAACTACACGAAAGACTGTTATTTACTTAAACACAACATGATACCAGGCACGATTTTTTTTGCAAATTTTGACGCCATATTAAATTTTAAAAACCAATTGCTTTAAAAATTTAAGTCGGCAGGATGTACCTAATTAATCTAACGATATCCAATGAATCGAAGTCCGTTAAGACATTTGAAAGTTAAAAAGTATAATATATATACCAATACATATATCTACTTATATAGATGAATGCCGAACACCATTCTAGTATAGAGTTGAGAACGCGTTTTTAAGGATGCGTTCCAGCATAGTGTATATGAGAACGCGTTTTAAGGATGCGTTCTAGCGTAGTGTATATGAAAACGCGTTTTAAGGATGCGTTCTAGCGTAGTGTATATGAGAACGCGTTTTAATGATGCGTTCATTTTGAGGATGCGTTCTAGCACAGTGTATATGAGAACGCATTCGGAGGATGCGTTCTAGCACAGTGTATATGAGAACGCATTCTGAGGATGCGTTCTAGTATAGAGTATATGAGGATCTGTTTTTAAAACACGGTTTATTATAGTGTATGTGTGAAAGCGATTTTAAGGACCCGTTCTAATATAAAGCATATGAGGGTGTGTTTTAAGGGCGGAATCTTATATGGAGTATGTACTCCATATAAGACCCCGTATTGTACTTTATTTTAAGATTTTTTTTAATAAAACGTAAACCAATACCTTCTTAAGAAAAGGGGAAAAATTTGATGACTTAAAAAGAAGAAATATTTTCCTTTCACTGACTGAAGCCATTTTTAAAGGTGCAGTAGACAAATACAGGTTAAGAAAGAAGTATCCATTACCAAAGACAATTTGGGACGGCGAGGAAACAGTGTACTGTTTCAAAGAGAAAAGTAGAACTGCGCTCAGAGACTGTTATTATAGAAATAGGTATGTTTGAAGAAACTATGCGCTTGATTTTTGATAGAAATTTATTATTTTGTAATTGTAAAAATAACTTGCTCGGGCTTGTAACCGCATAATTCCTGACACCTTTTTTTCTTATTATAAAAGTAGTTATTTTGTTTAACATCAGCTATTTTCTTGTAAAATTCCAGCCTTTCTCCAATTAGCCAAAATAAACATTAATTTATTAAATAAGCATCCAGTTTTACAAAGGTTGTCTGGAAGAGATTGCTTGCAGCAATTAGACCGCCTTTGCACGCTCCCAGCCCTAGTTTTTATGTATTTCTTGTGTGTGTTTTTATCTATCTATATAGATTAACAAAAATATAAAAGAAGTAAATTTTCAAGTCTAAGAAACCTAAGTACTCGAAAGATACATTTGCATATGAGACAGTAATATAGCGTCACAGATCCGACGGTGACAGTATTCTTTCGTTCGCTGAGCAGCAAGAGCTAATAAAGTTCTTGTGCCTAAGCCTCTTTAATCAATAAAAAAAGTATCAAAGCTATTAAGAAATTTTCGGCCTCGTTAGCGCAATGGTGCGAGTACTCCCTTCTCTAGCAGAGGTCCTGAGTTCGTTTGCCGGTAGAGAAAATTTAGGAAATTGAATAAGCCAATTTCCTTGGGTCTGGATGGCTTCTACTGTGGCTAGTTATCACCCTACCAGCAACAGCCTGCCGCCAAGCAAAACAATTTGCGTTACAACCAAGTGACATTACAGTCAAGCACTAATCTACCAACTGCCTCATTGGTCTAGTGATTAGTATATTCGGCTACCGTAGTGAGGTCCTGAGTTCAAGTTCCTGGTCAGACCAATAAAAAAATCGATATTGAGATTTCTACTAAAATTTTTCTCAATATTTGCCCAAAGTTCCGTGCGTCAGAGAGCACTTTAAACCGTCGGTCCTGCGCCTGATCTCTCTCTGCGAGTGTCGGATTTCCGTTACATCCTGTTATGAGAGTGAAGGAATCGTGGTAGGTCTATGCTCTAAAAACCCTTTCTCCAATGCGAGAGGAGGCCTGTGTCCTGCAGTGGGATGTTAATGGACTGCTAGTTACCTTTTACCTTTACTAATCTGTTAGCAAGAAAAAAAATCGATGAAGTCATACACCCTGATGTATTTTAGGTATCCGAATCCTGATGAAAAACGTGCTCTAGCACAAAAGACTGGTTTAACACTGACACAAGTATCAAATTGGTTCAAGAACAGAAGACAGAGGGATCGGACACCGCAACAAACGAATCGCCCGTAAGTAGGCACTTTAAATAACCACAGATATAGACACGAAACAAATACACGTAGGTCAACCACCGAAATTTAGAGACTCGTAAACTAAATATTATGATTATTTCAACTGAGGCCCATTGTTTTTGATACACGTTTCAGATTTCAAGGTCGTTCTTTGGGCGTTCAATATATATTTTACAATTATTTAATTTTGTTTAACCTTGAAATTAGATTTAAATTTTTCAAAATTAAAATTCACTAAAAAGTTTACATTAAAGTATAAAGTGTAGGTATATTATCAGTCTTATTTCCAATGCATATTAATCATAAAACAATCTTTTTAAATCATCATCTGAGCTGTATGGTATAAAAACCATTGGGATCCCGATTAAAGGATAAATAAAAAAAATTGTGTGTCATACGATACGTACAGATTAAAAACGACTTGTTATACACTTCCCTCTGTATAGTCAAACCACAGGATAATTAACATACCCTTTATTTGCTACTTTACTGACAAAATAACAAGTAACGAAAATAATAAATCTGAAAGAGTGTTACTGTCAATATTTTACAATAGTGAGTGAGTATTATAATAATTTCAACTAGTAAAAAATCAGTGTAATAGAGATAGACAGCAGACACTACATGTCTTTGTTCTTTGTCTACGATATTTTAAAAAAATATTTTTGTTATTTCTCTGGTGACTAATTAAAGTTTTTTCAAGTGAAACTTTTTTAGGTGCATGAGGGTAAACTTTTTACGGATGATACGCGCGATTAACGTCACAAAGATGTGCAGCGTTTTTATGCGAATTTGTTTGAAGGTTAGGTAGTTTTAATATTTACAAATAACATGTGGCATTTTAATTTGCCACTTTAATATACCAATAAAAGTATAAAATATATTATCTTTTCTAAATTTTATAATAAAAAAAACAAAATTTTATATATTGACAAAAAATACGTGGCATTTTTATTAACAATTCGTCATTTGAGATTTAAATAAATTATTTGTATTAATTTTCGACACTTTTAATATCAATTAAATTCATTAAATTCTTAACATAGATATGTTAAGAATTTATCCTTTTTCCCTCCATCTATGTCTCGGAAATCAAAAGTTTTAAATTTGTATAAATATAAACAAGACTTTAAAATTAATTTGCCACTTACACTTATGACAAGTGTACTTTGGACGCAGGCACTTTTATTTTTTTTTATCCGATGAGTGATTAATAAAAAAAAATTAGTTATCTAATTGTGTTGGTTACTGATTTTATATTCGGTGAAGTTTATGGCCCTGGGTTCTCTCTCTCTTGAGTACCCACAGCGTAGTATTTGCAATATCATATTATGTATTTGATATCTAATAAATCAAACCAATTGATTATTTCTTTGATGTTTCAAGATCAAAGATATTGAAGAGATGGAAGGATCATTTTGAAAGTTTGTTTGAAAGAAATGAAGCAGAGGTAAATATGGCCTCTGCGGATAGCAATGAATGTAAGACAAGTGATAGCGAGATTAGTATGGATGACATCATGAAAGCGATAAAAGGTATGAAATCAGGTAAGGCTGCTGGGTATGACAGAGTGTCAGTCGAGATGCTGAAGGCTGGCCGCGGGATTGTGGTAGCTCAGCTGTACTGCCTTTTCAATATATGCTGGGAGAAAGGTCAAGTCCCAAGAGATTGGAGCAAGGCCGTAATTGTCCCTCTATATAAAGGAAAAGGGTCACAGCAGGAGTGCAAAAATTACCGCGGTATCAGCCTTCTTAGTGTCGTCGGCAAATTGTATGCAAAGATATTAATTGAAAGGGTGATTAATGAAACTGATGGGAAAATATGGGACGTGCAAGCGGGATTTAGAAGAGGAATGGGATGTACGGATCAGGTCTTTTCTTTACGGTGCATAACTGAAAAATGTTTGGCTAAACACCAAAAAGTTTATTGCGCGTTCGTAGATTTAGAAAAGGCCTATGATCGAGTGGTGAGGAATGAGCTGTGGTCAACGTTATCTACGTATGGGGTGAGCGGTTGTCTGATCCAAGCATTGAAGTCTCTCTATGAGGGTTCTAGTGCCTGTGTCAGAATAAACGGAGCGTACACGGAGTGGTTTCCTGTCGAAAGAGGTGTTCGACAGGGATGTGTTGCGTCACCATGGCTGTTCAACCTTTTCATGGATAAATGTTTGACAGATTTAAAAGAAAGTATGTATGGGTTAAGAATGAATGAATTACTCATCAAATGTTTACTCTACGCTGATGATCAAGTAATACTTGCGTCATCCGCTAACGAGCTACAGGAGATGCTAAATATTATGAATGAAGCTTTGAAAGGGAAAGGAATGAAAGTGAATGTAAACAAAACGAAAGTTATGCTTTTTGAACGAGATGAATCTATGATGAATGGCAATATTTTGATAGATGGGGAACAAGTGGAAGAGGTGAAAGAATTTGTATACTTGGGATCTAAATTTACAAAAGATGGAACATGTGAAAGTGATATCGAAAGGAGAGTGAATGCAGGGAATATGGTAAATGGTGCTCTGCATGCTTTTATGAATAGCCAGATGGTGTCTCAAAGGGCTAGACTGGCAGTGCATGCTGGAGTGTTGGTGCCAACACTTATGTATGGTAGTGAAAGTTGGGTATGGCAGAAGAATCACAAAAGTAAAATAAATGCGGTAGAGATGAGAGCGTTGAGAAGCATGAGTGGATTAAAACTGAGTGACAGAGTAAGAAATAGTGTGATAAGAGAACGTTGTGGTATAAAAGAAGACGTAGTGACTAAAATTGAGAAAGGTATGCTTAGATGGTTTGGGCATGTAGAGAGAATGAATGAAAGGAGACTGACAAAAAGGATTTATGAGTCAAGAGTGAATGGGAAAGTGGGAAGGGGAAGACCGAGGCGAACGTTCCTGGACCAAATCCAGGACATTTTAAATAACGGCCAGGTCAAGAGTACTCTAAACCGACGAACTTGTATGAAAGATTTAATGAGATTGAAAGAAGCGATGGAGATATGCAAGGATCGTGGCAAGTGGAAGGATGTAGTCTCTGCCTACCCCTATGGGAATGAGGCGTGATGCTATGTATGTATGTATGTATGTTTCAAGACAAATTAAAATATTTTTTGTAGTAATTGAGAGAATATTCAATTTTATTTTATAGTAACTGATAACTTGATAAAATATCAGTTATTGGACCTATAATAACAGACTTATAGTTATTGAAAAAAAAAAACAATAATTGCCATGCAAATTTTATATTTATAATGGTTGGTTAGGGTATGGACTTGTTTTACTATTCATTTAATCATTTTTATCTGGCATTATTTTAACTTGGTACAATAATTATATCAAAATTGATGGAAACACAAATTAATCCTCCCTTTACATAATATTATATAATTTTAAAATAGTACACGATGTGATATCATTATCTTGAAGAAAAACACTCTGTTTTTAATACATAAGGTTGCAGTCAATTCTTAAACTTGCGCGTAAAAACAAATCGTCGTTTTGTTCGTGGCAATCTCGTAATTTATGCCATGAAAAATATACATTGGTGTCGACGATATGGCATGCGTATAGCAGTTAATAAATAAGCAAATGGCGGCAAATTTTTTCTTCATCACACATTTTTGGCCCCTTTGACCCTCATTAGGCGATCATTAATCAATATTACAAAGGGCATCCAGAGCCACATGTGCAATTGCTATTGTTTTATTTTTTCCCCATTACATCTGCGTAAAGGCCCAGAGATTTAGAGCGTGACAGATTTTATTTAAAGACTATTTAATGTTTGCCATTTCTCACACGCAAAAGATCTTATATCCCTAGGAAAATTGACCCAGGAAACTTCATACCGCCTAATAATCTATAATGAAATTAATCAGACTTAACCGGGAAAAAAAAGAATTTTTTACGCCCAGATTTCCGCCAATGTCCGTAAAATATTACAGTTGCAAAACTTGTTGTTTGTCAATGACAACTGTCAAAAACAAATAATAAATTTGTTTTCTGAGCAACATTTAAATTTAATTGACTTCTAAACGACAAGACGAGTGTCAAATGATTAACAGATGGGAATAGTTTGTAAGGGAAAGCGAAATGATTGTTTTTTTAATATATTCCAAGCGTTTTTTTCATACTAACTGAAACCTTTTAAATATTTTCTGGCCTTCCAAGTATATTTAAAAAAAACTGACAATGCAAAAAACCGTAATTCGATTTTGATGGTTAAGTCATAGACACAAGACATGAAGAAACATAATATCTTATTGAATACATCTCCTAAAAAAAAATCACACACAAGTACTTACACTAATAGACAGTATATATGACTATACTCGTGTATAATAAATATACATACTAATAATACAGAATTCTTATATTATCTACTACCATTATTTTATATTACACATGTTATGTCATCTCGTATTGTAAAGCAATATATACTCTTCTGGACACATCTATTGGCCTACCTTAGAGTTTAGGTTTCGATGGCCCCTACCGAAATATTATTGCTAGATTGAACAAAAACTATTGATGCAGTTTTAAACCTAGTACTTTTTACCATCTTTTCTTACTTTAAATAATCTCCCTAACCCTAAGGTTGCTTGGTAGAAATCGCTAATAAGCGATGAGGTCGCCTATTTGTACTACTCGCTAAGTTTTGTTTCATGTATTATTTGTATAATGTTGTGGTGTACAATAAAGTATATTCTATTCTATTCTATTCTATCTTTTTCGATCGTAATGTTTTAAATTTGAATTCAGAATACCACACTCTCATACGATTAGGCATAGAGTTTATCAATCGCTTTAATGTTGGCAGCCGTGGTCCCGTAACAATCACAAGTTGAGTTTTACCGCTCGCGGATATACCGCCCCAGACAGGCCATGAGCCACCGCCATAAGCAACCCTCTCTTCAAAGCAGCATTGTGCAAAACGCTCCCCCTTACGTCGGTAGACCTTCTTCCTTCCATCATTGCCATGAAACACAATTTTAGACTCATCAGAAAAGAGTACACGGCTCCAATGCTGCTGAGTCCAATTTAAATGAGTGCGCGCAAAATGAAGGCGCGCTGTTCGATGGGCTCGCGTTAGTTTGGCGCCATTAGCTGGCTTGTGAGGTACCATATCGCGTTCTTTTAACCTTCTCCGAACTGTTCGAGCGCTCACAGATACTCCGTGGAAGTCGCGAAGTTGGTTTTGTATCTCAATGGAGGTAAGGTGACGATTTCTCAAGCTGGTCGTCACGATGAATCGATCCTGCCTTTCAGTTGTGACCCGAGATCGTGGCCTTCCTTGGCGACGAACAAAGCCGCCAGTCTCTAGGTACCGCGAATAAACATTTCGGACCGCAGATCGACTTAAATTAAGTTGAACACTCACATTTCGTTGGCTGTGTCCCGCCTGGATAAGTGCCACAGCTTGGGCGGCGACTTCAGGCGAAGTATCCATTGATTATTGATAGAACCTTACCTTAATGGTAAGAATAAGTAATGTTTGTTGCAAAACCAATGAGAAAAATCACACTTTCAAGAATTAAATGCGAGTAAACCAATAAAATCGAGTTTTTTTTAGTATTCGATTGTTTGTTAACAACGAACAGACTCCAAATTGTTTCCACAGAATTTAAAGAAACAAAAGATTGTTTCTTTAAATTCTGTGTTCGAAATTCAAAAAAAGACTATTGAATGAAATTATGAATGTGCCAGGTTCAAAACTGCATAAAAACTTTTTGCTCGACCTAATATAAAATTTTAGCTAGGACCAAGCGAAGCTGAAAATGCAAGGTGGGCCAATAGATGTGTCCAGAAGTATAGTAATTATAGATTTATAAATATAACCCTTTGGCCGGAGTGGGGAAAGGAGCCAGTTATCTTTAAGACGGGTTATTGAATAACCTAGCTAGGATGGCTGCCTGCTGAATCCGTTATTTTAAGCAAAAAATATATAGGTTATATTTATAATTCATGAGCAATAAACAGTAATCTTAAGTTTTAAATTGCGAATGATCTTATGATCATTGTAAAATTCTGTTAGTTAGATAAATAAATAAATTTTGTCGTTATTCTATACTGTAAACTTATTACAGGCACATTAAGAAATTTCTTTTGCATCATATCTAATACAAAATTTACTTTAAGTTACCTGATGCTGCCATGATTTAGTGAAACGACGCTTGCTTGTTCAAGACTATTTTACTAATCGATTACCAACCTTCATATAGGTACTACACTAACGATATAAGTTTTAAGATACTATTTTAATAGGTATGTGATTAAAAAAACGATGAGCTGATTGATAAATGGTGATATAATCCTTAAAATATCAACACGTTTCAAAATGTAAATTTATCGTATATACGTAGGAGCCATCGATATGATTTTTTAATAACTCTGAAACTAGCATACAACAGACAAAAAAATCTTTCGCTAGGGATATCTTTTGAATAAAAAAAATGAATGCAAACCATAGGGATTTTTGTATTTAAATTCTCTACATGCGTCAGGTTTTAGTTGAAACTAACAGTTGAACAAACAAAAAGGCCTAAAATTTTGGGATTTCATATTTTTATTTTGGCAATTAATGTAACTGCTGTAAAGTGTTTTTATTTTTTAAAAAAAACGAGACGTACTGAAAGTTTTACAATTGTCTTATTTTACTATTTTAAATTTCGCACAAAATAAGCTCAAATTTGGGGATTTCTATATTTTGGCAATTACTTACTTGCTCAAAAGTGTGTTTTTTGGAAAAAAGACGAAACGAGTTAAAAGTTTTGAAAAATCTAAGAATTTTGCGACATCTAGATGTGCCTGTTTGTGCTTTTTTTAATTTTCGCCAAAAATACGAATGTATTTGTCATCAGTTCCTATTAGACGAGATCACATAAAAGAAATACTAAATAATTTATTAGTGTGGAATAAGCTTTATGCAAACATTTCGGCAAGTGGCAGTTTTGTTTATAAAGCTCGACCAATAGGAGCTTACGTGCCATACCGTTTTTTATTGCCACGGCCATTGTTTTTAAAATGACCACTGCCGCAGCTTTTTCGTTTTTTTTTTATTAGCCAGAAGGTCATAGTTAGTTCTTAAATTGGAGAAATAACTCTTTATATTTTAAAATAGTTGACTTAGGCGTTTATACATATAAATAATATTGAAGTTTCTCTTTTCAATATCTAATTATACTGGGGTATCCCCAGTAATAAAAACGCGTCTACAGATTCCATCTAATAGGTGGCGGAGAAAAGAGTTAGCAATTAATAAGTAAAGTTGTAGTTAGGGATTTAACATTTTTTTTATAAAGAATGTATTTACAATAAAAAAAAGATCATTAAAGTAAGATAAACATTTCATTTTGTTCGGATTCTCAACCCGTTCAACTTTGGAGCGATATAACAGCGATTTAAATGAACGAAATTATACCCACAAATATATGAATATATTTGTAGGTAAAGCGTATTTCTACAAATTATGTATTAACAAACATTTTGTAAAACGTATAGTTTCCGAGATATCGCGAAAAAAGTGTTTGTACGCCTTTTTCCAAGATGGGGGCCCGGTGACAGGGGTGGCAACACCACATACTTGGGGTTAGGCTTCTATTGACCCAAAAATAAAATTGCGTCCTTTTAAAAAATGAAATATTCAGTCTTTAAATTGTAACATTGTAATGGAGTATTAACGGCTCATATAAAAAAATTAAAACTCTTCCCGGTTTGCTACCACTAATCACTGAAACAGCTCAATAATACTGTGAGTAGGAAGAAATATATTTTTTTACATTTTGACTGGCAAAATCTTGGGCCTTAGAAATATATTATTTACATGCATACCTTTTCCTGAAATAAAAAGCCATTGGTATTTTATATAACTATAGCTACCTGTAAATGACAGTTCCTATGAAATCGGCATCGTAGTTTTGAATCTTCAAAATGTAAAGGTAAGGTAAGTAGCAGCCCATTAACGTCCCACTGCTGGGCACAGGCCTCCTCGCTCATATGAGAGAGGGTTTTTAGAGCATAGACCCACCACGCTGCTCCACTGCGGATTGGCAGGCATAGTACACAAGTGCACTCTCTATTCCTTCACTCTCATAGTCCGACATGACGGCAATCCGACACGACCGGAGAGAGAGATCAGGCGCAGGACCGACGGCTTAACGTGCTCTCCGAGGCACGGGGGTGAATCACACCGCCAACTTCCCAACTTCGGGCAAATATTGAGAAAATCTTAATAGAAAACTCAATATCGATTTCGAACTGGCCCGACCCGAAACTCGAACCCAGGACCTCATGTCTGTAGTCGAACATGCTAACCACTAGACCAATGAGGCAGTCCAAATGTAACAGTTTATAAATAATAATAGTTTATATGAACACGTTAGTTAAACGCAGAAAAAGTCATGGCCATAAGCTTGTGTAATTTAGAACAATTAGTTAAGAAATGCACAATTTGTTTCAGGGAAATGTTGGTGCCTGCACAATATGTCAATTCTCAAGGTGGATTATCCCAGTCCTTTATCCCCAACGCATATTATAAAATACATGATGCCTCACATTACTTGAATGGAAATGGACCATAAATGTGTTGCCATGTATAAACCTTCCGTTTACCGTTAGTTTTTACTTTTTGATTTTTTAACTAAGACATAAAATTATTTTAAGAATTTTATTCGAGTATTATTTTTTAAAGTAATATAATTATTATTTTCTTAAATAAACCACCTATAGTTGTATTATACGTGTATAATTACAGAGTTTTAAGACAGATTATGTAATATTTAAGATTATATAATTGGCTTTATTTATTAAGATTTTTTTAACGTGAAAATTTAATTTTGGTATTAATTTGTCTGGGATCTTTATATAAACACGAATGCCCCCTCGCAAATTTTTATATTGACTATAGAAAAAACGTTAACAAGTATGCATCCGGATGGCGATATAAAATATTTTTTGTCAAAATATTGTGTGCTATTAACATTATTACTGTAAAGTTGTATTTCTTGTTAAATACCTTATTAAATACCTATTATTAAAATTTACGGCTGAGATACAATATTTTTGTTTGTTAAAAAAAATAGTGACGCCATTGAAAATGCTATCAGTAAGATTAAGTTTTGAATTTCATCAATTCAGCAATAAAGAAAAAATATTATAATGTTCGATATATTTTTTTTTCAAGGTTTTTAATACTGTTTCTTTAATTTGCTTTGACTGGAATCAAACTCAAAACCTTAGCTAGGGTACAACTGTATCAATACTCTAACAAGGCAGACAATTATTACAGATTATTGACGTATGTCACTATTGCTTAAGCATTATTTACTCAATCTGTACTCATTCGTTTTTGTAAACAATAATAAATATTATTAATTTGAAAAAAAAACTATATTTTTCTGGTTTAATTTAGGAGAAAATTATACGAGGCTCTACTTTCAAGCTCAATGTGACTTTTATATCTGTGTATATATTTCTTTTATGATAGTGGTGCTGTTAAGTTTAAAATCATTATATTCTAGTCTACAAATACATTAAAAATATTATGTTCGAAATTTTGTTTTATTTATTATTGCCCTTATTGTGAAATACAACCGTAAGAGGAAATTGGTACGTTTTACACGGTAGTTGTTTTCCATTACTTGATATTGCCAATGTTATTAAATTGGTAATCTCAACCTTTGATGTAAGTGTGTTAATGATTGAGTGTTGTTACATATATTTCATGTAGATGGGGGAAACAGATTGGACTTGGCCTCCATTAGTATGTCTCCTATCGTTTTAGATTATAAAAATAAAAGGGCGTGCGTACAAAGTACACATGTCAAAAGTAAAAATTCTTTGGCAAACAAATTTTTAAGTGTTGTTTAGATTTATACGAATCTTAAATTTTAGATTTCCGAGATTTAGAGAAAGGGGAAAAGGAAGATATGTTAGGAATTTAATGTTAAAAATGTAGAAAATTAATACAAATAATTTCTTTAAATTTCAAATGACGAATTGTAAAAAAAATGCCCCGTGTTTTTTGTCAGTATCAGAAATAATTATTTTTTTTTATTTTAAAATTTAGGAAGGCGAATTTGTAAATTATTTTTATGTCATATTTTATGAAAAATAGTATATTAAATTATTAAACAATGAGTGGCAAATAAAAATGCCACGTCGTCGTCGTCGCTCGTCGTCGCTTCAACCGATGGACGTCCACTGCTGGACATAGGTCTCACGTAATGACGTCCACAAGGCCCGATCTTGCGCCGCCTGGCTCCAGCGGCTACCGGCGACCCTCTTTATGTCGTCGGTCCACCTTGTGGGGGGTCTCCCTACACTGCGCCGTCCGGTGCGGGGTCGCCACTCCAGCACCTTTGGCCCCCAACGTCCATCGGTCCTTCGGACTATGTGCCCCGCCCATTGCCACTTCAGGTTCGCGATTCGCAGGACTATGTCGGTGACTCTGGTTCTACTACGGATCTCTTCATTTCTGATTCGATCACGTAGAGAAACTCCGAGCATAGCCCTCTCCATCGCACGCTGAGTGACTCTGAGCTTCCGCATGAGGCCCATAGTCAGCGACCATGTCTCAGAACCGTAGGTCATCACTGGCAACACGCACTGTTCGAAGACTTTGGTCTTCAGGCACTGAGGGTTATCAGACGAAAATATCTGGCGTAACTTCCCGAACGCAGCCCAACCGAGTTGGATTCGGCGGTTGACCTCCTTCTCGAAATTGGATCTACCTAGCTGGACTATATGTCCCAGGTATGTGTACTCGTCAACAATTTCGAGAGCTGAGTTCTCAACGATGACTGGGTGAGGCGGTACATGGATATTAGACATAATTTTCGTCTTATCCATGTTCATTTTCAGGCCCACCTGTTGAGAAACTCTGCTGAGGTCATCCAGCATTGTATTGAGATCTTCG
This sequence comes from Elymnias hypermnestra, assembly GCA_015832385.1. Lineage (NCBI taxonomy): Eukaryota > Metazoa > Arthropoda > Insecta > Lepidoptera > Nymphalidae > Elymnias > Elymnias hypermnestra. The sequence goes on along the minus strand of JACTOM010000076.1, from coordinate 645,537 downwards.
AGAGTCTCTGCCATAATGACTACGTCATCGGCAAACCGTAGATGAGTGATGTACTCGCCGTTGATGTTGATGCCCAGTCCGTTCCACTCCAAAAGCTTAAAAAGGTCTTCCAGCGCCGCAGTGAAAAGCTTCGGGGAGATAACATCTCCCTGTCGCACTCCACGTTGCAGTTGGATAGACGCTGTGCTTTGGTCCTGTATACGGACTGACATGGTGGCGTTTTCGTACAAGCACTTCAACACGTGTATGTACCGGTAGTCAATTCGGCATCTCTGTAAAGATCTCAACACGGCCCATGTTTCCACCGAATCGAAGGCTTTCTCATAGTCCACGAACGCTAAGCAAAGTGGCCGATTATACTCTTCGGTCTTCTGTATAATCTGCCGCAGCGTAAAGATGTGGTCTATGGTACTAAAGCCTTTTCGGAAACCGGCTTGTTCGGGAGGCTGGAAGTCGTCAAATCTGCGAACGAGACGATTCGTAATGACTCTCGAGAACAGTTTGTAGACATGACTTAACAGCGCGATAGGTCTGTAGTTCTTCAATAAGGCCTTGTCGCCTTTCTTGAAAAACAGAACCACCACGCTCCTATGCCATGCCTCCGGCACTGTGCCATCGAGGATGACGGAATTGAACATTCGCTGAAGGACTTTGAGTACCGGTTTTCCACCCGCCTTCAGGAGTTCTGCTGTGATTCCGTCATCACCTGGTGCCTTGCTGTTCTTCATCTGTTTGAGAGCCATACTAATCTCGTACAGACTGACGTCCGGGATGTCTTCAGTGTAGTGTCGGGTTAGTTTGGCTCTGGGATCTGCAGCCAAACAGTCAATAGGCTTGACAGTCGATGAGTATAGCTGTCCATAGAAATTCTCGACCTCGCTCAAAATCTCTGGTTTCGACGCAATGAGCTTGCCATCACTGGTCCTCAGCCGCGTAAGCTGGCGCTGACCAATAGACAGGTCTCTTGCGAACACTTTGGAGCCTTTATTGCGTTCAATAGCGTCTTTGATGCGCTCCGTATTGAAGGTTCGCAGATCACGTTTTTGTGATTTGGAGATCTGTCTGTTGATACGCCGGTAATCGGACGCGTCCGCTGCTGACTGTAAGCTCATTGTCTGTCTTTGCTCCATGAGATTGAGAGTGTAGTCAGAGAATCTCTTGGTTTTCTTTTTACGGGCTCTGAAGTACTTAGTCCCAACCATATGAACAGTTTCTACTAGCCTATTGTTAACCTCATCCACAGATTCGCATTCTTCAAGGCCGTCGAAGCGGTTTTGCAGCTCTAGTTGAAAGCTCTCGGGGTCTTGGATTTGGGCACGAGTAGGTCGGAGCGTAGACTTCACCAGTCTGAACCGTTCTCGATGGACGTTGATATTCAATGTGCCTCTTACCATGCGGTGATCGCTCCCAGTTTTCACTTTACTGATCACAGAGACATCATTGAATATGTTCCGTTTCGTAGACATGATGAAGTCTATCTCATTTCTCGTGGAACCATCGGGACTCAGCCAGGTCCATTTTCGGAGCGGCTGTTTCTTGAAAAAGGAGTTCATCATGTAGAGTCCCTCCTTTTCCATGAAATCAGCGAGCATCTGTCCCCTCTGGTTCCGTTGCCCATAGCCATATTGCCCCACTCTCAACTCTGCCCCACTTCGTTCGCCGAGTTTTGCGTTAAAATCTCCCATCACAACATTGTAGAATGTCCGAGAGGTATGCATGGCCCTGGATATGTCCTCATACATAACCTCTACATCCTCATCCGGATGTGATGATGTGGGTGCGTAAACCTGGATGACCTTCAGCGAATACCGTTTGGTGATTCTGAGTATCAGGTACGCTACCCTGTTGGACACGCTGTTAATTTCTACAATGCTGTTGACGAGGGATTTGTGGACAAGGAATCCGACACCACCTTGAGATTGAACTTCACCTTCCCGGTAGTAAAACAAGTTACCGGATTCGAGGATTATCGTGTCCTCCCCCTCTCTACGGACTTCGGACAATCCTATAATATCCCAGTGTAACTTGTTTACTGCTTCTTCCAGTTCGAAGATCTTTTCGTCGGTCCTCAAAGTGCGTGCGTTGTATGTTGCCAGGTCAAGTCGTCGGGGTTGGCAGCGGAATCTCTTCCGGAGATTCTTAGCACCCCCTGCCCCGCCGTTACCATAACCGCTGCCAGAGCTAGGAATAGCGGGGCTGCCGGGGACTGGGGGCCGTTGCTGCCTTGTTTTAGTCATTTGTGGTTTCTGCCGATAATCACCACGCTTGGCAGGCGGGTTGGTGATCGCAGTGCTGACCTTATCGCACCGATAACGCTGCTGCCCGTTATCGGTCTGTGGCATTTAGGTCAGCTATGGAGAATGGTTATACCGCCATTTGTCGGTCGCCAGAGCCTCGTCGGTAGAAGCAGGGTGCACCGCGTGCAGGTGAGGTTGGCGTTTGGAGAAACGGACTGGGACGCGTTTCCCCCTTACACCCAAATGCCACATGTTATTTGTAATTTAAATTAAAACAACCTAACCTTAAAACGAATTAGCATAAAAAACGCTGTACATCTACGTGACGCTAATCACGCGTTTCATTCGTGAAAATGTTACCCTCATGCGCCTAGAGAAGTTTTACTTCAAAAATAAAAATTTTTAACGGAAATCAGTAAAATCGTAAACATTTTTACAATTGCAATTTTGTGCTTTTACCATAAATAAAAGAAACAGTTACTTTAAAATGCTAGAGTTCAAGCCCAAAACCTTAGAAAAAAAATTATAACGTCAAATGTTGTGTCAACATGATTTGTCAATAATGTCAAAATGACGTAATATCTTCGGATTTCTTTGTTCAAAATCTCGTTGTTATTTTAAATAATTAACTAGGTTTTCATTAGCTGGTTCCATTTGAAAAAGGGTAATCAACGTTGGACTTAAAGTAAACCTTTTGAAAAGTTGAGTAAGTGGGTGTTTCTATGTGAAACATATGATATATTAGTGAAACGATATTGCATATTGTTTTGCAATGAGTGACGCGAAATCTTTCGTTAATTTTTCTTGTCAGCGATGTTTACAGCCTTTGAAACTGGACGAGTCATTAAACAATCTAGGAGAGCACACAATTGCTGATTTAACCCTCCAAATCCGGAGAAATAATGAAGCAGATTTAGATTTACAGTCTTCGAGTTTAGAACACTATGTTCCGCCTTTTCGCATGTCAGAGTCAGGAAATGGCGCGAATGGATTTATGGTTATATCGGATGGATGGGAAACAACGTCTTTAGGTCATCAATTGCACGTGAAAGCCACTTTATTTGATCTCCTATCAAATAATTCTGATGTTGACCATCCCCTTTGCGATGAGTGTACAGATACCCTTTTAGAATTAATGGACAATCAATTAAGACTCACAGAAGCAGAATGGAAGGACTACACAGATTATTTAAAAAAATTAGAAGATGATAAAGAAGATCTTAACTTGGAAGGTCTTGAAAAAGAGCTTGATGACTGGAAACAGGAACAAGATCGCCTACTACAAGAATTATCTGCTTTACAAAAAGAGGAAAAAGCAATGAAAGATGAGATTATTGTACAAGAGAAAGAGAAAGAGCGCCTAGAAATAGAACAGGATATTTATTGGAAAGAGTATACAAGATATCGAAAAGACTTGATGACAACAGAAGATCAAATGAAATTTTATGAATGTCAACTATCATATACTCAGGCACAATTGGAGAAGTTGAAAAAGACAAATATATTTAAAGCTACTTTTCATATATCAGATTCCGGTCAATTTGGCATAATAAATAACTTTAGGCTTGGCCGTCTGCCGACAGCTCCTGTTGACTGGTCTGAAATTAATGCTGCATGGGGACAAACAGTTCTGCTGCTTTCATCATTAGCTCGAAAGATAAATTTTCGATTCCAGAGATACAGGCTTGTACCGTATGGTAATCATTCCTATATAGAAATATTAGAAGATCAGAAAGTGTTACCATTATATGGATCATCTGGCTTTCGTTTTCTGTGGGACACAAAATTTGATGCAGCAATGGTTGCATTCTTGGATTGTTTACAACAGTTTAAAGAGCAAGTTGAAAAGGGTAACACAGGTTTCTGTTTACCATACAGAATAGATACAGATAAATGGAAAATTGAAGATACAGCATCACCTCCACATGCTTATTCAATCAAAATACAGTTTAATTCTGAGGAGCAGTGGACTAAAGCTCTGAAATACATGTTGACGAATTTAAAATGGGCATTAACATGGATATCCTCCCAATTTAGCGAGGACAAAGTGGAAGGTTAACATTTACCCTATCTGTGATACATATATTAATGGTTGTTAAAAGTCTTTGTATATATTACACTGCACTTAGATAAATTTTTAATGTGACAAATACTTGTAATACTTTTACAAGTACATTCTTATAATATGATAAACATAGTTGATTTTGTATATATCTTCACTTATCTATTAAACCCAATAGTAGATTACAAGGCGGACTATCTAATGAATCATATATGATACATGAATTAGTATAATACTAATTTTTTAAATATAATGAATCATATATGAGTAAGATTATTTTTTTTTAACAGATGTAACAGAATAAATAACATTTTGAATGTGTGAAGATAATATGTGTGTAATCTAGTATGTACATAAAAGTTCCATTTTAAAACATAAAATGAATGTTTAATATAAAGAAAATATATATCAATGCATTTAAGCCTATATTTTATGAACTTAACTATAAATTAAAATGAAAACAAAATAAAGAAAAATTCATTATTTAGGCAGGTTCAATTATCTCTTAAATAGTAATTAGTCAGTTCCGACAATTGACGTTATTGAAAAATGATTGTTGAAAGATGCAGTCTCAAGATAATATTGATAGATTTTTATCAAACTGAAGTCATAAGAAGCTACCTGAAGTGGTAAGAGTTTTATGGAATATAAAAAGTTAGTGCAAAAATTGGTACATTCATCGTATATGATTCATTAGACAGTTAACTTGGGAATAGGTAAATTGAATTACAAAAATACAAAATAATGATCCTTAAGTAGCAATATAAGGTTTATAAATACAAAACACTTTGAATATCTGTTAGTTTTGCTAGATTATTACATTTTTGTGTTAAGTACTTTATATATTTTCTTGAGTTATTTGTTAAATGTACATTTGAATATTATTTTTGTAGACACATGTATTAAGTATTTGTTAATAAAAATATAATAATAACATTGATCTACCAATAAGGGCACTATTCTCTATAAAATGTGAAAACAATGTCCGTCTATGTATATGTAATAATTAAATGAAATAGTCATTTTTATAGAATGTGATTAAAGGTGAGTTGAAATAATTTTGCAGTAGCATAGATATGTGTAGTGATATTAAAAATATATGCCCAGTGAAAAGTAGAATTATATTTTGTTGAAATTTCATATATTTTATTTTGTTTATTTCCTTAATAACTTTTTCAGGAATTCAGAAAAGATGATTTAAAAAATAGTTGTCTTTATCGTAAATAAGGCTAAGAATAAATTTTTATTCATCGCTTTTCAATTAGCTATTTCATATGAATATTTTTGTTGCATTTACATATACCCAAATTCTCCAATATATCTCATTGAAAGTTAGAATTTTTTAAAGTGTATCATATTAAATTAAAGGCTATCTCGGCAGTGCTACATGCGTAGTTTTCGATCCTGTGAAAATACCGAATTTTTAATCTAATCGAATTTTGAATATATTGAAATGCATAAAATATTTGTCATAATCGGTTAAGCATTGATTGGCTTAAGTATTCAGTCACTAAGAACAGTAAAAGTAACAGTTATTCAAAAAACCAATAACTGTAACTCTTGACTTTATTGTAGCTCCATCTGACATGTTATCAAGTTACTTGTTACTGAAAAGTTATTCTTTTGATAGACATTAGGTATGGGGTATTTATATCAGATATTTAGAACATGGAGATATACAAAATATATTATAGGCAATGACTATGAACAAAATGGTATTAAGCTTTCCTTTTCCTATTAAAAGGATCTATATTTAGTCTTAATCTCTTATCAATAATTAAAAAAAAGGTAAGTAGCAGCCCATTAACGTCCCACTGCTGGGCACAGGCGTCGTCACTCATAAGAGGGTTTTTAGAGCAGAGACCCACCACACTACTCCACTCTGGATTGGCAGGCATAGTACACAAGTGTACTCTCTATTCTTTCACTCTCATAGTCCTACACGACCGGAGAGAGGGGAGGCGCAGGACCGACGGCATAACGTGCTCCCCGAGGCGTGGGGGTGGATCACCCCGCCAAATTTTCCCAACTTCGGGCAAATATTGAGAATAACTTAATATCGATTTCGAATTAGCTTGACCCGGGACTCGAACCCAGGACCTCACGTCTGAAATCGAACATGCTACCTAGTAGACCAATGAAGCTGTCAAATAATATTATATGGTATAAATTATATAAAGATTGTTTATTAGTACTGTCTTTATCAGACAAAGTTATTATAATACTCTGTCATTCCATCGTAAAATATTCATAGTAACATAATAACGCTCTTTTGGATTGCAGTTGTTTTCGTTATTTATTATTTTATTAGTAAAGTAGCAAATAACGGATATTTCAGTTAGTAATCCTAAATAACCAGTATATAGATATTATCAATAATCCCAAACTTAGTAGTGAAAAAAGAGGAATACACTCTTTAGTACACGTAGTAGTGTCATCTGTTGTTAATCTTAAACATTATTGTACAGCGCCATCTATCAGAATACAATGAAATCATTACGCAACCTTAGGTTAGATGTGATAGTTCTTACAATATCTACGAGATGGCATAAGAGTGTTATAAAACTTTTTATTGTTAATAGAAGGTAGGTTTAAAATAAAATGTAATATTTGCTGACGCCAGCATTTTTAAAGTAGAATTAGTTCTCATGTCTATGAGGTATAGGTATTGTTATGAGTCTAAAGCATTCTATATTAACTTGTAGAAACAATTAATATTTAAGTATAAGTTAAGTAAACAATTTATTTATTTATTTACCTTATTGTACACCACTATTGTATACTAAGTAATACGGATATTAAGAAGCGGCTAGACAAAAGGCGGTCTTACCACTTCATAGCGGTGTCTTCCAGGCAACCTTAAGAGCGAAGATATGTAGATTTATTTACCAAACAAAAAGGTTCACTTTAATGTTATAACTTTATGAATAGACAATAAAAAAGAATATACGTAAACAATATTACGTATTATTCTATTCTATTTAATGAAATTGGCTAGGCCGGCGTACAATGATGACTCACTGCATTCTTAACGCGAACGAACTGTGGATTAAGAAGAGGCTAGACAAAAGGCGGTCTTACCACTGTATATGAAAAAAAGTTTCGCTTTAACATTAGAACTTTATGAATAGAAAACAAAAGAAAATAGTTATATTGCGTTTTATGCAATTCTCTTTGATGAAATTGGCTTGGCGCACAATGATGGCTCACTGCATTTTGAACGCGAACGAACTGTAGAGCTCTTCATAGTTTTATTTTACTTTATAAACTAGGTCTATACTTGGTTTCTAAAGTACAATAAAACTTTTTAAAAGGGTATCACAAGTCATTTTAATTATCTAAAATCGTTTCACAACGTGGGCATTTAATCAACAACTGCGTAGGTATGTGAGGTAGAAGAATGGATAGAATGAATCGCAAAAAGTTAATTTTAGCACCATTAATGTGGCGAATAATCCATTGAACCTGTTTGTACCGCTACATCATTACGCACCATGACAAATAGAAATAAGGATATTATATAAATCACATCTCGTGTGCGATGATATATCAAAATGTCGATGTGAAAAACGATTTCAATATAAATAGATATTTTCTTATGTATTTCATTTATATATAGAAAGAATCTACGTATTAAGAGCCAACAAGCGATTCACCCAACTAGGTCATCATTTTGATGTAAATACGTCTTTTGGAGCACATTAAAAAAAAAAACAAAATCGGGGGACACAGTTTGGTGTTGTAGCTACATATCTATCACCTCCAGCTAAAATTCAATTGGAACACTTAATAGGTAAGCAGCAGTTAAATGGCAGAGACTCTGGAAGAGAAGAAGAGGCTTTCGATATATTTGAAAAAAGCTAGGTTTTTCGAATAAAATTTTAGTTTATTAGAATAATTTTGAATGAAATCGAAATTTTTTATACTATACTAGAAATTTCTTAAAACAATTCTTAATGTTTCTAGTCTTGACTAGAAAATATTTGAATCAAATCGTAATACTTCAAGTATTAATTAGAATAATTTTAGCACGAATCGAAACTTTTTAGTTTTTACTAGAATATTTTTTAATTCATCGTAACATTTTTAGCATTTATTAGAATAATTTTGAATCCAATCACGATTTTTTCAGTCTTTACTAGAAACATTTTGAATGACATTGTAATTTTGTTAGTCTTTACTGGGAAACATATGAATCAAATCGTATTTTTTATAGTCGTTACTAGAATAATTTTGAATCCAATCGTAACATTTTTAGTATTTACTAGAATTATTTTGAATTAAGTGGTAATTTTTCTAGTATTTACTACAAGAATCTTTAATCCATCGTAACATTTTTAGTATTTATTAGAATTATTTTGAATGAAGTCATAATTTTGCTAGGCTTTACTAGAAGAATTGTTAACCAAATCACAATTTTTTCAGTCTTTACTGGAAACATTTTGATGATATTGTAATTTTTTAGTCTTTACCAGGAAACATTTGAATCAAATCGTAATTTTTACAGGCATTACTAGAAAAATTTGAATCCGATAGTCATTTCCTCTCAAACGAATTTTACGTACAATGCTTTATTTAAATATTCTGTCGCGATACAGTTTTAATGTTTGCTTAGAATTGTATCCGGGACCAGTCTCATCTGACTAATATTATCTTTCATAGACCCGAAATAAAATCCTTGTTTCTTTTTCGGACAGAGACTTATTAATGTAATGCATTTTAAAAGTTTACAATAAGGTTTTTATCTATCTATCTTTCTGGCAAAGCCCATTGAGTGATATATTGAGAAAAGCACTTTACCTGAGACAAGTTTACGTATTGCTTCGGGGAAATTTAAGATGGAAAAATAAGAAAATAGCTTTAAGTGTTTTCGTGTTTTAATTGCGATGAAATAAACAATGCCTCTTAAGTTTCACTTATTTACAACTCTGAGACGAGGGAAAGTAAGAAATATAAATTAAGTCTGTAAGAATGGATGAAATAAATACAATCCATAATAATATTATAAACGCGAAAGTAACTTTGTCTGTCGTGCTGTTACGTCAAAAAAACTGAGCCCAAACAAATGAATTTTGGTAAATAGATAGTCCAGCGTCTGAGAAAAGACATTCTTTTTATTGTAGACAACGTAGGCGCTCACTACGAACGAGAAAAACGACTACTTACTGCGAGATTTCGAAAAATATTCGCATGATTGATTTGAAATTCAACATATTAGGAAACGCTTCCGGAACCGAAGACAGACGATAGTACTAACGACACCTTTGATGATGGGACGGAAATAATCAATCGTGATTAAAAAAAATCATGTCTTTAAAACGGTTTATTTGCATTATTTCAGTACAGATATATGAAGCGAACGTTTCATAAAAATACATAACTTTATGGCAATATTGGCATGGGAGCTCAGGGCGGCAGTTCTCATGGCTGCTTACCAGTGCAGAGTAGCCGCGAAAACCAGAATGGTATCACCAGACGCTGACGAAGTAAGAAGGGTCAGGGTTCTAGCTAACTGCCTTGACCCAAAGGTGGAAGAAGGATCTCTATCCCCAGTGGCGGGCGTGGCCGTAGTAGTGGCGGATCCGCCCTCATCTGGAGAAGTGGCTGGGAAGAGAGCACGGATCGCTCTCCTACAGGTTGGTACAGGTGCCTAACAGTCATGCTTGCTTCGGGAAATTCTTGTCTCAAACTGTGGCTGTTAGCCGTCGGCCAAATGTTAGAGTGTGGTGCCTCCTTAGACACAGCCCACCACACGGTGGCAGAATGTCCCTTCTGGGGTTCTCAGCGACTCATTATGATGTCGCTGATCGGCACAGACCTCTCACTGGCTAGTATTATAAGCGCAATACTCATCAGTGAGCAGGCCTGGAGAGTGGTTGCCTCCTTATGCGAGACTCTTATCTCGCTTAAGGTGGCACGACAAAGGGAGAGGGTGAATGCCGCTAAGGCACTCCGGCCCCGACGAAGTGGAGTACGAAGCAGGAGGCAGAGATTCATACAACTCCTCCCCCTGGAGAATATATGTGAGCTGGCTACAACTGAGGAGCCAGAGAGGAATGCCTCAACGAACCTCTGGTTCCCCACTCATGGTTGACGACGGTTCCGCTGGGTTTTAGTAGGTATTGCGAGTTCTTCCCCCTCGCGGAGTTCCACACTCCCAACTCCAAGGTCGGGGTGCGTAAATGCTTTTCCCCGCGACAAAAAAAAAGAAATTTCGAAAACCATTTTCACCAGGGTGTCATTATTTCTACAATTTGCATTTTATTATGCAACAAAGTAGTCGAAAAAATGACAGATAACGTGAACCCGCACTCGAACTTATTCGAATTGAACCTATCTTCAGGATTGAATAAAATGTTTATAGACTGTATTTGAATATAGAATATAAGAAACCCTGAATTGTAAATACTATAATTCGTTAATAATTTAATACTTTACGGATAATTCGGAAAAAATCGATTTATTCGAAATTTTTCGAATTACTCTGGAACCCTCGAATCGAATATTAACATTCGATGCGGTACGAATAATTCGTAAGTTCGAATTATTGGCACACCCCTAGATTTTATATAACTTCATTGCTATTTTTTTAGTAAAATTGAGTCATAACTGCAAAACGACACGATTTAAATGCATCGAAGGCTACTGAACGCTTCATTTCGTTACAAATTTCCTTACAACGGGCTAATACCTTGAATACAAAGAAGGCTAAGTATTTTCGCGTTCCTTATAACTTTGCTTGCGTTTATATAATTTTCATATCCCTTTATACATTTGTTATTAGTATCACTACCGAAATTATTAAATATGAATTATTTTAACCCCATATCAATCAACATAATACTTGAATAATGCCACTAGCACTATTGACTATAGTAGAGATCCTAAAGTTATTTCAAAGTATATATATAAAACACATGAACGTGTGAAAGTGATATTGAAAGGAGAGTGAATGCAGGGAATATGGTAAATGGAGCTCTGAACACCTTTATAAATAGCCAGATGGTGTATCAAAAGGCCAGATTGGCTGTGCATGCAGGAGTGTTGGTGCCAACGCCTATGTTTGGTAGTGAAAGTTGGGTATGACAGAAGAATCACATAAGTAAAATAAATGCGGTAGAGATGAGAGCGTTGAGAAGTATGAGTGGATTAAAATTGAGAGACAAAGTAAGAAATAGTGTGATAAGAGAACGATGTGGTATAAAAGAAGATGTAGTGACTAAAATTGAGTAAGGTATGCTTAGATGGTTTGCGCATGTAGAGAGAATGAACGAAAGGAGGCTGACAAAAAGGAATTATGAGTCAAGAATGAATGGGAAAGTTGGAAGGGAAGACCAAGGCGAACGTTCCTGGACCAAATCCAAGACATTTTAAATAAGGGCCAGGTCAAGAGTAGTCTAAACCGACGAGACTTGAATGAAAGGTTAAAGAAAGTGGAAGGACATGGTCTCTGCCTACCCCTATGGGAATGAGGCGTGATGCTATGAAAGTATATATAAAAATCTGTTGCTGTTCGTTAGTCTCGCTAAATTCGAGAACGGCAGGACTGATTTGGCTAATTTTGGTTTTAAATTATTCGTGGCAGTGCACAGGGAAGGATTAAAAGGTGTATATGAAAAGGAATGCTTGGAATATAGTAAAAACAACAATTTCAATTTCCCTTCGAATCGATTCCTACCTGAAAATTTTTTCTTGTCATTTATTTTTGACATTTGACATTGACAGTTTCTGATCACAACTATACTATTTTACAGATATTGTGGGGAATCTGGGCGTAAAGTTCGTATTTTTTTTGATACACACTTCGAATTCATTAAATTGAATTAATTGTCACAGCCTGGTTGGTCTTTTCTATTAAGAAACTTTCGGTATTTGCGTCGCAGAACATGTTAAGCCGTCGATCCTGCGCCTGATCTCTCTCCGGTCGTGTCGGATTGCCGCTAGGTTTTAATGGGTATTCTGTAATCTGTGAGGCCCACACTCCTGATTGAAAAGTCTTTTTTCGGGGTGCGTAAAAGCATTTCCCAGCGCAAAAAAAGGCCTGTGTCCATCAAGGGGACATTACCAGGCTGCTACATAGGTCTTCATTAGACAGGTGTTTTTATTACTAACAGGGTCTTAACCTGGTATGGGGTAATTTATCTTTATTGATTTTTACATAAGAGTGAAGGAATAGAAAGTGGACTTGTGTACTATGCCTGACAACCCGCAGTGGAGCAGCGTGGTGGATCTATGCTCTAAAAACCCTTATTCCTACGAGTGAGGTCTATGCCCAGTAGTGAGACGTTAATGGGTTGCCACTTACTTTCAGTTGTGTCCCAACATAGACGCTCACAAAGAACTGCTTTCCCAATAAGGTTGGAATATATAAGGGATGAACGACCATGTACTGCGAGGTCATCAAAATTAATCGCCCGATTGACTTAAAATTTAGCATTCGTATTCCTCTCGCAACGTGAACTTCCTCTCCGGTAAAATTAGCATTATGGGAAACAGGTAGTTTATTAATATAACAGTTTCATTTCATCGTTTAAATGTAGTCAACCCCTATTGATTGTTATCTCTTAATAGGTAATTATGTATGATTAGACTCGCTGCTTCCGTCATACGAGTATCAGTTTTTTTAATTACAAAAAGATAATGTTCCTTTTGACAATCATTGCAGCTGTTATCCCAAATATTTTGGGGCAAAGATTTCCGGAATTTTTTGATAGGGATGATATAGAGGTAAGTTATATTACTTTAGAAATTTTTACATTTATAAATCAATTGCTGTTCGTTGAATTAATGCTTGAAATATAGTAAAAATAACAATTTTGCATTCTCTTAAAAATAATTCTTGTGTGTCAAACATTTGATGTGTTTCCCGTCGTTTAGAAATCAATTAAATGTCAAAGACTTTCAGAAATTAAATTAAACTAAGTTTTTTTTGGGTTTGAATGTCAAACGATTGATCTTCGTCGCGTCGTTGAGAAATTCAATTAAGTTCAAAAGAATACTGTTGTTTTTTTTCATTTGTTTTTTACTTTGACAACCAACAATACCTGACTTTGGCGAATTCCTTCCTGTCTTCTCCAATAACATGACACTGGCGAGATAATCTGTGCCCAATTGGCATACCTGAAAGCCACTAAACAAACGAAAATTTGTGTTTTACACACAACGTTTTTTATTACGACTCCTTTTTGTTCCACATTGTTACAAAAGCTGAAACTTTCTGCCATTAGAATTAAAAAAATAGCAGTAATTTAATCCACGATCGACTATACTTGAACAAGCACTACATATTCAAGCGTGACGACTCAGTTTCACTAAATACCTACAAAATTTTGATATTTATTTACATGAGAAATAGTACATGTAAGCACAGCAAATACGTGCACAGTGCTTCCGAAAACGAAGACAGGCGGCAGTCCTGATGACACCTTTAATGATGGGACAGAAAAATAACGATCATGAATTAAAAAAATCATATTTTATTTTTTAAAATGTTTTATGACTGTTATTTACGCTTCATCATGTTAATCCAGATAAATGATACAATAGTTACACAAGAAATACATTACTTTACTAAAAAAACCAGTAATCAAACAAATTCATTAGCAGTTGGTTGTCGAACGCACGGGTCAACGAACTGACCAGTGAAGGCACGGGCGCGGCGCGCGTTGATCGTTCAATGACGTGTGCATTCGAGCACCGCCTGATTTTGATTTAGTCTTTTGTTTTTTTAGTAATGGATTTTTATGAAACTGTCGCTTCATTTAATATGATGGAGCGTATAATAATGCTAATAAAACATTTTTTAAGCGGGATTGATTTTTTCCCCTCCATCGTCAAAGATTGCATTAATACTATTGTCGGTTTTCTTTTTGAAATCGCTTCAACCGATAGACGTCCACTGCTGGACATAGGTCTCACGTAATGACGTCCACAAGGCCCGGTTTTGCGCCGCCTGGCTCCAGCGGCTAACGGCGACCCTCTTTATATCATTGGTCGACCTTGTGGGGGGTCTGCCTACACTGCGGCGTCCGGTGTGGGATCGCCACTCCAGCACCTTCGGCCCCCAACGTCCATCGGTCCTTCAGACTATGTGCCCGTTTTTGAAAAAAAAAAGTAAGTAAGTAGCAGCCCATTAACGTCCCACTGCTGGGCACAGGCCTCCTCTCTCGCACGAGAGACGGTTTTTAGAGCATAGACCCACCACGCTGCTCCACTGCGGATTGGCAGGCATAGTACACAAGTGCACTCTCTATTCCTTCACTCTCATAGTCCGGTGTGACGGAAATCCGACACGACCGGAGAGAGATCAGGCGCAGGACCGACGGCTTAACGTGCTCTCCGAGGCACGGGGGTGGATAACACTGCCAACTTCCCAACTTCGGGCAAATATTGAGAAAATCTTAAGAGAAAACTCAATATTGGTTTTTGAATTGGCCCGACCCGGGTCTCGAACCCAGGATCTCATGTATGTAGTCGAACATGCTAACCACTAGACCAATGAGGCAGTTGTTTTTGAAAGCGGTCTCCTAATACCTTGTATTATTTAATTAAGTTTTAAGCAGACAAAACCGCTGGCGTATATTAGTGAATCATAAAACACGAAACTATATGTCAATATAATTATGTTTTACAAAGATATTTGTTTCAGAAAATGGCTTTTAAACATCCCCGGGCAAGTCTTAAGATGTATGAAAAGCAATTCCAGGATCGGGTTTGTTTGCTTTTGCAATATTGGATAATATGATATTCATTTGTTCGTAATATTTTAGGCTCGCTTTATTATTATAATTTATCCCTTTCGCATATTTAAATTACCCTATCTCTGTATATTTTTAGGTATAGATAGGGTTATATATATCTCGTGTTACGATGTTTGTCACGAATGAGCTTCGAAACTACACAATGGATTTTTTTATTCAATATAATATTAATAAAAAAAGTCATCCAACCCAGTTTACAATTTAACATATACAAATAAATTGAATAACAAAAAAATAGTGAAATACAAAACTTTAAATATTGTCACTAATAAATTAATGTGAACAATTAGAATTGAATAGAGATAAAACGGGGTGTAAGGGAGAAACGAGTCCCAGTCCGTTTCTCCAATCGCCAACCTCACCTGCACGCGGTGCACCCTGCTTCTACCGACGAGGCTCTGGCGACCGACAAATGGCGGTAAAACCATTCTCCATAGCTGACCTAAATGCCACAGACCGATAACGGGCAGCAGCGTTATCGGTGCGATAAGGTCAGCACTGCGATCACCAACCCGCCTGCCAAGCGTGGTGATTATCGGCACAACCACAAATGACTAAAACAAGGCAGCAACGGCCCCCAGTCCCCGGCAGCCCCGCTATTCCTAGCTCTGGCAGCGGTTATGGTAACGGCGGGGCAGGGGGTGCTAAGAATCTCCGGAAGAGATTCCGCTGCCAACCCCGACGACTTGACCTGGCAACATACAACGCACGCACTTTGAGGACCGACGAAAAGATCTTCGAACTGGAAGAAGCAGTAAACAAGTTACACTGGGATATTATAGGATTGTCCGAAGTCCGTAGAGAGGGGGAGGACACGATAATCCTCGAATCCGGTAACTTGTTTTACTACCGGGAAGGTGAAGTTCAATCTCAAGGTGGTGTCGGATTCCTTGTCCACAAATCCCTCGTCAACAGCATTGTAGAAATTAACAGCGTGTCCAACAGGGTAGCGTACCTGATACTCAGAATCACCAAACGGTATTCGCTGAAGGTCATCCAGGTTTACGCACCCACATCATCACATCCGGATGAGGATGTAGAGGTTATGTATGAGGACATATCCAGGGCCATGCATACCTCTCGGACATTCTACAATGTTGTGATGGGAGATTTTAACGCAAAACTCGGCGAACGAAGTGGGGCAGAGTTGAGAGTGGGGCAATATGGCTATGGGCAACGGAACCAGAGGGGACAGATGCTCGCTGATTTCATGGAAAAGGAGGGACTCTACATGATGAACTCCTTTTTCAAGAAACAGCCGCTCCGAAAATGGACCTGGCTGAGTCCCGATGGTTCCACGAGAAATGAGATAGACTTCATCATGTCTACGAAACGGAACATATTCAATGATGTCTCTGTGATCAGTAAAGTGAAAACTGGGAGCGATCACCGCATGGTAAGAGGCACATTGAATATCAACGTCCATCGAGAACGGTTCAGACTGGTGAAGTCTACGCTCCGACCTACTCGTGCCCAAATCCAAGACCCCGAGAGCTTTCAACTAGAGCTGCAAAACCGCTTCGACGGCCTTGAAGAATGCGAATCTGTGGATGAGGTTAACAATAGGCTAGTAGAAACTGTTCATATGGTTGGGACTAAGTACTTCAGAGCCCGTAAAAAGAAAACCAAGAGATTCTCTGACTACACTCTCAATCTCATGGAGCAAAGACAGACAATGAGCTTACAGTCAGCAGCGGACGCGTCCGATTACCGGCGTATCAACAGACAGATCTCCAAATCACAAAAACGTGATCTGCGAACCTTCAATACGGAGCGCATCAAAGACGCTATTGAACGCAATAAAGGCTCCAAAGTGTTCGCAAGAGACCTGTCTATTGGTCAGCGCCAGCTTACGCGGCTGAGGACCAGTGATGGCAAGCTCATTGCGTCGAAACCAGAGATTTTGAGCGAGGTCGAGAATTTCTATGGACAGCTATACTCATCGACTGTCAAGCCTATTGACTGTTTGGCTGCAGATCCCAGAGCCAAACTAACCCGACACTACACTGAAGACATCCCGGACGTCAGTCTGTACGAGATTAGTATGGCTCTCAAACAGATGAAGAACAGCAAGGCACCAGGTGATGACGGAATCACAGCAGAACTCCTGAAGGCGGGTGGAAAACCGGTACTCAAAGTCCTTCAGCGAATGTTCAATTCCGTCATCCTCGATGGCACAGTGCCGGAGGCATGGCATAGGAGCGTGGTGGTTCTGTTTTTCAAGAAAGGCGACAAGGCCTTATTGAAGAACTACAGACCTATCGCGCTGTTAAGTCATGTCTACAAACTGTTCTCGAGAGTCATTACGAATCGTCTCGTTCGCAGATTTGACGACTTCCAGCCTCCCGAACAAGCCGGTTTCCGAAAAGGCTTTAGTACCATAGACCACATCTTTACGCTGCGGCAGATTATACAGAAGACCGAAGAGTATAATCGGCCACTTTGCTTAGCGTTCGTGGACTATGAGAAAGCCTTCGATTCGGTGGAAACATGGGCCGTGTTGAGATCTTTACAGAGATGCCGAATTGACTACCGGTACATACACGTGTTGAAGTGCTTGTACGAAAACGCCACCATGTCAGTCCGTATACAGGACCAAAGCACAGCGTCTATCCAACTGCAACGTGGAGTGCGACAGGGAGATGTTATCTCCCCGAAGCTTTTCACTGCGGCGCTGGAAGACCTTTTTAAGCTTTTGGAGTGGAACGGACTGGGCATCAACATCAACGGCGAGTACATCACTCATCTACGGTTTGCCGATGACGTAGTCATTATGGCAGAGACTCTCGAAGATCTCAATACAATGCTCGATGACCTCAGCAGAGTTTCTCAACAGGTGGGCCTGAAAATGAACATGGATAAGACGAAAATTATGTCTAATATCCATGTACCGCCTCACCCAGTCATCGTTGAGAACTCAGCTCTCGAAATTGTTGACGAGTACACATACCTGGGACATATAGTCCAGCTAGGTAGATCCAATTTCGAGAAGGAGGTCAACCGCCGAATCCAACTCGGTTGGGCTGCGTTCGGGAAGTTACGCCAGATATTTTCGTCTGATAACCCTCAGTGCCTGAAGACCAAAGTCTTCGAACAGTGCGTGTTGCCAGTGATGACCTACGGTTCTGAGACGTGGTCGCTGACTATGGGCCTCATGCGGAAGCTCAGAGTCACTCAGCGTGCGATGGAGAGGGCTATGCTCGGAGTTTCTCTACGTGATCGAATTCGAAATGAAGAGATCCGTAGTAGAACCAAAGTCACCGACATAGCCCTACGAATCGCGAACCTGAAGTGGCAATGGGCGGGGCACATAGTCCGAAGGACCGATGGACGTTGGGGACCGAAAGTGCTGGAGTGGCGACCCCGCACCGGACGGCGCAGTGTAGGCAGACCCCCCACAAGGTGGACCGATGATATAAAGAGGGTCGCCGGTAGCCGTTGGAGCCAGGCGGCGCAAGATCGGGCCTTGTGGCGGTCATTACGTGAGACCTATGTCCAGCAGTGGACGTCCATCGGTTGAAGCGACGACGACGACGACGACGAGAGATAAAACTGAATAGAATGAAATTAAATAAAAATGAAATGGAATTAAATTAAATAAAAATGGAATTGAGTTAAACTAAATTAAATTGAAATAAATTACAATTTTATTGAAATAAATTTAACTAAATTTAATTTGATTTCAATTGAAATAAATTAAAATTTAATTTAAATTGAAATAAATTAAAATTTAATTGGATTAAATTAAACTAAATTTCATTTGAATTGAAATAAATTAAAATTTACTTGAAATAAAATAAATTAAAATTGAATTGAATTTAAATTGTTTTGAATTAAATTAAAATTGAATCCAATTAAATTTGATTGTATTTTGCTGGACTGAACTGGATTGGAAATGGAATGGATTGGATTTGATTAAATTATGATTTTGACAATATTTATTTTACATTTTACTTTTTTTACTCTGAATTAGAGGTTATATAGGTTTTGTTTTGATATTCACATTTAAGTATACGCAGAAGACGTTGTCCGCTAAAGTTGGTGTAGTTATATATTATACATTCACTTATTTATATATCATTCTTGTATTGTATAACATCCGATGTTTTTTTTGCTTCTGTTGAGATTCCCCTTAGGCCATTCTGAAAAAAAGGCTACACATAATATAAAGTACCTATTACACCTTCCCTATTTAGATATAAAGGCGATGATAAGGTGAAAAATGCTATAATAATACAATGTTATGGAGAAAGCCTTTTATAACACTGTACTCTGCTGACGAGAATTGTCTGACTTCAGAGAGATATTCCGGGGATTATGTTTTTGCACTTTTCCTTTATTTGATGGTAGCTTTTCTCTTTTAGTTAAAAAGAGTGAAATACACACTATAATGGATGAAAGTACGAACTAATAGCACATCCATTTCTTGGTAGAATTTCTCATTTTCTCCATATATTCAAGTTTGGATATATTTTTTTAAACTTGTACAGGTTTAAACTTGATGTTAATAAAGTTAATTAATTTTGCAAAGAACAACAACAACTCCATTTATTGAAAGCTTACGTAACAGGTATCAAAGTTTATTTCTATGTAGTAAGTTTAAGAGTCGCTCACTAATTTGCAGGTTAAGTAATACTATTCTCAAATTCTTCATTATTATATTACATACTTTGAATGACTTAAAACACAATACATTCGTCGATACAAACTAAGAACTGTCACTAAGCGAATATTGCTTTATTCCCCTGTGCTACCCCTCTTATACCAAACATCCCAATCAAAATAATCGCCCCACTCAAGAATAATTAAGTCCACCAATCACAGTCGTCATGTTTAAACACGACGACTGAATTTCCGGACTGTGTTAAGCCGTATATAGTGTATGTAAAGGTTTTACTGATATAATTATAAAGACCTCAGCATGATAAACATATATAGTAATTTAATAGCAAACCACAAATAAAATATCATGATCGCTAACATAAGTTTAAGAACTTCGTGCTAGATAGCGTGGGAATTGATTGTTAGTTTGTAAACCATCATATTTTTAGGTCACTATTGTTTTAAACGATTATAGGTACCAGAAATATTAACACAAGAAGAAAATTTTCTTTTTCATGCTATGAAATGCCTTTACACACGTTCATCAAACCTACAATCTAATTGGAAGTTAAAACTCGCTGACAAGTACAGACAATACCTACTAATATCCAGCAATATTTTCATTATGCGTTTTTAGAACACGAGAGGATCTGTTGAATCTAATCTGGTACTATTTCTGATGGAAAACTTCTTCAGAAACGCTTTCTACGGCAATTATCACATAGGTCAAATAAAAGTTAACCAAAATAGGCTCAATTACTTCAGTGAGATAAGTTTAGAAAACCGCAGAATGATTCTATCAATGACTTTCTTGTTTAAACTATTGCATCATGATGAGGATAATCCAGAACTTGTGTCTAAATTCAGTTTTAATGTCCCATGTAGTAATCGCTATAATTGAAACTTATTTTTATCAAAAACTTTACGAGACTAATTTGGACAAGTTTTCTCCAATACCAGGAATGTCAACATTATATAATAATTGCGTGAATTATGTATTAGAGATAGATATTTTTTTTCTGATGTATCTGTACCTAACATCTTTCCTTTAATTATTGCCTGCTGTTGGCTGTCCAAAATAAAATAAATAAATTAAACTTCCAAAGGACGTAGGAGAATCGCAAATTTAAGTTTCCTACTTCCCAAAGCCCTGCGCCGAAGAATATAAGTGTCTACAGTGTCTTCCTTCTGCTTCTCATGTACCTCATTCATTTAAACAATAGTCTTACAGGCTGCCATACCCTTCACTCCCTTTCCCTGGCGAGTACTGACACAATTATGCCTTCTAGTATCGTTGGGTTCATCGCAGCTTTCTGCGGGATACGGACCTCGAGTCCGAACCTCAATGCCTGGGTATATTTCCTGGGGCATTCAGTAAATGCTAGGTACTCTTTTTTGCCTACATTTTATACGGGCTGGATCCCGCCAGCGCCGCCAACGGGTCAATCCTGTTCATTTCCGAAGGGGGTCTGGCCCGGGTATTGCCACTGCTGATAGAAGGAGCTCACGAGGCAGAGGACGCCCAGTGTTTGCCGTTCTTTGGTACTGGCTGGAAATGCTGTGGAGTTGTGTGTGCGGAGAGTTTTCAGCTAGGTGGAATATATATCTCGCAAGTTGGCGGACGAACACCTCCACGGTTGCCGCCCTGGTATAATGATGGATATTGTCATTCCTGACATACCTTGGAGCTCATACTATCAGACATAAGCACTTGTTCTGCTGGATCTGCAGCCTCCTCTGGTATCCCGAGCAGAAGGACCCAGTTATCCCCTCCAGAAAAGTTCTGCTAAGACCTTCGATGTCAAAAGATGCGACTGGGGTCCTCACACCGGGCATTCTGCCAGGTTTCCTCACAATACAAGAAGAACAAGTATTAAGGATTTACGTAGATATATGTATACAGATTTTTCGGTGGGATTTACTTTCAAATCAGTGCTAATTTTACTATCGGAAAGAGTCATGAAAATGTGTTTTATTTCTAGGTACCACCTCCAAGGGACAACTATTATAATGTAAGGGACAGTTATAACAGCCCGCGGGTAAGTTTAAGTTATGTCTATTGTCAATTTACAATTTACTAGTAATGCCCCGCGGTTTCATATCAATCTCGAGGCAATGGAACGTTTACTTTGGACGGGCTATAGATTTATTTTTGTTTCACTTAGCTTTAAATTAATTCCTTGCAGATTATTAAACTATTAATACGAAAGTTATGTCCAATATCCATGTTCCGCTCCACCCAGTTATCCTTGGGAACTCTGCACTCGAAATTGTTGACGAGTATATATATCTGAGACACATAGTCTAGCCGGATCTGAATATTCGGTTGGGCAGTGTTCAGAAAGCTACGTAAGATCTTTTCCTCCAATATCCCTCAGTGCCAGAAGATCAAAGTCTTCGAACAGTGCGTGTTGCCAGTGCTCACCTACGGATCGGAAACGTGGTCGCTGACTATGGCCCTCATTCGAAAGCTCAAAGTCACACAGCGTATGATGGAGAGGGCTATGCTTAGACTTTCTCTACGCAATCAAATCAGAAATGAGGAGATCCGTAGAAGAACCAAAGTCACTGACATAGCCCTAAGAATCACGAAGCTGAATATGATCCGACCATATGGCGACCCCGCACCGGTAGCCACTGGAGTCAGGCGGCACAAGATTGGGCACAGTGGGCTTCATTAGGTGAGACCCATGTCCAGCAGTGGACGTCCATCGGTTGAAGTGAGTGAGAGAGAGAATATTAGATACACAATTACATTCATGGTCTAATCAATATACAGATTTTACTTCACAACGAATATATATTTAACTAATACATTTTTAAATTTGTAAGTAGTTATAATGGCATAACTTCAGTATTTGGGCATATGTTATCTTGGACTTTTTTGTAGATATTAATACGTTCAATAATATTGTAGAACATTTTCTTGTTCTATCTTTAATAGTTTTTGCAGAGCACGCGATGACAGATTTTTTGTGACTAAGTTTTTCCTTGGGTTACATCAATGTATTTTTATTAGGGTTCCCTATTTTTTTTTGAGAAAGTAATATAGCCTATGCCGCTCAGTGAAAATGCAGCTTTCTAATGGCGAAAAAATTTTTTTAATGGTTGCAGTAGTTTTTGTGTGAAAACGTTACAAACATACATGCATTTAAACATACTTAAATACAAAAACACAACTGTTTACTTTTTATATTATTAAGAATAGATGGCGTTAGTAGTAGATTAACTCGCGGTATGGTTTGTCTTTCTGAGTAATATATATCGAAGAAGGTATTAATTAAAGCATTTTTATTTACAATTCAAATTTTTATTATTTTTGACAACGCTTAAAGTATCGTCGTACTTCTAGCGTTCATAAGGATGTCTGAAATATAATAGTTTCGAAATTCGAAACATGTCATATCGATAATCGATATATTTTTTAATATGAATATCGATTTTTCAGGGTACTTACAGACGGACAGTTAAAGTTGAAATGGACAGGCTTGCCAACTTAAAAACAAAATTTTAAAACAGAAAATCGAACCAACCAAACCATAAAAATACATATATAAATAAAAAGTATTCCTAAGGATTTTTTATTCTTAAAATTTATAAATATTTCTTTGTCTGAAAAATATCTATTTTAATATCCTTTCGATACTTGGAATTTTTTATAGATATATCAAATCAATCAATATATCAAAGTATTAAATATCGCTCGAAAATATCGGTACATTGAAAAAAAAAATATCGACAACAAAAAATCAGAAAATCGCACTTTAGCCACTTTGGTATCGTTAATCGAATATATACCAAAACGCACTTAGGCCACTTTGGTATCGTTAATCGAAAATATAGAAAAACGCACTTAGGCCACTTTGGTATTGTTAATCGAAAATATAGAAAAAACGCACTTAGGCCACTTTGGTATTGTTAATCGAAAATATATAAAATCTAATTTAAGCCACTTTGGTATCGTTAATCGAAAATATAGAAAAACGCACTTAGGTCACTTAGGTATTGTTAATCGAAAATATAGAAAATCTCATTTAGGCCACTTTGGTATCGTTAACAAAAACTTAGAAAATTGCACTTAGGCCACTTTGGTATTCATATATAAGATGAACTTTATAGAACAGTTGTGGAACTTAATACAATATAAGCCAATTAAGCCTGTGCCTGATCTCTCTCCGGTCGTATCGGGTTCCCGTCACTGTTGTCGCATTACGAGAGTGAAAGAATAGGGAGTGCACTTGTTTATTACCGTAAGTGTAACCCATAGTGGACCAGCGTGGTGCGGCTATGCTCTGAAACCCTCGCTGTTATGAGTACGGGGGTCTATGCCCAGCTGTGGGACGTTAATAGGTTGCTACTTACCCTTTTTGAGCCAAAAAAGTCTCGTTTCCTCCACGTTCACATTGATACATGAAAACTTTGTTAGTGTAATTAATATTACAGGTCATGGGAGAGCCGTATAATGCTAACCCTATGGTAAGAGTGTCTTATAGAGAACTGCTTATATTTCATTAAAAACATAGCTATATTATATAATATAATTTTATAGATACACGAATTGCGAGCAGGTTACAACGCTAATCCCATGGTAAGGAAGAACAGAAATTTCTATTTAACTTCAATGTAACGAATTATAATTTAAATGATTACTTGATTTAACGACTTTTATAAAAAACACTGCCTATAAGAGATAATGCAAAATAAACCTTTACGTTACGTAAATACAAACATACATAGCATCACGCCCTATTCCCATAGGGGTAGGCAGATACAACGTCCTTCCACTTGCCACGGTCCTTGCATATCTCCTTCGCTTCTTTCATTTTCATTATTTATACAGGTTCGTCGGTTTAAAGTACTCTTGACTTGGCCCTTATTAAAAATGTCCTGGATTTGGTCCATGAACGTTCGCCTTGGTCTTCCCCTTCCAACTTTCGCACTCTTGACTCATAAATCCTTTTTGTCAGTCTCCTTTCATTTATTCTCTCTACATCTAAGCATACCTTTCTCAATTTTGGTCACTACATCTTCTTTTAAACCACAACGTTCTCTTATCACACTATTTCTTACTCTGTCACTCAGTTTTAATCCACCCATACTTCTCAACGCTCTCATCTCTACTACGAGTAAATTCCTTATTACAATTTTTTGCAGATTGTAGGTAGAAAGTAATATGGACCTTAACGATTTTTTTGATTTTTATTCTTTAAGCAACGTCTGCCTCATTGGTCTAGTGGTCAACGTATTTGGCTACCGACATGAGATCCTGCTTTCCTGTCCGGGATGGGGCGATATGTTGTGTAGTTGAAAAAGATGAACGTCTAAATACGTTCTATATGCGTTGCATAAGAAAAATCTTGGGCATGTCAGGAAGGATAGGGTGTCAAACGAGAGAGTGTTATCGGAAGCAATATTGCCGAGCCTTACTGCTCTTATTAAGCAGAGACGCTTGCGTTGGATTGGACACCTGCAACGGATGGAGCCATCTCGTTTGCCTAGGCTGGTACTCCTAGGAGCAGTAGCGCACTCTAAAAGACCGATAGGCCGCCCGCGATTGCGCTTCAAAGATTGTGCCAAGATGGATATGGCTGATTTTAACGTTTCCCTTTGCAACTGGGAGAAGCTTGCGGCGCAAAGAGACTAACGGAGGAAAAACTGAAGGATGGCTGCCTTGTGCACGACAAGGCCTGGTTCGAAGGTCTGAAACGCAGGCGTGGAAGAAGAAACACCGCCGGATCCATAGCACGTACAGGGCTGGACTTCTGCTACCCTACCTGCTTTCGTAATTGTCAATCCCGTGTTGGCTTATTTAGCCACAGAAAAAAATGTCAAAAGACAGTGTTTGAACGTCTGTCAAGACGGATTAAGGCCGTGTCGGATTCCTGTCATGTGTCGCCACTATGCCTGCCAACCCACAGTAGTCCAGTGTGATGAGTCTATGCTCTAAAAACCCTCGCTCTTGTGAGTGAGGAGGCCTGTGCCCAGCATTGGGACGTGAATGGGCTGTTACTTATCTAAATCTACCCTACTACTATACCTACTACCTACAGCATATTGAGACACGTTAAATTCTTCGTAATCGGAGTACCATATTATTTTCTCTCTCCCCTCAGTTTTGTTATATCTATTATAAAAACACGAATTCACATTAACTGACAACTTTTATTTTCTTCATTATTTAGATATATACAACTTGCACTATACTAATAATACTAATAATTTAGCACTACTTTTCTTAAATGAACTACTGCACGAAACAGAGTTCGAAAGACTATACTGATACAATTATTCCACTTGTTAAAATTACCTCGTATTGCATAACAGTGTTTCCGCTATAACTCCTAAAAATTCAGAGCTATCAGTGTTGTTACTCAACTATCTATAGTCTAAAATATCTATGGCATAAAAATTTATATTAGGAGGTACGATAAAATGTAGAGATTTGATGTACTTTCTGGGGCATTGGTGTGAGTAATCTCTTCGCTAGCTGAGGTTCTGGGTTCGATTCCTGACTGAAGACTGTCATCAGTCACCATCAGATGAAACCACAGTCGAGCGCAATTAAAAACAACTTCATCGTTTGTTTTTTTAATGTAATAACCTTGTTTTAATTTAATAGCAATACATAGGTGGCATTTACAACCGCCAGCCTCCGTCTGTAAGTTCCTTTCATTTTGTAATTATTGCTAATATTTTGATATCTATAATCTATATAAATTTAATTAATATATGCGTGTATATGTCGCTGAACTTCTCCAAACAGCTGGACCGATTTGGATCAGATGGATTCGAGAAAGGTTTGCATTGACAATTCGATCTGATATCCCCATATTTCCACGGGATCTGGAACTACAAGGGAATCATTTCCATGCACAGCTAGTGTTATAATAAATTCAAGGTAATAGGAGACCGCTCTCAAAAACGATACAGATACTAATGTCACCTATGATTATGGGACGGAAAATAAATCGATCTTTATTAAAAAAAAATTCTAACAGGTTTTATTCGCATTATTTACGCTCCATCATGTTAATACAGATAAATGAAATGTTTGTTTCCAAAAAGTACTTTACATTACATTAAAAAAACAACCGCCACTGGCAGATGATCTTCGAAAGCACGGGTCAACGAACTGAACAAAGAATGTTCTTTTTAATCAGGATCAATTTTTTCAGTTCGATCATCAAAGACGTTATTGGTACTATCGTCTGGCTTTCTTTTCGGAAGCGGTCTTCTAACACTTTGTATATATATGTTGCTCAAATATTCAATTATTAAAAATACTTTACTGTTTATTCACTCAAGTTCATATGCATATTCTCAGTCTTGCAGTGGATTACACTTGATGTTAATACAAATTATATAATTATATGTCGGAGAGTAAGAGAGAACGGAGAAGCATAAAGCACAGGGGCGTAGGGTTCTCTGCCGACATCGTCATTAATGGGATACATNTATTGACTCTGCCCCCACGCCGATACACAGATGGCGCCAGCGTTCCACAGACTATTACACACGGACCAGCGATCCATAGACTCTTGCACTCCGACATATATATAAATATTCGGGTCGGGCCAATTCTAAATCGATATTGAGGTTTCTATTTAGAATTTCTCAATATTTGCCCAAAGTTGGGAAAAATTTGGCGGTGTGATCAACCCCTGTGCCTCGGAGAGTACGTTAAGCCGGTCCTGCGCCTGATCTCTCTCCAATCGTGTCGGATCACCGTCACATTGGACTATGAGAGTGAAGGAATAGAGAGTGCACTTGTGTACTATACCTGCCAATCCGCAGTGGAGCAGCGTGGTGGGTCTATGCTCTAACAACCTTCTCTCATATAAGTGAGGAGGCCTGTGCCCAGCAGTGGGACGTTAATAGGCTGCTACTTACTTACCTTATATAAATATTTGGAGGTTTCCTGGCAGAGATTACTTGAAGGAATAAGGCCGCATAAGCAGGCATTTATATATTTATATTTATATATTTATATTGTACTAGCTAAAATTGCGACTTTGTCTGCGTAGAATGCTTTTTCGGTAGCAATTTCATTAATTTAGGCAAATTATTTTACAAATAAGAAACATGACCATTATTGAGCAAAATGAATACTTCTACCAAATTTCAAGTCTCTACGCCTTATGGTTCCAGAGATATNCATGCTCACCAAAAGACCAATGAGGCAGTAATATATGTACTTTATTTATATTTGTAATTTTCTCAATAATAATTACTTCACTATTTGAATTTATACTATTTAGCACTACTTCCCTTAAAACAAGTACTCCACGTACTCACGAAAGCAGCTCGAAAGACCGTCCTCACAAAATTGTTTTGCTCGTTAAAGTTACCTCGTATTGCATAAAATTTCATAATGTTGCACGTTTTAGGGTATTTTTAAGTTTTGCCAATATATTACTCCATAATTACCAACATTTCATAGCTATCAGTGTTGTCACCCAACTATATATTGTTAACGCTGTTCCTTCTAAGACTGTATCATCACTTACTATCAGATGAGATTGCAATCAATAGCTTATCTGTCAGCAATACAAAAGAAATAATTTACAGCGACATATATTGTAAGCTCAAGTAAAAAGGTTTAACTGTTTCTTAATGAGTTTAAGGACATGACTTTAATTTCTTTTACATAACTTGTATATAGTAATAGAGATAAGAAAATGATAATAAATTCTATGTTCTTTAGGGTTTCACAGAGAGATATGTGGTGAGCATCAAAATTTCAATATTTAAAGGTATAAAACTATATAAAGTAAGTCTATTTAGGAAATTATGTCAAAGTCGGAGTCGGAGTCCTAAACTAAATATTACCCCATTAAACTATGTTCTTTGGGTTTTACGGTAAAGGGGATCGATTTATGGAAAGAGCTACCTCTGACGATCAGAAAGCCTAATTCTTTCAATGTTTTTAAAAACCTCGTCAAGGTTCACTACCTCTCCCTGTGCACTTAAACGACAACTATATTTATATATATTAGTTTATTATAATATGTATTTTTGGGTTCGTATATAAATATATATATATGTCGGAGAATAAGACGGCACGGAGAATAATAAAGCACAGGGGCGTTGGGTTCTCCGCCGACATCGTCATTAATGGGATCCATTATTTAATTTATTATTCTGTGGGCGTTCGTGGGTAATGTTGGTGCAGTCAAACACTTTGTTAATTAACTCGGATTATAATGTTCAATCACTTAATGTTACCGATATCAATTTATACAAACTCATTAACACTAATAGCTAGGAACGCGACAGTTTCAATAGTCGACCACTCTGGCCGACCGCCACTCGAGAACTACCACAGACTATTACACACGGACCAGCGATCCACAGACTCTTGCACTCCGACGTTTATTTATTAGTATGTACTTTTGTATGTATCTATGTAATACATCTTTTATACACCACCATTTCCGTAATAAATTTGTCTAACCCTAAGGTTGCCTGGCAGAAATCGCTACTTAGCGATAAGGCCGCCTTTTTGTGCCTTATGATTAAGTTATGGTATCTATTGTAAGTATTGTTTATGGTGTACAATAAAGTGTATTTTCTCTCTCTCTCAAAATTAGCTGTTCAGGCATCTGTTATTTATAGGATCGATATGGTAATTCAAACCATTCTTAAAAGCACCTTAGTAACATTTTATATTGCGAAAGGAGTAAGTTACTTTGACAAATTTTAAGTCAATTACGAATACTTTTGAAACTCTCGTGATGAGTGAGTGAGTAATTCAAGTGGTCTAAAACTATTCTCGCATTTATTTACCTTTCTTATGTGACCGATTTTTACACCGTTAGAAAGCTCAAAAGAATATATATAACGAAACCAAAGGTCTGAAACAAAACTGGGGAAACTATTGATGATAGAACAAAAAAATGTTCTACAATATTATAGAACGTATTAATATCTACAAAAAAGACTTGGATGTCATATGTCCAACTACTGTAGTTATGCCACTATAACAAATTTTTTACATTTTAAAAGTTAATAAAAATGCCGACAATAATCAAACCATATTATTCGTACCTCTATATTAATTCTAATCCTATTAAATTATATTTTACTAAAGACCGTTTCAATACCTGTAAATTACCTTTTAAATTATAAAAATCGGACATTCCATTCAAAAGATATTACAAATATAAAAATCTCAGCGAATAGAAAATAATGTATCCTGAGTCGAACTCCACAGTATCAAATGTCTATAGGGAAATTCTGATTATTACATAAAAATCTTCCTTCTAATATTAGAAGAAAGTGTTGCACTTTGAATTTTTGTTATTAATTTAACAATTTATAATAATCAAGCTAAAAATAGCTGGAATAAGAAACTCTTTCAATATATTTAGTGTAACTTCTATTATACAGACGTAAATGTACGAGCTGGTAATAGACTGCGCTTTGTTACTTAGAAAATACATTAACGAGAGAGTAAAGGAAATTTAATTACAAAGGGGTACTTTGTAATTCTGTCTGTTCTGTATGTGATGAAAGGGGAAGTGTATCGTAAAGTTTTATATCATTTTAGGAAGCTACGACTTACAATGAATTCGATAGAAAAGCTATGTATGATGAGCTGGAGGAATTGGTGAGTACATAGAATAATCCAATGATTCTGTTTTCTGATTTTTATGTTTGCTAATAGTTTAACTATATAATATTGTCATTTGTTTGTTAAATTAAGACACTGATGTAGCGTCATGTTGTGCTAACTTTGAGATAGTGGAAAAAGTCCGTCTTGTATTTATAGGCTCATATTTTAAAAATTAATACTTACCTCAAGGGTTTTTATTGTTATCACATCACTTATATAATAAAAAAACAAATAATCACTAATAAACACTCACAGTTTATAAAATACCATAATAAAGACCATCGACGCACCGTTAGTAACTGTAACTTTGTAACTGATTTATCTATAGTTTTCTCTATGCATTACCGAGAAGCGAAATAGATAATACACATAATGACTTAAAAAGAAAAAGATGTCACCCAGTAGCCGATACGGGCAATCTAAGGGATAGTATGATACAACGGTACCGACAGCGAGAGAGAGAGATTAGGCGCTGGATCGACGGCTTAATATACTCTGCATGACATACACAATATAGGCCAAATAAATGTCTTAAATCTCTCTCCGGTTGTGTCGGATTACCGTCACCTCGGACTATGAGAGTGAAGGAATAGAGAGTGCACTTGTGTACTATGCCTGCCAATCCACAGATGTCTTAAAACAAAACCTAATATGAATTTTGGATTGCCTGACCCGAAATTCGAATTTGGGAACTCATAATCTGTGCTCGAATAAGCTGATCACTTAACCAATGAGGCAGTTGTCCCATAAATAAATAAATTTAAATGTATTAAATGTCCAAAAATAGTGAATAATGTACATTGTATATTACAATTGATTGATATTAAATAAGTTTTCTTAGTAGGTACCCAAAAATACCAACTGATATAATAAATCCTTACTAATATAGCTGCGGAAGTAACATTGTTTGTCTGTCGTGGTGTCACGACAAAACTACTGAACTGATTCTAATGTTATTTGGTATACAAACAGTCTAGTGCCTGAGAAAGGACAAAGGCTACATTTTAATGCGATAAATGGATTGTAAGGGATGGAAGTATTGTCATTCTAAGAGCTAGAAGCGTGGTAAATATTTTCAAAGCTTGTAAAAGTTTTACTTTCCAGCTTATAAATAACAACCCTTACTAATATTATAAATGCAAAAGTATCTCTGTCTGAAGCATTTTGACGCCAAAACTACATAGCCGATTTAAATGAAATTTGGGACGCAGATAGTATAGACCAGTGTTTCCCAACGTTTTCCCCACGCCCCACAAGGGGATAATTCAAAATCGGGGGCAAGGATCGCACTAAATTCATATAGAAAAATTGGAAAAATATGTCGGAGAATAAGAGAGAAGAAGCAGCACAAAGTATAGGGGCCTAGGTTTCTCCGCCAACATCGTCATTAATGGCATCAATAATTACTGTGGGCTTCGGTGGGTAATGTTGGTGCAATCAAACACTTTATTAACTCAGATTACAACGTCCAATCACTTAATGTCCCAGACAAAAATTTAAACAGACTCACTAATAATAATAGCTAGGAACGCGACAGTTTCAATAGTCGACCGCTCTGGCGGTCCGTCACCCGAGAACTACCGAGAGACGCGCGCCGGACTGCCACTTATTGACTTTGCCCCACGCCGATAAACAGATGGCGCCAACGTTCTACAGACTATTGCACTCCGACAAATATTTCATAGAATTTCAGTCTTTCATTATAGGGTTGGAAGTTTCACTTATGATGTTTTGATAACAATGTAATAGTGATTTCTTCCTAAAACTTATCATTTACATTTCTTAATAGAACAAGTCAATTTTTAATGCTTAAAAATTTTAGAAATGTTAAGGTGGGAATGCTGAAAATGGTTGGGAAACGCTGGTCTAGAGTCTCAGAAATGATAATAAGCTCTTTGCAGTGTTTAAATCCAAATAGCCCTTTTAAGTATTTATACGTAGGTCTTACCTTACTTGTAAAATAATAAAAAGCTTAAACGATGAAAAATGCTAAACAAAATCATGCAGAAGAAATCGCATAAGTTACACACCTATTTATATATAAAAAATAATTTAAATTTTGGTTAGAGGTTGTCGAGAAATGTATATAAATTTACTTTATTCAGCTAATTGAAATAATCTTTTCGAAGGAAGTAAATCCATGTTTTTTTGTAATAACACGTTTCGTATTTCAGGATGACAGAATACAAAGAGCCCATAAAGTATGTGATAAAATTGAATATGTTTAAATATATTTTGTCTCTATTCTTATATTTAATGTATAAAACTAATGTTTATTTTAGTGGGAAGAATTCAAAGCTCTTGCAACACAACTACAGGTAACGTATTAACATTGTCACCTAAAAGGCTCCTAAACTAAAACTTTTTCTTTCGTCCATAAAGTAATAGGATAGAAATGTTTTTCAAATTTATATTTTGAAGTGAAAAACTTGTCAGTATACGATGTTGTTTGTAAAAACTTTTATCGTTTCCTAAATTCTTTTTGTGTTCTGCTTAATCAGCAGAAGCTCCGTATGGAAGAAAAAATATTAACAAAGCTACGTAGAACATCGGAAATTTATGAAAACTTGACCGACATAATAATTTTTCGAATGTAACCTCCTTAGTGTTTTTGACAATATAAACTTTTTTAATGTAACCTTGTGACGTTTGACATTGTCAGAGGTTGAGATATATGTCAAACGCTGACAATGCGTATTTGACACATTGTCAGCGTTAGACATAATTGTCAATCTCTGACAATGTGTCAAATACGCATATATGTAAACTATATAGGCGAGTGTTTGTTTTTTTATAACTTTTGTATTTGTTATGCATAGTTTAGTGATATTGATATTGTTTTTTTTTACAGAAAGAAGGAGCAAAAAATCCTAAATATAACGTAAGTACAAGATTCAGTTTTGTAAGTTCTATAACTATTTTCTATTTAATACAATATTGAACAAAATGTTTGAATTATTTTTCCTTTTCAGTTTAGAGACGACATTCGCAAAATTCTAGTAATTATACTTTTAATTTTTATTCTAGCCTTAACTTAAAAAGTTTTAAATTAACTTTAGTAATGTTTTTTGCATCAATTTATGTCACTAGCCAACTTGGGCAACTTCATCACCAAAACTTATAGTATTTATGTGATGCTTATGTAACTGACATCATAACTGACACTATAAGTTCTTTCAGTTCAAGAATTTTTTTTTTGATGTTAGTAAAACGAAAACGAAACATCAATATATAAAAATGTCGAATGATAATTGTATAATGCTTAACACTAGTAGAAAATTTGGTCAAAACTTAACCAAAACAAAAAAACGCTCAAATTCCCGCCAATGTCTGTAAAATATTATAGTTGCGTTCATAAACTGTTTGCTTGTCAATGTCAAATGTTAAAAACAAATGAAGTTTTATTTTTAATTTGATTTCTGAACGACTAGACGAAAATCCAACGCTTGGACATTCGAAAAATAAAAAAAAACCTCACTTTTTAATTTAGTTTGATTTCTGAACGACTTTTATATTGATAACTAAACGTCGGGACGAACGTCAAAGGTAGGAGTAGTATCTAAAGGAAACCGAAGTTGTTATTTTTACTCTATTCCAAGATTATTTTTTCCTTTTTACTCACGTCATAAACTTGCCCTGGCAAAATTTGGTTGATAATCCATTCGTTTTGAAGTTTTTCTTAAATATTTATACATTTATCCATGCCTTAAGGACATTGTTGTACTAAAAGCAAGAATAAACAACTATTATTAAGGTTAATCTAAATATTTTATAACATTTTTCTGTTTTACATTTTAGGCATGGTCGAAAACACTAGACAAGGTAGATATTTATAAAAGATACTAAAAAAATCATGGATATAGACTTGTGTTCATAATTAGAGTAAAATTTGGACATCTTTTATATAATTTAATTAAATATTTTGTCTATTTAATCATGTGTAGCATTATCGCTCAACAGAAGTAAATAAGGGGAGGAATGGAGAGTGTATATATTTGAGTTAGTATTGGGATAAAATACAAGGTGTTAGGAGACCGCTTCCAGATGAGACGATGACAGACGATAATACCAATGACACCTTTGATGATGGGACGGAAAAAAATCGATCCTGATGAAAATAAAATCATATCTTTATCCCTTAATTCCATAGTGCCCAGTGTGCCGAACAACTGTTTAAAAAAAAAAATCATTAAAATACGTGACGTTTTGATTTTAGTGTATTAGTAACATATAAAAGATTTAGTAGAAAATATATTTTGAATGATGGCACCACTTAAAATGTCAGTTTTCGTCGAAAAAAAAGACTTTTTTGCTACAAAAACTCTGTTGAATTCAGGGTTAAAACGATTTGTTAGCATTATTTACGCTTCATTATATTAGTACAGCTAAATGAAACAAATGTTACATAAAAAAATACTTTACTAAAAAACCAGCAATGGAACACGAAATTAAAAACAGCTGACGCTCAAATGCGCGGATGGTCGCGCCGGCCATTGACCCCAGTTCTGATATCAGCTGCTTTTGAATTTGCGTTTGATTGCTGGTTTTTTTAGTTAAGTATTTTTTTATGAAACTTTCCTTTCATTTAGCTGTACTAACATGATCGAACGTAAATAATGCTAATAAAACGTTTTTCAAATATGATTTTTTAAATTCAGGATCCACTTTTTTCGTTGAGTCATCAAAGGTGTCATTGATACTATCGACTGTCTTCGTTTTCGGGAGCGGTCTCCTAAGGCATTGTATATAGATAACAGTCTTACAAAATAACGGTTTATGATTACAGCCAAAACAGGAACAGATTTATCCAAATCGAAGACCACAGTTTCCTGTAAGTTATGTATTATAAATCGTTTGTACGTGAACTGCCTCATTGGTCTAGTGGTTAGCATATTCAACTACAGACATGAGGTCCTGGGTTCGAGTCCCGGGTCGGGCCAATTCGAAATAGATATTGAGTTTTCTATAAAGATTTTCAATATTTGACCGAAGTCGGGAAGTTGGCGGCGTGATCCACCCTCGTGCCTCGGAGAGCACGTTAAGCCGTCGGTCCTGCGCCTGATCTCTCTCCGGTCGTGTCGGATTGCCGTCACGTCGGACTATGTGAGTGAAGGAATAGAGAGCACACTTGTGTGCTATGCCTGCCAATCCGCAGTGGAGCAACGTGGTAGGTCTATGCGCTAAAAATCCTCTCTCGTATGAGTGAGGGGACCTGTGCCCAGCTGTGGGACGTTAATGGGTTGCTACTTACTTAAGTGAATTGGTGTGTGTCTGTGTGAGTGTATTCATGCATAACTGTTAGTGTATCTCTGTATTTTTACAAAAAAGAGCAATACGTGCCATATATCAATCAGGATTAGAGTATAGAAGGTTTAGAAATTATCGGTGGGGTTTGAGCATATGCATTTTTAATAAGATACCGCAATCAGTTTTAGATTTGCCTCCACATAATTTTAAGAAATATGTCAAAAATATCCTTTTACAAAAGACATTATAATATTGAAGATTACCGTCATAGAAATACTTGGACTTGGATTCCAGTTGCTCACAGAAGCAAATTATTAGACATTTAAACATACACAAGTATATCTCTATAAGAGTAACCGTTGAGTTTCTTGCCGGTTTCTTCAAATTTCAGCTTTCCGAACCAGTGGTAGATTTGTTACCAACGGATAGACTACTAACGATTCAAAAGTGTTTTTTGAGCCTACTTGAATAAAGAATATTTTGATTTTAATTTCATATGTATGTGTAATATTAAAGTAATTAAAATTATATATACCGTGGAACCCGTGAGAATCGAATGAGTCTCGAATGACGCACTATTGGAAATTGACCAACTAAATCACGTTATGGTAAGTGACTATACAGTCTAAGATAGAAGTGCGGTGACCTTGCAAGAGGTAATTTAACTCTAATTGTTTCAACACATCTCGTACCGGGACGAAAACTTTTTGCAAGTCTTTAGTCGGGTTATTTGCCCCAGCCGAAGCCTCCCACCAGTCCAGACTCAGAAAAAATACAATTTTCTAGGAATTAAAACTAGGACTTTTGCCTGCGAAGCGAGCATTAGTACCATTGGGCCTTGTGTATTAGATATAATTAAATACATTAGTAAAACTTTTATAATTAAGTCTAAAACATTTACAGAAACATTTTAAATCTAAGAAAGCTGAGAAACCCAGCCCTGGTGTGAGTAAACTATTTTAATTTCATAATTTAAAAAAAAATTAAGAATAGAGCTTCACTCGGAAACAAGCAGAATTATAAAAGAAATTGATAATATATTAACTGAAATATACAAAAGTAATTGAAGGCAGATTCTCTTTTCTGACGTGAATACGTCTTTAAAATCGCATCTATAGTGAAGCAAATACAAAACAACGAATGATTAAAAGCTCAGGCTTTATAGCTACAGCTAAAGTTTGGTTTTATAGCTACATATGTATCACATACATACACACATAGCATCATGCCTCATTCCCATAGGGGTAGGCAGAGACCACGTCCTTCCATTTGCCACGATCCTTGCATATGCCCTTTGCTTCTTTCATTCTCATTAAACCTTTTATACAAGTTCGTCGGTTTGGAGTACTCTTGACCTGGCCCTTATTTAAAATGTCCTGGATTTGGTCCAGGAACGTTCGCCTTGGTCTTTCCCTTCAAACTTTCGCATTCACTCTTCACTCATAAATCCTTTTTGTCAGTCTTCTTTCATTCATTCTCTCTACGTGCCCAAACCATCTAAACATACCTTTCTTAATTTTAGTCACTGCATCTTCTTTGATACCACAACGTTCTCTTATCACACCATTTCTTACTTTGTCACTCAGTTTCAATCCACTCATACTTCTCAACGCTCTCATCTCTACCGCATCTATTTTACTTATGTGATTCTTCTGCCATACCTAACTTTCACTACCATACATAAGAGTTGGCACCAACACTCCTGCATGCATAGCCAGTTTGGCCCTTTGAGACACCATCTGGTTATTCATAAAGGCGTGCAGAGCACCATTTACCATATACTCTACATTCACATTCCCCATCTATCAAAATATTGCTATTCATCATAGATTCATCTCTTTCAAAAAGCATAACTTTCGTTCTTTTACATTCACTTTCTTTCCTTTCCCTTTTCTAAGCTTCATTCATAATATTTACCATCTCCTGTAGCTCATTATCAGATGTTGCAAGTATTGCTTGATCATCAGCGTAAAGTAAACATTTGATGAGTAATTCATTCATTCTTAACCTATATATACTTTCTTTTAAATCTGTCAATCAGTTAACCATGAATAGGTTGAAGCGCCATGGTGACGCAACACATCCCTGTCGAACACCTCTTTCGACAGGAAACCACTCCGTGTACGCCGTTATTTGATGATGGTTCAGTTAGGTTCTCATGATGGAATCCATGACAAAGTGACGGAGCTCTTCAATTGTTAGGAGCAAATTATCGATACTCGGCAGAATCTTTTATAGGCTATCCAGATATTTGAGTCACTTGCTGTAACTTCGGTATGGTCAAGTGAATGTCGCAGTAGTAGTATGATGATCAATGGAACTCCTTAACGGCTTACAGTCAGGATGCGATTTGTGGCAGAATATCTAACTGTTTGTAATCAAATTGCAATGAGCTTACGTTTGTTGGTGCATTGCAATATTTATAAGGTGTATTATGTGTGAAGCGGTGGTAGCTGAGTGTGTGTGTGTGTGTGTGTGTGGGGGGGGAATTTTTGCCTATTAGTTGCTAGTAGTATTAGCTTGATTGCCGTATAAAAGACTGCTGATAGCGGGTTGGCAAAGTAACCGATCTGCAACGCATGAGGTTGCAGGTTCGATCCCGGGTGTACCAATGTAAATTTCGCTTTGCAAAGTTGTTTTATTTAAATGGTACGGTCTCATTTAAGTAAGTTAGTGTATTTCGAAGTGTTAGTGTGAGTCAAATCTGAATATTTTTGCTCAAGTCTAGAAGTTAAGTTTAGAATATAGATATTTTCTTTTGTAAAAGACATCACAATCGATTTTGTTTCTTTAGATGTCTAGCTATTGGGGTGAAGACGAACAGGTAATTAGTTTTTTACTTATTTATCAAATTCCTCCTTGTAAGTTTAAAAGAAAACCTTTATTAGAAGGCTTCCCTCTTGTATAACATACAATTTTTAATTACTAGAAAGTTGGTGTATAATATTGTTTGTGAAACACCATGCAAACATGTGTGTATGTGTGTTTATAGTTTAAAGGCAGGCATTAAAGTGTGTGTCTTTGTGTAATTATATGCATGCTCTGTCAGAATAATGTGTAGCCACTACTTCATGACCAACAAGAGTTTTTTAGTATCGATATATGATAAATTGTTTAGCCTATCAGTAAGTTTGTTTTTACATTCATAAATTGTTCGTGAGTAAATGCTTTATTAATTTTATTATATAAGAGACTTCTTCTTCTTTATGTGCCTCTCCGACTAACGAAGGTTGGCAGTCAGTTCTCTATATTTAACTTTGTCCCTCGCGAGGTTAAATAGTTGAGCGGCACTCGCGATCCCGGCCCATTCCCTGATGTTGCGTAACCAGGACTTCCTCTTGCGACCAATACGCCTCTTGCCAGCCACTTTGCCCATCATTATTAGTTGTAAGAGTCCGTACCTGTCATGTCTCAGAACATGGCCCAGATACGCAACCTTCTTCTTTTTGATGGTCTTCCAAAGTTCCTGCTGACAATCCATTCGTCGCAAGAACTTTTCGTTGGCAACTTTATGGGTCCAGCTGATTTTGAGCATGCGTCAGTAGGCCCACATCTCAATATAATAGACACGATGTCAATTTTAATTGTATATAATCAAAGGTACTTTTCTTAACAATTATGGAAATAACAGGTTTGAATATTCCTTTATTTGCAGCAGGTTCAAAGCGTATTGTTTTGTGTAATTTTATAATAATGCATTTGTAACATTATTATAAAAATACACAAAACGATACAGCTGTCTTACTGTCGATACATCGCTGTTCGAATACAATGTATCATATAAAAATAACTAAAATAAAAATAAATAAATAAACATCCTCATTGGTCTAGTGGTTAGGGTGTTCGACTCGAGGTCCTCGATTCGAGTCCAGGGTCGGGCCAATTCAATAATTAATATTGAGTTTTCTATTAAGATTTTCTCAATATTTGCCTGAAGTTGGGAAGTTGGTGGTGTAATCCACTTCCGTGCCTTGGAGAGGACGTTAAGCCGTCGGTCATGTGCCTGATCTCTCTCCGGTCATGTCGGATTCCCGTCACATCGGACTATGAGAGTGAAGGTATAGAGAGTGCACTTGTGTACTATGCCTGCCAATCCGCAGTGGAGCAGCTAATCTCTAAAAACCCTGTCCCCTTAGTATGAGTAGGCCTGTGCCCAGCAGTGGGACGTTAATGGGATGCTACTTATTTTAAATAAATATATATAATAATATTTTGACGGCCTCGCTGGCGCAGTGGTGCGAGTATTCGCTTTGCTAGCGGGGGTCCCGGGTTCGATCCCCGGTAGGACGAATTTAGATATTGTGTTTTCGAATTTGTCTGAGTCTGGACTGGTGGGAGGCTTCGGCCGTGGCTAGTTACCAGCAAAAACGTACCGCCAAAACAAAGAGATTTGTGTTCCGGTACGATGCTGTGTAGAAACCGTAAGGGGTATATCGCTTCTTAACAGATTAGCGCGCTTCCATCTTAGACTGTATCATCACTTACCATCAGCTGAGATCACAGTCAAGCGCTAATCTGTCTGCAATAAAAAAAAATAGTATTTAAAGCAGTAATAATGGATTTTCTTTGCAGTCTGGTCCCAAAGCAAGCCCAAATGCCAAAATTGTAAGTATCATTGGGATTTTAACACAAATCTCCGTTGTAGTTGTGCTTTCCTAATAAGATTTCCAAAAAAGAACTGAACTTACAAATAACATATTTCTTGAAACTTTCCTTTAAACTAATATATATTCGGGTAAAGTATTTTAAGTACTTCGCCTAGTGGTCGAAATTAGATCATAATTAATTTAAATTATAAGTTTGAATATTATTATGAAGATGCTCTCGGAAAATATTAAATTTTTTATTACATTTTGAAGTTTTGTTTAAATTTCGATGGATATATTTACCCCCATTTATCAACATTGATTACTGTCTTTATTAGAACAAAAGTTAGTACATTAATGAATAATTTATCATTAAAACACTGGACCTGTCGACAAGATGTCATTTTGGGTACGCTAACGCTAAAAGGACGTTTAAAAAAGATTTGGGAATGACGTATCACATCGATATGTCACGTGACTACATTAACAAATTGTAGCGTTTTATTTATTCTATGAAGCGCTATCGTATTTAGAATACAATCTTGTCTAAGGGCCCAGTCCCTCAAAATTAGGATTACATTTAAACTTATAAACTAATATACAAAAAATTAAAAATAAAATAAAATGAAATTTAAATATAATCACAAACAAGAAAGACTATAATACTTTGAAAGAATCATTAACAAATTTATTTAGCTTTACTCAAAAGCTAAATAACTCAAAGGTTACTTATGATTGAATTAAAAACACCATTATTTCTAAAATTTAATGTTAATGTTTCTTTAAAACTTTGATTCGGAACACATGCGATTAGCAAGTGTTCAATATCTTTAGTTACTCCAAAAACTGCACAATTAAGGGTAGAACTCTTCCTCATAAGTTATTTGAACTTACCCAAAGGCATATGTTCAGACCTTGCTCTAAATGTTACTACTAACTTAATTGTTTTAATTTTTGAATGATAAACCACGATATACGGGGAGGCTCAGACCTCATTCTCTTGTACCATATCCCTTTGTATACCCACCTCTCATTAAAATATTCCCTCCAATCTTTTGAAATTTCAATTTTATGTTCAGACAATTTCTGTATTATATGGTTTGACAAAATTAACCTCGATTCTTTATAGGAACGCGCCATGGATATGTTGATTTACTTTTTCTAAATATAGACATGACTACATGTGTGGTTAATAAACACCTCTCTATATATCTAATTCTAGAAATTTTAAATTTTTCTTACAGCTTACTAATGAAGAGATGATGAGTACAGTCCTTAGGACGCTGCAGGTACAAATTTGACAAATGTTTGTTTGTAGTAAACGTATTGAACTCTTCATCGTGATCACTCCTTTCTGTTTTTCGATGGGAGATGTTTTTAAGCACAAACCCAAATACAAATTTATGGGTCAAGAGTGTGGGTTCAGCGAGAAAGGAGACCTCACAGTAAAACCCAGCGAAACCCTCTTCATCCATAAATGAGGTACTAGGTGTTCAACTTTCGCATTCGTCTCCGGTGTCTTGGTTGAGTCCGACTGAGGATTCACGGAGGTGGGAGGAGATGCGCAAACACGCACCGCCTTCTTCGGTGAGGGAGAACATCTGCTGCTTTCTTCCTTCCTTAAAAGTGACTTCTCGCAGAAGAAGGCCACTCCTGCTTACATCCTCTTATTGAAGAGCATCGTACCTATAGTGCTCTCCAGCGAGAGGTAGCCAATGAGGCCCCAAGGCTGGACAACCGTGATGACTCCTGAAGATAAGTGATGTTATATAATTTTTAATTGCTGACAGCTTAACCGTTGACTGCTATTTTATATGATGGAAATTGGTGCAATAAATGAAATGAATGAAGTCTATGACATTTTGATAAAGTTAGGCGTCAAATTACTTTACAGGATTTCGACAAAGTGGAAAATCAAAGAACTGCTTTGGCAATGAACAATTTATCGCTAAACGTAAGTCGTTATTTGTTTGATGTCGCCTCTTTAATGTATGTTATCAGCAATGTATGTGTGACTGAACTCTTTTTTAAGCGGCTAGACTGATGTTGATGGTTTTTAAGAGTATACATAGCATCACGCCTCATTCCCATAGGTGTAGGCAGGCCCCACGTCCTTCCATTTGCCACGATCCTCGTACATCTTCTTCGCTTCTTTCATTATTAAACCTTTCATACAAGTTCGTCGGTTTAGAGTACTCTTGACTTGGCCGTTATTTAAAATGTCCTGGGCTTGATCCAGGAACATTCGCCTTGGTCTTCCCCTTCCAACATTCGCATTCACTCTTGACTCATAAATCTTTTTTGTCAGTCTCCTTTCATTCATTCTCTCCATGTGCCCAAACCATTTAACCATATATTTCTCTTAGTCACTACATCTTCTTTTATACCATTCATAAAGGTGTACAGAGCAGCATTTACCATATTCCCTGCATTCACTCTCCTTTCAATATCACTTTCACAAATTCCATCTTTTGTGAATTTAGATCCCAAGTATACAATTTCTTTCACCTCTTCCACTTGTTCCCCATCTAACAAAATATTGTCATTCATAAAAGCATAACTTTCATTTTGTTTACATTCACTTTCATTCCGTTCCTTTTCAAAGATTCATTCATAATATTTACCATCTCCTGTATCTCATTAGCAGATGATGCAAGTATTACTTGCTCATCAGCGTAGAGTAAACATTTGATGAGTAATTCATTCATTTTTAAACAGTTATCCATGAATAGGTTGAACAGCAATGGTGACGCAACACATCCCTGTCGAACACCTCTTTCGACAGGAAACCACTCCGTGTACGCCCCGTTTATTCTGACACAAGCACTAGAACCCTAATAGAGAAAATTCATTGCTTGAATCAGATTACCACTCACCCCATACGTAGATAACATTATTCACAGCTCATTCCTCACCACTCGATCATAGGTCTTTTCTAAATCTAGATAAATGAAATGTGTTAAAATTAAAAAAAAATAACGGAAGAAAACCTTCCTTACGATATTTTCCTCGTAAGAAGTAAAATGACGAATTTTAACCAACAATAAAGCATAAAGGTTTTTGTAAAGAGAAATTAGAGGTCAATTAATATCAAACAGTAATATATTTGTATATATATAGATTCCAACGCTACCTCGAGAACAAATGTTACTGATTGTAAGTATACATTTGTGTTAATTTTTTAATGATGATTGTCAGCAATTAAC
Organism: Elymnias hypermnestra; assembly: GCA_015832385.1. NCBI lineage: Eukaryota > Metazoa > Arthropoda > Insecta > Lepidoptera > Nymphalidae > Elymnias > Elymnias hypermnestra. The sequence continues at coordinate 602,222 of JACTOM010000076.1, read as the reverse complement.
AAAACAATGAGGTTAAATTTTTACGGATGAAACGCGTGAGCGTCACGATGATCTGCAGCCTTTTTTATCCTAATTCGCTTAAAGGTTACGTGTTTAAAAATAATTTGTGCCATTTTAATGTGCCACTCATTTGATAATTTAACATACAATTATACATGAAATATAAAATAAAATGTTTGTAAACTTTTAATCTGTTAATGACAATTAAATTCATTAAATTCTCTCCCTTTAAGTATGGGAAATCTAAAGTATTACATTCGTATAAACAAGACTTAAAAATTAGTTCGTCAAAGAAGTTTTCCTTCTGATATGTGTTCTTTGTACGCATGCACTTTTAATTTTTTTATTTATATCTATTGAAATGATAGATTTAGTATATATATTTTAGTCATATATATTGCTTTTATTTTGTAGATTCTTTTATAGTAGTTAATCTTTGCTATTCCAGCCACCAATTGAAGCAACGACGGAAAATATTTTCCTTAATCTCTTGCCCAAAGTGGTGAGTATAGTAGTTTAATTAATTATTTATTTCATATTTAAAATCAAAATATTATCTATTCAAGTAGTCTGTATGTGGGTAACAAATCTACCACGGGTTCGAAATGTTGATTCCGCTGAGAAGAAACCGGCCAGAAACTTAACGGTTACTCTTTTAAAGATAATTTTGTAGGTTACAATGTGTAACATATGTTAGCAACTAGCTTAAATAATCTTCATCATCATAATACGCCTTTTTGTAAAAGGATGTTTTTGACATATTTCTTAAGATTACATAGCAAATCCAAAATATATGAATTCTTCAATTGGTCACTGTGAATTTGACCTTGTCATTTGACAAGATATGAATTATTCAATTGGTCACTGTAAATTTCCCCTTGTCATTTGACAAGATATGAATTCTTCAATTGGTCACTGTGAACTTGGCCTTGTAATTTGACAAGATATTAATAATTCAATTGGTCACTGTGAACTTGACCTTGTCATTTGACAAGATATGAATTCTTCAATTGGTCACTGTGAATTTCCCCTTGTCATTTGACAAGATATGAATTCTTCAATTGTTCACTGTGAACTTGGTCTTGTAATTTGACAAGGCATTCATTATTCAATTGTTCACTGTGAACTTGGTCTTGTAATTTGACAAGACATTCATTATTCAATTGATCACCGTGAACTTGGCCTTACATTTGACAAGATATGAATTATTCAATTGATCACTGTGAACTTGGCCTTGTCATTTGACAAGATATGAATTCTTCAATTGGTCACTGTTAAATAGACCTTGTCATTTGACAAGATATGAATTTTTCAATTGGTCACTGTGGACTTGACTTTGTCGTTTGAAAATATTTCATTGGTTAGTGGGTTAAGGGTTTTGTAATATTAAACCGTTGGTCTGGATACGTCATTTTGCATGAATTTATTTTCGTAGTTATTAATTTAACGTTGTTAACAGGATGATTTCAACGCTCCGATCCGTTGGGTGTCGTTAAACTCCGTAAGTTATACCATAAAATGTTAATGGTGAAGTATGTTAGCTTTATTTCATTTCATAATATACTCATGTTGCTTCCTTTGTTGTTTATGAAAGAAAACATAGGTGAAGTAAATGTCCAACTTACTATGGGATATTTCATATTTCTTCTTATGTTGATATTCATTGTTAAGTTTATTAAACTCACTGAATTACCTTATAAAAAGTTAGTAAATCCAGTAATTTATCCAAAATATTCCAAGCTTGGATATAGAGCAGTTATAACCTTAATAAGTTATATATTTACAATACAATCGCGTGCAACATAATAAATAATAATAAATATCTTTATTTATAAATTATGCCACACATCACAATATATTTTAGTACATTTTATAATACCCTGCGATGTGTGGCATAACCTAGAAAATGGACCCAGCTCAGCATTTATGCTACACAGTCTGAAGACCATGTAGCGCTGATTTTCAGCTGGATCCCTTGTCCAGGTGCCATCACGAACGCAGCCCGATATAACTTAATCTATCCTTATATACTATCTAAAGCTACAGGACCTGATAAAAAATGTTGCAAAATTAATAATAATATATACTAATTAAATATAATAATAATTAAACTAAAGACAATATTATATATACTGCCACATACATAAACATAGATATATTTGATATATACACATTAACACTAGAATATATGGCTTATAGAAAAGAAAGCTCCGACACGTGATGTTGGAATTCTTTTTGTTTTTCAAGAAGAAATCGTTTCAATAGTCTTTTGAAGGTAATTTTTGATTTCGTTTGTTTAATTGGAGGGGGGATATTATTCCAACATTTAGTGGCGGAGTAAGTGAATGAACCTCTGAAGGCGGCAGTGCGGTGAAATGCTATTCGAAATTGACTACGGCAACTTCGACGTTCCGTCTCACCGTCACCTGCCCAGTTTAATTTATTGAGAAGGTATAATGGTTTTCCCTGCTTTAAAATCCCAAAGAGCAACCCAGCAAGATGTAATTTTCTTCTCGACCTCATTTTTAATAAATGATAACGGTTCAAAAAAAACGTCTATAATAAGATAAAATAATATAATTTTGAAATAATTATTTCATCCTTATGGCAGATATTTACGTTTCTATAAGTCAAATTAATATATAGATTGCAGTTTAGGATGAAACGTAACAAAACAAAATGAGTGACTTTATAAACGAATTATTTTAATTTAAATAGTCTTTACTATAGTAATGATTTTCAGATATTAGTCATTTTGTCAATTTCTGTTTACATATATTAAGTTTTTTAGAGCGTTAGGTAACTTATAACAAATTTTAACAGCTATGACGTGAAAGTTTCTGTCAAAAATCTCTGTTGTTGTATAGGGTATTTAATTATTTTCAAATCTACATCATACCGTTTTTAAAACTGGTTGAAGGTTGAAGGTAAGGTAAGGTAGCAGCCCATTAACGTCCCACTGCTGGGCACAGGCCTCCTCCACTCATATGAGAGCATGGGTCTACGCTGCTCCACTATGGATTGGCAGGCATAGTACACAAGTGCACTCTCTATTCCTTCACTCTCATAGTCCGATGTGACGGGAATCCGACACGACCGGAGAGAGATCAGGCGCAGGACCGACGGCTTAACGTGCTCTCCGAGGCACGGGGGTGGATCACACCGCCAACTTCCCAACTTCGGGCAAATATTGAGAAAATCTTAATAGTAAACTCAATATCGATTTCGAATTGGCCCGACCTGGGACTCGAACCCAGGAAGGTTGAAGATACGTTTTAAATATACGTTTAGTTCTTTAAAATGAGGCCTATATGAAGTTTTTGGGCTCACATCGCAGATAAATTTAATTTACATGGTGTGTGTTTAGAGCTTAGACTCACGCTGTTATACTTCAGTTTGGAAAGCTAGACACACACCAGAATTAATTCTAGAATACGCAGATTTCCTCTAGATCTTTAATTTTTTTTAAACTTATAAATTCCTTATTAATATAGGTCTTCAAATCACTTTTCAATCATCTAATATAGTTTTCATATTTCACTATGTACGAATGATATTTAGAAACGAGATAAATTTGGAGTTATAAGGGTTCCTTTGCATCTAATTTTGAGAAAAAGCCATAAGAAACTCAGTCGGATGACCCTTTTTATAGTCTGACGATAGATATCTTGGGAGCATTGTTTTATTATCATTTTATATCATTGGCACAGCAATTATTTTACGAGGGCTTAGCTTAATAGGTTAATGTGATGTATTAATTCCGGAAAAAGGGTTGGGTGTTATGTTGAAACTATAAAGATAAAAGACAAACGAAATTTTTTTGTTACATGGAAAATACTAACAGTGTAGTGGTTAAAAAAATTTTTACTGAAGATTTGTGACGGCTTTCACTAACCTACCCTAAATTATATGTATCCTCTAAATCAGTTATGGAGATTGTTTCTATATTTTATTAATGTAATGTTTTAGATTAGTTTATTATTAAAGGAATTTTATAGTTATTTGTTTTATATATTACTGTCTTAGTTATATGGTTCAATTCTCATTAAAAATGTATTACACGGAAATGTGTAATCATAAATAAGGCAAAAAATTGTGTGAAATTTAATTGTCAATAAAAATATGTATTTTTTTCTAGAATGATACAAGAGAAGGCCTGGCTAAAGTTACTGTAAGTTAGTTTATATTTGTAAATAGCTGTTTTAAAACTCTCTTATTATACGTAGAAGTCGAAGCGACTAGCGAACACAAAATATGATTCTAACAGTGTCCTTTATAGACTTTGAAATCATCCAAACGACTTGATTCAAACCCATTTTATTTAAAATTTAACGAAGTGACTACTTGTCTAATGTACTCCGGTACTATATACCTATTTTTCATATTCCCACGTTATCAGGAACTATGTGGGTGATATAACGAGAAACGGCTAGTAACAAATAATTGGATAAAAATAGAAAAGTATGATACATAATCTACGGTACTACGTGGATGGCATTGCGTATCGCTACGTAAGTGCTACGTGTGCTACGACACGTAGGTGTTGTAGCAATAGCGTAGACTTGTAGCAGATACGATTATAATACCATTCGTAGTATGGAATTCGTAATACGAACATTACAATACATAATAGGGAGAGTACTATACTTCCTTTTTCTCCCTGCTACGAGGCAGGGAGTATGGGACTCGCTAGCTAAGCCACAATACTCACTAAAACCCATCGAAACCCTCCTCACCCTGAATTGGGAGTGTCAGAGGCTTGCGCATTCACCCTGACACTCCCGGATGAAACCCACTGAGCGTGTTCAAGAAGGAGACAATAGGCGTTCCTAAAGACGCTTCCTGCCGCCCATCCTCCTACCCGATGGGGAGTAGCATCAGCTGCAGTTTCCCATACGTGCTTCATTGCCTCCTTCAAAGAAATGACGGCTTCGCAGAGAGGCAACTACATGCCATCCTATCTCACTGTCAAGCATGACGCCCACTATTTGGCAGTGAGAGATCCGCTCCAATGAGAGACACCAGAGGTCGCTGTGGTACCCAAGCCGGACATTCTTCCTACACTGATGGCATATAGGAGACTCTTCACGTCGTGCTATCGGATGTAAATACTTTCCGAAATATTCGTGTCCGGTCAGTACTTGCACCAGCTTTAAGGTAAGGGATTCGTGCCGCCTAGCTGGCCATTGTTCGAGGCGAGGACGAATCGCCTCCACCGTGACCACACTCCAGAGATTTCCTGCATATTATTGAAGATTCAATTAATTTAGCTAAATAAGTAATAGTGAGAGAGAGAACACTTTTCTTGTACACCACAAGAAATATACACAGTAAAATTGAAGTGCGTGCGGACAAAGTACAACTGTCAGAAGTGAAACTTCTTGGGCAAAGTGATTTTTAAGTCTTGTTTATATTTATACAAATCTAAAACTTAAGATTTCCGAAACTTAGGAGCGAAAAAGATATGTTAAAAATGTAATGGATTTAATTGTCATTAAAAAAATTCAATTTAATTTTGAATGTTAAATTTAGAAAGGAGAATTTATTGAAATATTTTCATTTTATGAGAATTTATTAAATTACTAAATAACGAGTGGAAAATTAAAACGTCACGTGTTATTTGTAAATATTATAACTACCTAACCTTCAAACGAATTAGATTGAAACACGCTGCACATTTTCGTAATGCTAATCATACGTTTCATCAGTAAAAATTTTATCCTCATGCGCCTAAAGAAGATTCACTTCAATAGTGTTACGAAGTTGGACAAGTCACTTTTTGTTTATGACATTTCAATCTAACTGCCGCACTGGTGTAGTGGTTAATATGTTTGACTACAAACATAAGATCCGAGGTTCGAGATCCGGGTCGGGCCGATTCAAATATTAATATACAGTTTTCTATTCAAGATTTTCTCAACATATTCCCGAAGTTGGGAAGTTGCCGGTGTGCTCCACCCCTGTGCCTCGGAGAGCAGGTTAAGCCGTCGGTCCTGCGCCTAATCTCTCTACGGTCGTGTCGGATTCCCGTCATATCGGACTATGAGAGTGAAGGAATAGAGAGTGCACATGTGTACTATACCTGCCAATCCGCACTGGAGCAGCGTGATGGGTCTATGCTCTAAAAACCCTCTCTCCTATGAGTGGAGGAGGCCTGTGCCCAGCAGTGGGGACGTTACTGGCTGCTACTTACCTTTTTTAGCTTTTTCTATCCTTCAATTTAAGCTCCGTTTTTGTATTCTGAATTTCACTGTTGCCGTTTCGTTTTAAATACACTTAAGGCTTATTTTTACAGGATTTAAAGACGGGCAGAAATCGACAGTATGTCATCAATGTATGTATATCATTGCCTCCTCACTGGTGTAAATATGCGATAGTTTCCTTTATTAACAGTGAAGAAATTTTATTTTTGGAGTATCCAGCCTAAAAGCATAAAGCTAATTTAAGGAGTTCGATAACGGTATATCTAAATTTTCTGTTCAGTATGTTTAGGCTTAAAAATGTTAGAAATGTTTACTTTATAACTAAAAAGCCTTTGTCCAGTGGTGGGATGTTAAAAGGATATCATTTAAATCTACTGGCTTATGCCAATGTAGCATAACCTGTCACGGTCTTGTTATAACAAAATTTTCGTTTTTTTTTTTGTATTATGCAGGGGTTATATTGTATTTTTGGGATTGGGCAGGCGGATTATTGGTTTTTCAGCACAAAGAAGTCAGCAATGCTGACGTCAATCTCTTAATTATTATCGTAATTCTACATAGCAATTATAAATAATAACTTGTTTGCTCTTATTGAATCAATTTATTACATTTAATTGAACCACACAATAGAAACAATAGTTACGGAGCTCCACTCCGTTCAATTACTCGCGTCAGAATGTCTCGAGAAATAATGAACACTCATTTTTATAGTCTAAGAGTGGGGAACTTGCTTATAGAAGTGAAGGTAGATACAATAAATAATGATTTTAACATTAAGAAAATGATTAAGGGAATGCTTGTAATTAATGTTGATGCAATTGCTCCGATATATTTTATTATTTAATAAAATGGGAGAAGGCTGTAGAAATGGCTTGAATTTTTGATAGAAAATTCTTTAGGCGTATGTGTTACGAAGTTGTGCAGCGTTTTTTAATGCTAATTCGTTTGAAGGTTAGGTAGTTTTAATATATACTAATGACACGTGGCATTTGAATTTGCCACTCGTTATTTAATAATTTAATATACTATTTTTCATAAATTCGCTTTTCCAAATTTTTATTTCAAAATTTAATTAGTCATTTGAGATTTCAATAAATTATTTTTATTAATTTTTGACACTTTTTTATATTTCAATGCCAACTAAATTCATTAAATTCCTAACATATCTTCCATTTTCCCTCCCTCTAAGTCGCGGAAATCTAAAGTTTTACATTGGTATAAATATAAAGGAGTCTTAAAAATTAGCGTGCCAAAGAAGTTTCACTTCTGACATGTGTACTTTGTACGCACGCACTTTTTTACAGGGCACTGTTTTAGTTCCTGTTATAGATTACAGTATGGAGCGTTTAGGATTGACTGTAAGTAAAATTTTGTTTAGTTTCCATCTTCTCTTAATTTTAAAGGTAGCTGAGAGCCCCTTCGAACTGGCTCACCACACTAAACTATACCGGTTCAGTCTAAAATGTAGAAGATAGTAATAAGTGAATCGCCTTCGAATATTTTGTACTAGAGCCACAGTGCTTCCTGTGACTGTCGTATGTGGCGTCATAGCAGCGACTGGTGAAGATGTGTCCATGCAAAATTAAGGTGACTGCGTGGGCGCCGTCAACTATTAAAATATGTTTCCCTGTTAGGGTGATCATTAGGGTGATCATGGTGACCCACGCAGATCTATGCTCGCCGACACCAGATGTTACAAACGACTTCACTGGGACTGCACTCTGCACCCTGCATCTTTACTGGAAAGCTATTTAAAATTCTAAAACTGAACTAAATATAATCCTATTACAATAACTTACTAACAAAAGGATTCAAATATAAAGTGTTAATGAGAAATTATAACATAAAATAAGCCTAACTTAAGACAATTACTACGAACTATAAAACTATTTACAACAATGAATAAATAAGTCTATAATGATATACAAAAAAGTTGCGAACAGTAGTAAAGAATTGATAAACAAGCTAATGTAAATAAAAAAATCGAAATTGCATGCTTACGTCCTGCTAGAGGCAATTTGAGTTTAGTTTAATTTTATTATTATTTGTATTGTTTTTCATTTGTAACTAATGTTGAATGTAATATACTGAAAAGTAACCTTATTGTTATTATTTTTTCTAGACTACTGCAGCACCTGTTCTCACAACGGATCCTTCTGCCCTACGCACAATAGTACGAAACGTTGATATAGGAAACGTACAGCGATCAGATTGGCTAGTAATCGAGGCAGCGATGGACCCGAAGGAGGGAAATTACGAGGTAATCATTTTTAAGCAGTTGTACATAGAGAAAAGTAGAGTTATGTGGCTGGAGTCATGATGATGATGATGTCCTCCATGACGGTTCCATCAACGGCGAATCTGGCTAGTGTTTACAATGTGATCTGATATGGCTTGAAAAGCCAGATCTTGTTTTGAAAGTTCTGTCGCATGGCTCACACCACAGCTGACCCTGATTATTATAAGTATAACTGTACGACAGTTTAGGGCAATGTTTCCAGCGTAAGCGCTTGGCATCCAGGTCTTCTAAACGGCGATTCTCATGTGCGGTCATAGCTTTATTAACTATGTTTGCCCAGTCTCGCCTTTGCAGTGCAAGATCTTCCCAGCGCTCACAGCGAAATCCGCACGCGCTTAGATGACGTTTTAGTAGACGATATCTAGGTTTCAAATCAATTATCCATGCGGACAAAACTTCCGAGGTAGCAAAAATTCGACACTTCCTCAAGAGGCTTAGCATTTAGAGATATTGGAGTTGGATCTACTGAAGCACTACGTGAAGATCAGTGTCAGCACGAAAGGAAATTGCATTTGCTCACCAGCGAAGATTATTTCGTTGAAGGGAGCACATTAATCGAGAGGGAGGACCTTGTGGCCGCTCCTCAACTCCGGCGCAGGAGGTGGGGAGATTAACAAGCGGCGGGCGTGGCCACTGCGGAGGCGATTCATCCTCACGTGGAGCAACGGCTTTACAGGGGGCATAGAATGCTCTCTTAGAGGCTTGTGCTGATTCTGACCAGGCTAGATTGCTTCGTAAAGTTCCTGCGCCAAATCGGCCGAGAAGAGTCCCCCAACTGCTTTGAATGTGGTGCTGCTATTGGCTCAGCACACACTGTGCTCTGTTGCTCACACTGTGGCAGATTCCACAGCCTGAGGAACCCAGCATCACCTCTCTGCATTGTAGACGCGATGCTCTCCAGTGACATGTGTTGGGCGTGAGTAGCCTTCTTCTGTGAGACCGTAGTCTCGCTAAATTAGGGCCGCGAACTAGACAAGGAGATGCCCCCACTCACCGCCGAAGGAGGCGGGATACTTGGCGGCGTACCAGCTCCCGTTTCCGTGATTCCTCCGAGACTCATCGAGGTAGGAATGAGCAAGCTGATCCTCTGGTATTTCACTCGCGAATGAAGAGGGTTCCGCTGGGTTTTAGTGGGTATTGTGAGCTTACCTTTCACAGCGATAAAAAAGAAAGGAGGTTGGCAGTTAAGAGGCGTAGATTTACGCTTCTCCTGCATCCCTCTTAAGTGTCTCAGAGGAATTTTCCGAAGTACCAGGGAAGATTGCGTCTACCGGTCCTTAGGTGCTCCACTAAAGGATGTGGATGGCATCGCTGGGTTTTACTGCCTATTCAAGCTTGCTAGCGAGTCCCACACATAGGATGTTCTGTAGATACTTTAAGAGCTGAATTACCTCTTACCAGGTTAACTTCTATAATATATTGCATTATCACTTATCATCTTGAGAGAAATAAAAAAATGAACTAACTGGTCAACGAGGTGATATTCGCATAATACCGGATCACTCGTTTTTAAATATAAAAGTAGCCTAAATTAATCCTTATAACATCAACTGTCTGCCATAGAATATCTTGTCGAAAATGGTAACAAACAGAGAGATAAACAGATGAAAATTAAAAAATGATATAAGGACTATTTACGTTCATCATATGCATTTAATGAAGAGTTATTAATTTATAATTACAACACCTAATTTTTATATAGTAATTTGTATATATAGTGACAGGTGACAATAGTTAACTGAGTCAGACGTAGGCTATAAACGCCTCACTGTTGAGAGCAGATTTCTTCACTCCTAGAAGAGAGTGTTTTTGATGTTTAAACCCACCACGTTGTTCACGTTGTTCTGTTAATAAATTCTCTCGTATTTTTGCAGTGTCTAGGAGATGGATGTCAAGCTAGAGTAAGTAATACTATGAGCTAGGTTTAGATTTCGTATCGCCTTTCGTATTTACATAAGTGTGAACGTTTCTAATGCCTATTTATTTTGTTTCTATGTAATGTTAGCATATTTCTGCATCTAAACCGAATGTATAATAAATTATATATTCTATGTAAAGTACCTGGAACAGATCTTTCAAAATGGATAAAGCATTCAATGTATAACAGTTCTAATTTCTATTTATTATAGTTTGTTTTTATTTGCTGCATAAAATGTTACTTTCAGTGTAAAAAATTGGCGTGCGACTCCATGGTATGTATAAGTTTTAAAAATAAGTCTAATAGACTTGAAATAATTAAAAATTATATAATACTCTATAGATAAATACATACATAGCATCACGCCTTATATCCATAGGGGTAGGCAGAGACCACATCCTTCCACTTGCCATGATCCTTGCATATCTCCTTCGCTTCTTTCATTCTCATTAAACCTTTTATACAAGTTCTTCGGTTTAGAGTAGTCTTGACTTGGCCCTTATTTAAAATGTCCTGGATTTGGTCGAGCAACGTTCTCATTCACTCTTGACACATAAATCCTTTTTGTCAGTCGCCTTTCATTCATTTCCTCTACATGCCCAAACCATCGAAGCATACCCTTCTCAATTTTAGTCACTACATCTTCTTTTATACCACAACGTTCAATATAAATATACATACAGTTAGAGATAATATACAAAATAAGACCTAAGTGGCCTTACTTTGAAGATTACACATAGATAATAACAAAAAGAAGAGTAGGATATAAGAAGTTGATAATATTAAACATGAAGGTAATAAAAATTAATATAAAAATTCACAACTGAAATTCGTGTAAGTGATGCGTGTGTATGAGTGCGATTGTGCGTGTGAGGGGAGGGGGGATCTGTGTGTAAGTGTGTTTGAGTGATTGAATTGACAGTAAGCTAGATTGACATTTTTTAAATTCGTTATATCTTTTGGATGGAATATCCGATTTTAATAATTTAAAGAGTATTTTACAGTTATTGAAATGGAAACTAACAGAATATTTTATGGTTTGATTATTGTCGGCACTTATATTTACTTATATTTTATTTATAAAATGTAAAATAAGTAGTTATAGTGGAATAACTACAGTAGTTGGATATATAGTACCGTGGATTTTTTGAAGATATTAATACGTTCTATAATATTGTAGAACATTTTTTTGGTCTATGATCTATAGTTTCCGCAGCGCATGCGATAACAGGTTTTCTATTTCACACCTTGGCCCCTAGACAATTTACTTTCGAAGATTGCTAACGCTTAAAAAGTGTATGGGAATGACGTTTAATCTTTCGATTAGTTTCGATAAGAAACGTCATTCCCATACATTTATTGAAGGTTAGCAATCTGCGAAATTAGCTTGACTAGAGGCATTAATGCATTTTGTTTCGGATCCCTATTTTTTTGAGGATACCTATGTCGTTCAATGAAAATGCGGCTTTTTAATGGTGAAAAATTTTTGGAAATCTTTCCACTAGTTTTTCTGTGAATACAATACAAACAAGCATACCAAACATACAAAAACTATCACCTGGTTCAGCTACAGAACGAATGTAAAATGGATACACCAAACTAATTTTGTAACAAAATACTGTATTTTTGGTAAATAAATAAATTATTATTATTATTATTATTAAAAAAAAACACAAATACTTCGTCTTTTTAATGTTAATTTAGACAGTATAGCAAGAAATGATTAGATTGATTGGTTGAATAATTAAACGAATATATATGTCGGAGGGCAGATATCTGTGGAACGCTGGCGCCATCTATCGGCGTCGACAGAGTCAATGGTGGCAGTCCGGCGGGAGTCACTCGACAGTTGTCGAGTAGCGCTCGATCGGAACAGTCAACTGTTGAAACTGTCGCGTTCCTAGCTATTAGTGTTAATGAGTTTGTGTAAATTGATATCGGGAACATTAAGTGATTGAACATTATAAACCGAGTTAGTTAATACAGTGTTAGATTGCACCAACAGTACCCATGAACGCCCACAGAAGAGGAAATTAAATAATGGATCTAATTAATAACGATGTCGGCGGAGAACCATACGCTCCTGTGTTTTATGTTTCTCCGTTCTCTCTTATTCTCCGACATATATATATATATATATATATATATATATATATATATATATATATATATTTCTCATTTATGACGTTTACTATATAAAGCAACAATTATTTTGCAGTGCAAAGGCGATACTTGTGCTTCAGGGGTAATTAATCACTTTTCCTTAATCGAAGATAATTGTGGAATCAGATCTTAGAGTACAATAAAACAATTTTTATAGTTGTAAATAAGCAAACGGTATAACGGTATATATTTGTTTGTTTGATTATATATCACACAATAAAATTATAAAAACATCAAAATATCTAAAATTTGAACTTTTATAGGAGATATGAAGGGGCCTTCAATATTAAAGAGTTATTTAATAAGAAATAGTTAAAATGGAATAAACCGTATGTTTGTTGGATTATTTTTGTCAAAATATATTTTATATTTCATCTAATTACCTATTGACTTTTAATTTAACTAAAATACAAGTAACGGTTATTGTTTCAGTGCGTTGGCAATGCATGCAAAACCTACGTGAGTATTGTAAAAATATTAGGGTTATATCCATATTATTATTTCATTTCAAGGAAATACTGTTATTAAAAAAAGGGCTTTTATTTGTTTATAAACTTTTGATTATGAATACTATATTATTTAAGCATAAAAAACATCGTCTTCGTAGGTTAATAAGCTGTTAAGTTTTAAAATAAACTAAATACATATCTTTTCAATACGGTGATGACCTACGGTTCTGAGACGTGGTCGCTGACTATGGGCCTCACGCGGAAGCTCACAGTCACTCAGCGTGCGATGGAGAGGGCTATGCTCGGAGTGTCTCTATGTGATGGAATCAGAAATGAAGAGATCTGTAGTAGAACCAGAGTCACCGACATAGTCATCGCGAACCGAAAGTGGCAATGGGCGGGGCACATAGTCCGAAGGACCGATGCACGTTGGGACCCGAAGGTGCTGGAGTGCGCAGTGTAGGCAGATCCCCCACAAAGTAGACGGACGTATGCGGCTCCTGCCTGGTACTCTTTCTGCTCAGGGTACCAGAAGAAGAGGCTGCAGACCCAGCAGAATAAGTGCCTACGTCTCATAGTAGGTACGTCAGGAATGACGTCACTCATAGTGACACCAAGACGTCCACCGTGGAGGTGTTCGTCCGGCAGTTGGCGAGGACCACTCCCCGCACACACACCTCCATGGCATTGCCAGCCAGCGTCCTAGATCTGAAAGCACTGGGCGCCCACTACCTCGTGAGCTCCTGCTGTCACCACCAACAGGTGTGGGTGAAGATGACGGCGTTGACGACTCGACGGCAGTGACAGAACTCGGATTGACCTGGATGGTTCCGCCGGTGTAAGCTGGTGGGAACCAGCCCGTTAGAATGACGGGCAGACAGAAATACCGGGCATCAACGGTGCCTGAGAAAATAAGCCCGGGTAATGAGGCATTGCCTCGAGGCCCGTACCCCACTACTTGGTTGTGAAGAACCCCGGTCGTCCCCACAAGGTGGATCGACGACATAAGGAGGGTCACCGGTAGACGCTGGAGTCAGGCGGCACAAGATCGGGCACAATGGGCATCATTAGGTGAGACCTGTGTCCATCGGTTAAGCGACGACGACGACGACGACGACGACTAATACATAATTGCGATCTTGAGTAGGTATTGAAATAGTTTTGTGTTATATATAACTAGTTGATTCATATAAATTTATTTGCATATAATTAAATATGGCTTCGTTTACTTTTTTAAATTGCCCTCAGATTAACATTTGATTGTGATCCAACCTGATGGTTCGTGATGATACAGTCTAAAATGGAGATAATAGGCAATTCATCTGTTATAGTTTCTACACAATATCGTAACGGAACACAAATTTTGCTCTCTATCAACCTCTTATCAATCCAGAGTTAGACAAATTAGGAAATACAATTAACCCCTTTGTTAACAAAGCGAGTCCTTGATGTCTTTAAATTAACTGAAGAAATTTGAGCGTGGTCAGCGTACGTTCCTATTTCATGGGATTTATTTCTTTCCTATTTTAAAATTTTCCAAAATAACAATAGCATAAGTTAAACCTTATAACATCAGCTATCTTCCAGTGTAAGTCTCAGCAATATTTAATTATATATGATTGTCAATTTTCAGTGTAAAGGACCTGGGTGTATGTCGATGGTATGAGATCTCTATTATTCATTATACAAGTATTTTGATCTATCGTTCTATTAGTAGGCTTGTTAAACTAGAAAACTTGATCTCCTGTATTTCAGAGTTTATATTCAATTAATCTCGGTATTAATTTAAGATTTTCTTTCGAGATATTCTCAACATATCGGAGTATAATTCTACTATCCCTTAAATTCCGTGTCAACTACTGCTTGACATAGTTCTGTCGCAACTCGGGCAATCAGAAATATAAGCATCTCTTTCTCTTAAAGTCATAATGTGTATTACCTATTTCGCATCTCGGTAACCGTCGTAACAAAATATGCGTAGAGATAACACCAGACAATAGAAAAAAAACTGTTACAAAGTGACCGATACTAACGGTGTGTGTGTGTGTGTATAAGTAATATGAATAACAATGTAACCCCTTGAGGTAAGTTTTATTTTTTTAGATATAAGACTATATACATAAGACGGACTTTTTTCATTATTTCCAAGTTTAGCGCAACATGACGCTACACCAGGGCCCTAATTTAATAAGTAAAAGATAAAATTGTGTAGTTTAACTATTAGCAAACATAAAAATCATAACATTTGGTAGTCTTTTATGAACATTTAAGTCCCAAGAGCCACTTTAGCGTCATACGAGCCTCGGGGGAACTGACTATATAACGCGATTGACGCCGGACAGATTACACATTATTTTTTTGGGACATGTTGCTTGAAAATAAAATTTATTACCGGTCAAGCGAAGGGCTATGACAGCAATAGTATAAAGAGTGGGCAATAATATATGATGGCCTAGTGGTGAGACATGTGGTTTTTTTGTTTAGAGGAATCGCAGGTGCGAATCCACAGCAACATTAAGTATCTTTATATAAAGGCGAAAGGTACGTGCTTGATTGTTTTTTCCAATCATATATATCTATCATTGTACTTATCGATAAAGGAGTGAGGAAACCTGATATCCCGAGAGTAATTCTGGGCTATGTTCAGCCTAACAACTTCTACGCACGCAATCTACCCTGGCACTCCGGAAGATTCGTCTGGGAAACTTAAGAAGGACTCGATAAATCAGGACCCACCTCCTCGAGGTGCTGAATGAGACGGGAAGCAAAAATCTTCTCGACGGCCTTTCCCATCTCATTCAAAAGTATGATTGGCCTTTATGCGGAAAGAGAGTCCAATGAACGATCTCCTTTTCGCAACAGGCACTACTTGCCAACCTTCCAAGCTGGCGGAAATTGCCCAGCAGTAAGATACTCATCGAACAATTCCCTGAGCCACCTGCCCACGGCATGGCAGAGAACCTTGCCTGGTATACCATCAGGACCCGGCGCGGTTTTCCTTGTTTTCAGGCGCTCAAGGACCAGATCTGTGCCCAGCAGTGCGACGTTAATAGGCTGCTACTTACCTCACCTTTGTATACTCGTATTAAATAAGCTGTTCCTCGCGGTGTCAAACTCGCAATTCTAGTAGGTACATTGGGCAAAACCCTCGCTCCTTAGAGTGAGGAGGCCTGTGCCCAGCAGTGGGACGTTAAAGGGCTGCTACTTACATTGGGCAAATCAGTACTCATTGACCATGTACAATTTTTTTGTTAAATAGAGAGAGAGTGAGTTTAGTTGTCTAAAACCATGCAATATTTCTTTCTTATGAGAACGCTTCTACGAAATATAAGACAATGTGCATTTACTTGTGAGTTTTGTCAGTATAACTTCCTTTTTTCAATCGCTACGTCGGCAATTTTTTAATCAAATGTTAACTCATACAACAGCAAAAACTTGTGAAAAATCGTTTTTTAATTATAACTTTTTTTACAGTGCATCGGAAGCGGCTGTGTGGCAAAGGCAAGTTTAAAATTTCTTGAGTTACTTGCTTACGTTAAAGATACAATGCGATCACAAAAAGTGCTAAATATATGTTCGCGGCTTTTTGAAGTGAAGCTTCTTTAGGCACATGAAAGTAATTTTTTTTCGGATGATACGCGTGATTACGAAAGATGTGCAGCATTATTTATGCTCATTCGTTTGAAAGTTAGGGAGTTAACGTTTACAAATAACATGTGGCATTTTAATTTGCCACTCGTCGTTTAATAATTCTAGATAGGTATTATTTTTCATAAAATATAAAACAGAAATATTTCATAGATTCTCTTTTCTAAATTTTAAATGAAAAAAAAAAATTATATATAATTTTTTCTTGTATTGATAAAAAAGACCGTGGCAATTTTTTTTCCAATTCGTCATTTGAGATTTCAATAAATTATTTGTATTAATATTCAATTCGATAAATTCCTTCTTCAAAGTCTTGGGTATCTAAAATTTTAGATTTGTATAAATATTAAACGAGACTTAAAAAGTTTGCCAAAGAAGTTTAACTTCTAACATGTCTGCTTTGTACATAATTATCTTAAGTTTTAGCTATAATAGTTTACATTGTAATAGGATTATGATTAGTTAAAGAATTGTAAATAGTTATAGCAATAAAGATAAGAATGGTACAGAGTGCGGTCCGAGTGAAGTCGTGTCTGGTGTCGGCGACCATAGATCTGCGCGGGGCCGCCGTAAGAGGGAGAAATATTTGTATAGATAACGGCGCCCGCGGAGATACCTAGATTTTGTATGGACACGCTGTCACAATTTCCTGCTCAGATAGGTCATAGGACGTACCCTGACTTTGTTAGTGAATACTCGAAGCATTTTACTTACAGCGGTTTTCCTCACTTCTAACAGAACCGGCATAGTTTTAGGCCAGTCGAAGGGGCTGCCAATAATGTTTTAATTAAAAATTATGAAGCTTAATATCGATTTGACTCATTCGGTCTTTAAAAACATAAACTGTTTTACTATTTATCTACATAGCGTCGTACAAGAACATATAATTACATATGCCGCAGAATAATAGAGAAGGAGGAGCATTAAGCATAGGGGCGTAGGGTTCTCCGCTGACATCTTCATTAGTAAAGTAAGTAAGTAGCAGCCCTTTAACGTCCCACTGTTAGGCATAGGCCTCCTCACTCCGAGGAGCGAGGGTTTTTAGAGCATAGACCCACCACGCTGCTCCACTGCGGATTGGCATACAACACAGTACACCAGTGCACTCTCTATTCCTTCACTCTCATAACCCGATGTGACGGAAATCCGACACGACCGGAGAGAGATCAGTTGCAGGACCGACGCCTTAACGTACTCTCCGAGGCACGGGGGTGGATCACACCGCCAACTTCCCAACTTCGGGCAAATATTGAGAAAATTTTAATAGAATGCTCAATAGTGATTTTTTTGAATTGGCTCGACCCGGGACTCGAACCTAGGACCTCATATCTGTAGTTGAACATGCTAACCACTAGACCAATGAGACACTTAATTAACTCGGATTATAATATTCAATCACTTAATGTTCCCGATATCAATTTACTTGTTAGTAATAATAGCTAGGAAAGCGACAATTTCAATAGTTAAGCGCTCTGGCGGACCGTCACTCGAGAACTAGCGAGTCCACCGCCGGCTTACGACACATGACTCTGTCCCACGCCGATAGATAGATGGCGCCAGCATTCCACAGACTACAGCACTCCGACATATATAAATATTTTTAGACGTGAATTGAATATAAAACTCCGCACAAACAGGGAGTCAAGTACTTTATGTCACTGTTTGAATGTGACTGCCATATTGGTCTAGTGGTTAGCAAATCGAGCCTTGTGGGCATCATTTCGTCGTGAGATCTATGTCCAGCAGTGGACGTCCATCGGTTGAAGCGACAACGACGACAACGAATATTAGTATAGTAATATGTATAAATATATAATAATAACTGCCTCATTGATCTAGTGGTCAGCATGTTCGGCTAAAGACATGAGGTCCTGGGTTCCAACCCCGGGTCGAGCGAATTCAAGTGAGATATTGAGTTTTCTATAAAGATTCTCTCAATATTTGTGTTGTGTGGTTGTCGTTGTGCTCCACCACCGTGCCTCGGAGAGCACGTTAAGCTGTCGACGTTGCGCCTAATCTCTCCTCAGTAATATCGGATTGCCGTCACATCCCATTATGAGAATGAAGTAATAGCCCGCAGTGGTGTACCGTGGTGGTTCTATGTTCTAAATACCCTCTCTTGCATTAGTGAGGAATCCTGTTCCCAGTAGTGGGTTGACAATGAGCTGCTATTCACCTTACTTTTATACTATTTACACAAGGAATATGTTAATTTTTGTTTTATTATTGTTACAGTGTGAGGGAATGTCATGCGAAGCCAGGGTAAGTTGCCATTAATGTTACAGATTTATTATTAGTAGTGATCACTCTGTAGTTGATTTAGATTATACATACATATCATCACGCCTCATTCCCTTAGGGGTGGGCAGAGACCATTTCCTTCCACTTGCCACGATCCTTGTATATCTCCTTCGCTTCTTTCATTCTCATTTAACCTTTCATACAAGTTCTTCGGTTTAGAGTACATTTTGACCTGGCCCTTGTTTGAAATGTCCTGGATTAAATCCAGAGACGTTCGCTTTGGTCTTCCCCATCCAATTTTTCCATTCACTCACGACTCATAAATCCTTTTTGTCAATCTCCGTTCATTCATTCTCTCTACGTGCCCTGACCATCTAAGCATACCTTTCTCTATTTTGGTCACTACATCTTCTTTTATACCAAAACGTTCTCTTATCACTGTATTTCTTACTTTGACACTCAGTTTCAATTTACTCATACTTCTCAACGTTCTCATCTCTATTTATTTTGAAATTGAAATGAATACTCGAGTACGTAAAGTTTATTTAATAAAGACATAATTAGTAAAGCCTTTTCAGGTTTCGAATCCGTGACTAAATTGTAATACACGCCTCGCACCAATAGGCAATTATGGCTTTTTTATTTGCTGATACAAGTGTCTAACTTGAAGGTAAATGATGATACAGTTTAAGATGAAAGCGCGTTAATCTGGTAAGAGACAATTCATCTCTTATGGTTTCTATACAGTATCGTACTAGAATACAAATATCTTGCTCGATACTACGTTTTTGCTGGTTGGGTGGTAACTTGCCACTGCTGAAGCCTACCACCAAGCCATTCTCAGACATATTGGAAAATACAATTTCCTTAATTCGACCCACCCAGGATTGAACCCAGAAACTCCATATCGCAATAGTGAGGCCGCCAAGAATCTGTCGTTTTGTTGTCGTCGTCGTCGTCGTCGCTTCAACCGATGGACGTCTACTGTTCGACATAGGTCTCACGTAATGACGTCCACAAGGCCCGGTCTTGTGCCGCCTCGCTCCAGCGGCTACCGGCGACCCTCTTTATGTCGTTGGTCCACCTTCTAGGGGGTCACCCTACAATGCGCCGCCCGGTGCGGGGTTTCCACTCCAGCACCTTCGGGCCCCAACGTCCATCGGTTCGTCGGACTAGGTGCCCCGCCCATTGCCACTTCAGGTTCGCGATTCGTAGGGCTATGTCGGCGACTTTGGTTCTGCTACGGATCTCCTCATTTCTGATTTCATCGCGTCGAGAAACTCCGAGCATAGCCCTCTCCATCGCACGCTGACTGACTCTGAGCTTTCGAATGAGGCCCATTGTCAACGACCACGTTTCGGAGCCGTAGGTCATCATTGGCTACACGCACTGTTCGAAGAGCTTCGTCTTCAGGCACTGAGGGATATCGGACGAAAATATCTGGCGTAGTTTCCCGAACGCTGCACAACCGAGCTGGATTCGGCGGTTGACCTCCTTTTCAAAATTGGACCTACCTAGCTGTACTATGTGTCCCAGGTATGTATACTCGTCTACAATTTCGAGTGGTGAGTTCTCAACGATGATTGGGTGGAGCGGAACATGGATATTCGACATAACTTTCGTCTTATCCATGTTCATTTTTAGGCCCACCTGTTGAGAAACTCTACTGAGGTCATCGAGCATTGTATTGAGATCTTCGAGAGTCTCTGCCATAATGACTACGTCATCGGCAAACCATAGATGAGTGATGTACTCGCCATTGATGTTG
>JACTOM010000076.1:468961-577730 GCA_015832385.1 Elymnias hypermnestra | reverse complement strand
CTGTCAGCAATTAAAAAAAAAAAAAAAAAAAAAAAAAAAGAATGCCCTAGGTACAAACAAAACATTTGGTAGGTCCTAGGTACCAGTAATAACACTGCTGTTATCATTAATGTAGTAGCTTTCGTATGAGGCCCATAGTCAGCGACCACGTTTCCGATCTGTAGGTAAGCACTGGTAACACGCACTGTTCGGAGACACTGAGGGATATTGGACGAAAACATCTTCCGGAGTTTCTCGAACGCTGCCCAACCGAGTTGGATTTATATATATATGTCAGAATGTAAGAGTCTGTGGATCGCTGGTCCGTGTGTTAAACGTGTGTATGTGTGGGTGCGTGTACATACACGCACCCACACATACACACACGCGCACACATGTGCATGTGTGCGCGCGTGAGTGTATGCGCGTGTTTATATATACGTATGTAAATAATACAATAATACAATTTGATATTTTTCATTGAAAAATTCATTCATTACTAGCATATATTTAAACTGTTCTTGTACGGGTAATATTTTGCAATGTTTAAATAGACCTAGCTCTTACAACTTTAGAAGATACTATTGACTTTAACATTTTAAGTTGTTATTTATAAATGTTACTTAAATAAGTGCTATATGTAAAATATTTTCACCATTAGAAAGCTCCATTTTCACTGAGCGACATAGGCTATATTACTTTCTCAAAAAAAAGGGGTCCCCAATAAAAATGCATTGATGTAACCCAACCCAATAAAATGTCAATCTAAACAAAATAATGTCTCCCGAGTCGAACTCCAGAGTGTCAAATGTCGTGTATAGGGAAGTTACGACAATTTTTTTTTACAAATAAACCTTTTCAATATTATAGAAAAAAGCTTTGCATTTTGAATTGTTGTTTCTATTTATAACAATTCATTACAATCATGCTAAATTGACTAATGTCGGACATTCTAAATGATGTTACGAATTTAAAAATGTATTAGTTAGACATATATTCGTTGTAAAGTAAAATCTGTACATTGAATAGATTATGATTGTAAGTGTGTATCTAATAATACGAAATGAATTTCTAGTGTGAGTGGTATCTACGCGGGTGAAACCGCGGAGCATTGCTAGTTATTTATAATTAGATTATTACTTGATAAAACCATTCCATTTTAAATAGTTGTCAATGGAATGGAAATTGCACTAATAGAAATAATTATTCCAAAAGAATTATATTATCAAAAATTTAGGGCTACATATTGACTGCTCCTTATCGTAGTCTAATCATGTGGCACAAGTAAGCCGCAAAGTATTTGCCTCCCTCTCAATGCTAAGATCACGCTGGCTCACGCTCTTTCATTGCCTATCATAGATTATGCAGACTCCAGCTATTCTGACCTGTCTGAACAACAACTTGATAAACTCGAGCGCTTGCAAAATCTATGCATCAGGTTTATTTATGGACTCCGTAAATTTGACCATGTGTCAGAATATCGTAGTCGACTTAAATGGCTTTCTATTAGACAACGTCGGAATTTACATCTTCTTACTCTTCTTTATTCTATCCTCTATAACCCTCTTACTCCTTCTTACTTAAAGGAACGTTTTTCCTTTCGTAATTATAATTGTGACCATCACCTTAATCTTCGTTAGGCCAATGATAATCTCCTAAGTAACCAATTCTGTCACTCTAAGCATTATTGGAACTCCTTCACTGCGAAGTCAATTAGACCGTGGAATGATCTTCCCTATGACATCCGTTATTCAAACTCACTTCCAATTTTTAAACGTCGTTTATACAACTACTTCTTAAATCAATAATATTATATTTCACTATGCACTTTTAGTATATGTATGTATATTGTATATGTATGTAATATTATATAGATATATATTTATGTTTATGGTACCTAAATTATATTTATTTTTAAACACCCATTTTCTTTTTCTTTTTGTATATTTTTTGTACTCAGTAACATCTTAATTTGCACCATCCCACTCTTCTTTTTATATAACTCCTGTCGCCAAAGGTTGTTTGGTAGAGATTGGTTATAGCAATAAGACCGCCTTTGCACGCTAATTGCCAAATATTGTTTGTTTTCTTTTTAATTTTTGTAAATGTGTTTCTTTGTGTTTTTATGTGTGCAATAAAGTGAAATAAATAAATAAAATAAATATATTTCCAGTGTCGCAGTTTCTCATGTTATCACGTGGTAAACGGACAGACAGAATTGGGCGGTGGCACCTGGTCGCAACATTACCCACAGTACGACAACAAGGATATCAGAAACCTGGATTACTATTAACTATATCATAGTTGTTCAGTGTTAATAAAAACCTTGAACTCCTGAATTGTAATAGTAGTAGTAGTAGAGGTTGTTCTATTGCACTTACCCAGTACTGTCATGGGCTACTAACTCCAAGGTTGTCTGGACGAGATCGCCCTGAGCAATAAGACCGCCTTTAAACACCTATATCTATAATATTGTAATTCTCTTCTTTTAAACTTTGTATATATGTGTGCAATAAGAATAAATAAATAAAAATAAATATAAAATTGTTTTTTTTTGTGTCTTCAGGTGGATTCGAGAATGGTTTAGATTAACAATTTGAGATAGAAATCGAACCACTCAAGTTGATGATATCGTATGTACACACCTTTTATTTTTTACAAGGAGTTATGTACTATTAAAGCCATTGACCCACACTTACGAGATTTAACGCAGAAAGAGTGTGAAAAGAAGACGAATTGCCTTTGCATTAGTACGACCATGCATTATGAATAAATGAGACCCGAATAAAATATCTTTACTTTTTATGACGAATTTGTATTTAGAAAAAAGTTTATCTTGGGTATACATTTTGACTCGCTTTGCTTGCCGAGGTCTTGAGTTCGATTTCCAGCAACACAAATGTAGGTAATTGTATTTCCTAATTTACTTGAGCCTAGACTGGTGGGAGGCTTGGGCGTTACTATCCTATATAAAAAAGGTAAGTAGCAGCCCATTAATGTCCCACTGCTGGGCACAGGCCTCCTCACTCATAGGAGAGAGGGTTTTTAGAGCATAGACTCACCACGCTGCTCCGCTGCGGATTGGCAGGCATAGTAAACAAGTGCGCTCTCATACTCCAATGTGACGGGAATCCGACACTACCGGAGAGAGATTAGTCGCAGGACCGACGGCTTAACGTGCTCTCCGAGGTACGGGGATGGATCACATCGCCAATTTTTCCCAACTTCGGGCAAATATTGAGAAAATCTTAATAGAAAACTCAATATCGATTTCGAACTGGCGCGTCCCAGGATTTGAACCCAGGATCTCATGTTTGTCATATCGAACACGGTAACCACTATCCTATATATAACTTATTTATTTATTTAATATAAGATTATTCTTTCTATAATATGTACATAGCCCTACACGCAATCGTGAACCGTACTTGCTTTCTGCTAAACGCATACAATTGTGATATTTTTTAATTTTCTTTGGCCTCTTTCAAACTGTATGTCAAAAATCTTTTTGTATAGCTTTAAGACTAGTTTTAGTGTAAGTTGACGTCTACTTCACGCAAGATGTGGTCACTTCGAGTAGGTAACAATCCCGCAAAGGACATCTAATGACCTCATTGTAATTGTAATTCTAGGGATTGTTGCCATTTTAGTGATCCAATAAAAAATATAAGAATCACTAGATCTAATGCTCGACTCCAAATTGGAATATTTGTTGTAACACATGCCAAAACAAGTCTTAGTAGTGGTAATGGCTGTGAACGATTTTTTTGGCAAAAGAGTAACACGTAAATCTTTGATGAAGTCGTTAATAGATGTGTAATCATTCGACATATGTAATTTAGCATTTTCTGACAATCTACTTTTCAATACAAATGTTATAAGTAATTTTGTACCTGCTTCTGATAACATATCGGCATACATCTGAATAGTGTCAATGATACTTTTATTATTTTCATTACTGTTCATAAAAGGAATCAAATTACACGCCGTTCTTAAATCGAACTCCATGGTTAATTCGGAATTCAGCCCAATTTCACAATCACTTTCACTATCGCTATCTGGTTTAAAATCAGTACATAAATGACAAATCAGTACATAAGTGTACAGATGACAAAATTTCTGATTTGAACCCTTGCTTAGTAGATAATAATTTGATTAATTCCTAACTTTTGTTATCAAAATTTCTGTCACGTACAATTTTGTTTTGATAACATATCCTTTAAAACGCGATTTTCCTTTCTTAATTAAATATTTTCTTATTAATTTAATATCTTCCAAGCATTGCAATAACTCATTTTCCATTTCTCCACACAAAATAGTATAATCGTGTTAAATACAAACAGATATTGGTATATTACCTTGATAGGGATCACGCAGCACATGCCGTATGAAATGATGATATTCATAACAATACAAACTTTTAACTAAACAATAACTATAAACCTTAGAGTTTTGTTACACTTAAGCTATTAGAGTCTTATAATAATAATATTATAATGTTTATTTTCACATAAGGTAGATTTTTCTTAAACCTGTGCGGTTTTCTCTCACTTCACTTCATAATTAATAATATTCACTTTCACTTCACTCCTTCAGAATACTTCTACATCATTGCTATATTGGTTTGATCATCACTACGAACTATTTAATGATTTCCCACGAGTGGTGGCATTTTTTGTACTGTTTCCATACAAAATACAGAGCTCCGAGACCAAGAATTACACATATTATTGTAACAATCGTGCTTATAGTAGAAATATGCAGCTTCAATTCTTCTATATGTGCGTTATTATCACCTGTCGAGTTTTGATTAAGTAAAGTGGTGTCTTTTTCAATATTTGAGCGACACATTTTGGCACCTAATGTACTATAATTTATTCACTTTATGAAATAAGTTTTTTATTTTTTCGTTTTCATCTTATTATATTTGCTGGGTACAGAATTTACATTATACAGTACTTGTAAATCTACACTTTACTCGTGGCACGTGCACACGTCCCAAATATGGCAGTTGGCAGGGTCGCCATGAGGGGAAGTTGGACTAAGTAATTGAAACGACTGTTCTCCAATGACTCGCGTTTATTACTGACTCATAATATATTTTTTTTTGAAGTGTGTAGTTGCTGTTATCCCTACTGGCTTTGGCAGTGTAACCGAGAGGGGTAGCGAGCGCAGAAGCTCTGCCGAGGGGTGGGCCCGTAGAAGGGCCCTGCTGCGTCGTGGGGGAAACGTTGCTCTAAGGGCGTCTCCTGCGAGGCTCGCACCTAGGCTTAGAGCAACGTTTGCTGCTGCTGAAAAGGGTAATCGGACAGGTGCTTCGTCTTGACGCCCATGGGTCCGCGACTGGGGGCCGCGGCCGGGGTGCGTCAGATGGCGGGGACCTCGTCTTCGCCGGCGAAGACGCTGTGTATGTGTACGGGGCGTTGTCAATAGTAATCTGGTCGTTTGGGTCGTCAAGGACGTGTTTGGGCCGCCTCTTCCTAGGCGGGATGTTTAGCCTACTCATAATATAAGTGTTACATCGTTTATATACCTATTTACTTCACCTCAGAATAAACTTTGTAATGAGCTAGATCTATTTAAAGTTTCATATAGTGACATCCGGAAGCGAATTTCGTAATTGTTGAGGCATGAAATTTCAGAATAAAAGCAAAAATGCGTATAGCCATTTCTTTTTTTCTTTTATATTCCTTATATTTTATTGCACATTGCGTGTAGTAATATGTAGTGTAGTAGTAACATTACGTGTTGTGGTCCTTAAATAGTTAAATAAATTTACATCCTACCAACAAATGTTTGGCCAAGTAAAAAAAAATCCGTTCGGGTACGATGCTGCGTAAAACTATATGAGATAAATTACCTCTTACCAGATCCAGCCCCTGTAGTGCACTTTTGAGCTGCCTTCATTCAGTGGGGCCAGAGTGGAATGCTCCAACGAACCTCTGGTCCTTCCATTCACGAATGACTAGAGCTCCGCTCGATTTTTAGTATGTATTCTGATACTGTAGTCTGTTTCCTTAAACGGGGTGGATAAATGCATTTCCCAGCGACAAATAAAAAACCTATTACCAACTTTATTGTGTGGTTATATGATATGATGCAAGTAAAACTATTTTTCATGTTAGTATTTATACGAATAGGTCAGAATAAAAATGCCACACACTCAGTACATGCTTTGGTTGTTCTGCCAAGGATTTTTCGTTCGACAACTACTTCTCATCAAGCTGTAACGTGACATGATATGGTGATAAATACACGAAATATCTTATATAAGCGATGGAAAGGAGTCGCTTGAAAAATAGCTTAGTGAAATTTTAATTGTTACAATTAATTCCTTCTTTTAGAAAGAGAGACTGTCCTAGACATAATAATCGATTAGTGAGTCTACTGCGAGGGCAATGAACTGTCGCAAGTTGAGGAAAAGAGACGACATCGTTAATCATAGAACATAATATAGCATTCGTACGAACATGTCATAGATACAAGGTTTTCCTTGTGGCTTTATTTGGGAATATTTATACAGTATTAGAATCTTTATAAATTAAACGTGTCAATGATTTCATAAAAGAAAAGATTATAAATCAATCCTGAAGTGTCTTATTGAAATAATTATGTTATGTAATAATCTATATGTTTGCACGGAAACATTGTAAATACATGACATATACATGTTTAGTTGTAAAAGACATGCATATTTCATTTTCTTAACTAAGTAATTTAATCTATCTTTGTCAGTGAATCAAATACTATAGTTGCCTCCTTGGTTGCTAACTAGGCNTGTATAGTAGTACAATTAAATTCGAATTTCCAACCCAATAAACTCTTAATTTTACCACTACATACATTAAAAGGTTGCCTGGAAGTTGCATCGCTTCAAAGTGATAAGACCGCCTTTTGTGGGTTATTGGGAGTAATTGAAATTTCTTTATATGTATTTTTAAATGTTTTATGGTTCGATAAAGAGTTCGATGCATGCGTAGTACAAATTCTAGACTACTAGACCACTAAGAGTGTTTTTACGTAGCTGTTAATGATTGATAGATTTCTTAAAAGTCAAACGGCTCACTATTGGTAATATTTTATATTTAAATTAGTATTTATTCAGCCAAATATTACAAAAACATAATTAACCAAAACAAAGTTAGAGCAAGAAAAAACTAAAATATGACTCAATTATTCTCAGCATTTCCATAACAATTATTTTTTTATAGATTTAACTAACCTTTTGGAACCAGAATTCTTTTTTTTTTCAAAAATTTTCGCTGGGAAATACATTTACGTGTGTGTGACTCGCTGTTAACCAGAATACCCCCTAAAATTCAGTGGAGCCTTCTGCACAGCCAGATGCATTCTATAAAAGGTTCATTCAAGTAGGTGTTTGCAGGCAAGGGAGCCCTCCTCTGATGGGGACGAGGGAAATTACTGCAAGATCACTGCAATTACTGAATTCACCTGTTTCACCGAAAAAAGCCGCTGCCCTCCATCCCGCTTCACTGCCGATTATTGGTAAATATGCTCGGCAGTGAAAGATGCCACTGTGGTCCCCAAGCTGGACACTCCGCCATAGTGTCGTGCGACGAATCGACGAGAGCACCACATTCGAGACAAACAGATGAATCCTCGCGCCCCACAATCTGGTGCAGGTATTTCCCGAAGCAGCCTTGTCCGGTAAGCACTTGCACCAATCTGTTGGATCGCGAACCATGTCCTCACGAAAGCCAGACGTTCAAGACGGACCTCATCGCTGTCACTGTAGCAAAGACCGCCATCTAAGAGTCAAGGTCTCCTTTGTAACCCATCGGCATCAGGTTGTTCTCCTCTAGCTCTTGCAGCTGCCCAGCATAGATAATCAGCTGTTAGAACCTCCACCCTGAGCTCTCAAGGTGGGTCATCTGCAGAAAGGGCCGTCCATGACACTGTACGATTCCCTTTTATTGCCCTTATCGCTATAACTCTCTACGCTCTCCGCAGAAGAGCCTTATTTGCAGGGTATTTACCAACAGAGGTTCTAATTATTATTAATATAATTTAATTCTACGTTAGTAACATAAACTGTAAGTTTAAACCAAATAGATGTGGTTGGTAATACATTAAAAACAAGTATTTCTGTTTAGTTTTATTGTTATATCGTGTCGATAACTTCAGCTTCGAAAACTACTTTGACGAGAGGCCACGATGTTTGGCTGCCGACTCGAATATTTGACTGTTGCTTTTCATGTTTGCAGTTATATCCAATGCACTGGAAATAAAAAAAAAAACGAGTAACAATATATAATCTTGATGGTATTATGTTTTATTTGATGTTCTAGAGTTAATAATTTGATGTTTTTGATTATAAATTAACTCAAACATTAAGTTATTGACTTAAAGCAGGGGTCGGTAACTTTTTCTAATAAAAGGACCACAAATGTAATGAGAATATTCTTGCGGGCCACTTGGGCTAGGTTGTATTGACTTTTCAAACATGTTTATAATCTTATTTATATACTAGTAGACCCAACTGACTTTGTTCTGGCAAAAAGATTTAGAATGTAGCAGATTGCCCTTTTAAGAATAATTTTCGAAATGAAATTACAGCAGTACTAAATATCTATAGATCTTACATTTTGTGACTATTATGGTCGGGTTGTGACTATTCAATTGATTTTGAACTTTGTGCAGCGGTATTAAAGTGCAAATGGACTCTTTGACGTTAGGAACACATCTACGTTGCTTAGACAACAGTGAGCACTTGTAATTTATTATGAACTTTATTAAATAGCAATAAAGGTCAAATTGACTCTACATTTTAGTTAGAAAACGTTTGTATGGGAAACAGAAAAGGGCTGTTTCTAGGGTTTTCCCCTTGGAATTCAATGAACATTTAAAAAAAAAATTGTCAAAATTGACCCAGGGGTTGTTGAGTTATGCGCTTACCAACACATTTTGCGATTCATTTTTATATTATAGATAATTAACAGATATCTATAGAACTACTTTTTCTCTAAACCAGTACAGCTCACAATCCCATTATTTGTATATTATAATTAATAGAAATCTTGTTATATTTCTCTTAAAATTAAGCGAGGCCAAAGATTATTTACAATAATTATTAAATATAACAGTTTCTTACTAAAACATATAGTATAAAATATAAAGTGACATACTTTAATATTATACTTTGAAATATGGCTTACTTCTATTTATTGATTAAGATCTACAACACTAACATGACTCAGACAGACAGTACAAACAAACACACGCACAATTTAATAATTATATATTGTGTAAGATTCTGTGTTAAGTTCTTCTTATGTTATTTTCTTTTCCTTGTTACTTTTCTATATTTATTTTCTAACTCAAACTTTTTATACGTTAAAGTGCTGAAATTAACAAAATAAACTATTTTTATTTTATTTATACATGCTGTTAGGAGACCGCTTCCGAAAACGAAGGCTGACGGAAAAAAAATCGACCTTAATAAAAAAATCATATTTTTAAAACGTTTTATTGGCATTATTTACGCTCCATCCTGTTAGTACAGCTAAATGGAACCATTGTTTCATAAAAAATACATTATTTAGAAAAAACCAGGCATGAAGCTCACTAACTTACTTCAACCGATGAACGTCCACTGCTGGACATAGGTCTTATCTAATGATACCCACTGTGGCCGATCTTTTGCCGCCTGGCTCCAGCGTCTACCGCCGATCCTCCTTATATCGTCGGTCCACCTTGTGGGGGGTGCGGGGTCATCATTCCAGCACCTTTGAACCTCAACGTCCATCGGTTTGTCGGACTATGTGCCCCGCCCATTGCCACTTCAGGTTCGCGATTCGTAGAGCTATGTCGGTGACTTTTGTTTCTACGGATCTCCTCATTTCTGATTTGATCGCGTAGAGAAACTCCAAGCATCGTAAAATTATTATTTTTTATTTTTTGTTTAGAATGGTCCGCCCTTGGTCTGCGGGTTGCCGAGCTCTGACTTAAAGTACATTTTAATATACGCAGAGGCAGTCGCGCGGGTTTACTTGACTAATTTCATGATTTTGATATAACTTGAATCTGTTACTTACATGTGCTTCACAATTTGCACCTAGGCACTGAAATAGATACAAGTTTTTCTATTAAATATAATTTCTATACAACATTGAACCACTACAACACACTACAACTTATACGAGTGAGGAGTCTATTGGCCAGATGTGGGACGTTAATAGACATCTACATTACATATTACAACCTACAACTTTAAATTATTTTGGATGCAGCGTCTTTATTAAAAAAGCTATTCAAATAAAATACGGTGTCACGGACAATTCCTCTGAAACTTTCTCGGCAATAATGCGCCTCCGTTGAAAATATCGTTTGACAAAGGAAGTGTTCGCTGAAAATTGATATTGAAATTGATTTTATAACATAAAGGAGTGGAAAAGGGTTTTCTATAATGTTCTTGTTTTAGTACAATATTAAAATTATAAAACATTAAAGTGCTAACACATAGAAGTTCCTAAATTTACCCAGTATTAAGTTATGAAACAGCTTAAGATAAGTAGCAGCCAATTAACGACCAGCTGCTGAGGACAAGCCTTTTTTTTACGCTGGGAAATGCTTTTACGCACTTACCCCCACCTGAATGGGTCAGGAGTGTGGGACTCGGCGAGGGAGGAGACCTTACAATACCAACTAAAAACAAAGCGAAAAGCACATTCTTCCTTGGTGCTCCAGATGAGTCCGACTGAGGATACATGGAGGCGGGAGCAGGTGGGCAAACAAGCGCCGCCTGGTAACCCGCCTCTTTCGTCGGTGAGATGGAACATCTACTGCATTCTCCCTATCTCACTCGTGGGCCTCATTTTGCGATATTACAGTCTCGCAGAAGAAGGCCACTTCCGCCCAACATCTCTTAATTAAAGCAACGCGTCTACAATGTTCTCAGGCGAGAGTTTCCCGCCAAAGGAAAAAGAGTTCTAGATCTATACCCACCATGCTGTTTTACTGCGGTTTAGGGTACACAGCCCAGAATTACTTACAGGATATGCAGGTTTCCTCCAAACACAACGATGGATTGAAAAGAATCAAGCACGTATGTTTCATCTTTATAAAATACAGTAAAGGCTACTTACTCATAGGAGAGAGGGTTTTTGGAGCATAGACCCACTATACTTTTCCACTGCTGGTTGATACGCATAGCACACGAGTGCACTCTCTATTTCTTCATTCTCATAAATGAGACGGCAATCCGACACGACCGAAGAAAGATCAGGCGCAAAACCGACGGCTTAACGTGCTCTTCGAGGCCAATTTCCAAACTTCCTGTAAATATTGAGACTTTCTTGACAGCAAACTCAATTTTTGAATTCACTGAACCCTGGTCCTCATGTCTGTATCCAAACAAACCGACTAAGAGGCCAACGAGGCAGTATTTAGGTTGAAAATAGAAATAAACATTACCTTAGCCATGCAGACTTCCCCTTTGCACTGTGAAACATAACGCATACATTTATTATTAAACACGATGTAGGGATCAAATGGAATCATGTGAATTTCTTAATGTGATACTTCCACGGAATCGTGGTTTATATTTGTTTTTACGGGAAATATTAACCTTAATAAAATGTACCGCTTCATCGTATTAAATTTGTTTAAATTTTACATCTTAACTAGTTGTTTCTCGCGTGCTACCTGCGTAATTCCGAAAGCCATTTTCCAAAATCAAAGACGTCTAAACTACTCCTTATTACATATATCTGTCAGTAAAAGTCCCGTCGCACACATACATACATAGAATCACGTCTCATTCCCATAGGGGTAGGCAGAGACAACATCCTTCCACTTGCCATGATCCTTGCATATCTCCTTCGCTTCTTTCATTCTCATTAAACCTTTCATACAACTTCGTCGGTTTAGAGTACATTTTGACCTGGCCTTTGTTTGAAATGTCCTGGATTAAATCCAGAGACGTTCGCTTTGGTCTTCCCCGTCCAACTTTTCCATTCACTCACGACTCATAAATCCTTTTTGTCAATCTCCGTTCATTCATTCTCTCTACGTGCCCAAACCATCCAAGCATACCTTTCTCTATTTTGGTCACTACATCTTCTTTTATACCAAAACGTTCTCTTGTCACACTATTTCTTACTCTGTCACTCAGTTTTAATCCACTCATACTCCTCAACGCTCTCATCTCTACCACATTTATTTTACTTTTGTGATTCTTCTGCCATACCCAACTTTCACTCCCATACATAAGTGTTGGCACCAACACTCCTGCATGCACAGCCAGTCTAGCCCTTTGAGACACCATCTGGCTATTCATAAAGGCGCGCAGGGCACCATTTACCATATTCCTGTCATAATCGGTATAAATTCCATATGCAGGAAATAGTGAAATTATTGTAGGTAATTTGAAATTTATTAAAAATTTCGTTTAATGGAGAGTTTATATTTAAGAATTTCTAACCGATATGTGTCGGAGAATAACAGTGAAGAGAAGTAAGCATAGCATAGGGGCGTAGGGTTCCCCACTGACATCGTCATTCGTGGGTTCCATTATTAACTTTCCATACTGTGGGCGTTTGTGGGTAATGTCGGTGCAATCAAATATTTTATTAATTAACTCAGAATATATTGTCCAATCACTTAATGTTCCCCATATCAGTTTACACAAACACATTACCAATAATAGCTAGGAACGCACACGACAGTTTCAACAGTCGACCACTGCGGCCGTCACAGAAGAACTAGAGCACGCACGCCGGCTTATGATAATTGACTCTGTCCAGCGCCGATACGTGGACGGCTCCAGCCTTCCGCAAACTATTTGACTCCGACATATATATAAATCGGATTCAAATAGTTTCTGGAACGCCAGATAGAGGCGCTGGATAGAGTCAATGAGTCACAAGCCGGCGGCGTTTTTGGCAGTTCTAAAGTGACGGTCCACCAGAGCGGTCGCCTATTGAAACTGTCGCTCTTCCTAACTGTTAATGTGTTTGTGTAAATTGATATCGAAAACATTAAGTGATTGGTCATTATAACCTGAGTTAATTAATAAAGTGTTTGATTGCATAAACATTACCCACCGATGCCCACACTTTGGAGGTTGAATTATAGACTCCACTAATGACGATGTTGGCGGAAACCTACGCTTTTTCTTAAAATCATATTGTGTTAAGTCAGAATTTACGTAATGTATCAAGGTAAACAGTCAGTATTTCACAATTGTTAATGTAACTTTTACGAAATAAAATAAAGTTCGTGCGTACAAAGTACACATGTCAGAAGTGAAACTTCTTTGGCAAACCAATTTTCAAGTCTAGTTCATAGTTATACAAATCTAAAACTCTAGATTTCCGAGACTTAGGAGAAAAGGAAGCTATGTTATGTAAGAATTTAATCAATTTAATTGTCATTAAAATATTAAAAGTGTCGAAAATTAATACAAATAATTCATTGCAATCTCAAATGACGAATTGTAAATAAAAATGCCACGTATTTTTTTTTTCAATATTACAAATTACTAATTAAATTTTGGTTTTCAATTTAAAATTTAGAAAGACAATTTATGAAATAATTTTATTTTATATTTTTTGATAAATCGTATATTACATTATTGAATGACGAGTAGCAAAAGGAAATGCCACATGTTATTTGTAAACATTAAAACTACCTAACTTCCAAGTCAATAAGCATACTAAACGCTGCACATCTTCATGACACAAATCACGCGTTTTATCGGTAAAAGAAGTTTCACTTCAATAACGTTCGTATTATGTCCTGTTGACCTTATTTTTATGTAAATGACATCAGCCAACATGTTTATGTCAAAATCACATTTTGTTATATCGAATTTTACGTAAGATATAAGTTAAATAGTCATCATTCCACACTGCTTGAAGACTTTTACCTGATAAGAATGACGCATGACTTCGAATTGACTTTCTAAATGACATCAGTCAAGATATTTAAGTCAAAGGGAAATCAAAACTAGATTAATATATTGATGTTTACGTTAGAGTGACGTTAATAAAATCACACTGTTGTGTCGGAATTTACGTAAGATGGAAGTTATATAATCATCATTTCACACTTAATATTTTTACGTAATGTTAAGGACGCATCAGTTCCAGTTGTCCTCGTTATATGATAACATGATAACATTTTACATCATATAAGTAATATGATGTAAAATGTTATCATTACGCCATGGCTACGTAAAATTTGATCACATAGTCTCATTTTGACCTTAATTTCTTCGTTTTGACCTTTCGAAATTAGGAAAAATTGATATCCGCTGTGACAATGACCTATAAGTCGATGTATTATAAAAAATTGTATTAAATAACGTAAGTTTGATTTTTTTTTATTCTGATAACAAATTCGTGAAATAAAGTAGTATCGTATTCCCTAGGTGTTAAGAAACATAGTATTCCCTTCGTTCCTTCATTACGGAGGAACATGAGAACCCTTCCCCGAAGGATTGAATTTAATAGACATACGGAAATGCAAATCAAGTAAAGCAGTATATATCCAACGTTATTTTATTTTTTCGTGAGATACGGCTATACTATATAAAAAGCTACCTAGCTAAAAGTTAGTTTTTAGTGTGTTTTGATTTAATTTTATAATTTTAATTTTAAATTTAATTGTTTTTAATTTAATTTAGTTTAATTTCATTCATTTACTTTCTGTATTATTATATTCTATTTGTCACTAACATAGTTATAAGTTATTTGTATTTTAACAATTTGGGCCAAATGTTGCCTTGAATAAAAACTTATTATTATCAGTATTATTAAGAAATGTAAAATATAATAAATTGGAAAAAAGGGAACTTCTACGACGATATTACATGGCGCAGTCGGTAGGATCGACGGTAATCGTAAGTATATTTACTCACATAGTAAGAAAGGAGAAAAATACAATTATAATATAATAACAAGCAAGTAAAAAGCTCTCTTACATGTGTAAGCGATCATTATTATTTTATTTGTGGAGTGCTATTAAATTACTATATTTGTTTATTATGCTGAGGTCGTTGTAATTATATCAGTGAAACTTTTACATGCACTAGATCCGGGTTAACGCTATTCCGGATATTCTCAAATTTAATCAACACTTGTTTGTCGTCGTTTTTACGACGACTGTGATTGGTGGACTTATTATTTTTTGAGTGGGGCGTTTGGTATAAGAAAGGTAGCGCAGGTTTGTATCAACGTTAGTATTGTGTTAAAAGTCATAGAAAATGTAATATAATGAGAATAGTTTTGCTTAACCTACATATTAGTGAGCGACCTAAAACATGTAAATATCATAATACGAGAATAAATAGGCGATTGTCTAGTAAAATGTTAATTGTAATTACTTTTAGTTAAACTAAAACAAGTACAGAACCTGATTCAGATGAAAAGATAACATTTAATAAAAAATGTGCTTTTTTAGTTCAGATTTAAACAAGAGCTTAATTGGGGACGTTAGAATCACAGTAATAAAGATGGTGCTACTCCCAAAATGAACTTTCAAACGAATCAAATGTTTATTCAGTTCTTAATATTATTGCTCACGCTTGCTATCTTTATATATATAATATTTATGTGCGTGTGTATATCACTCCTCCTAAATGACTAAACCGATTTTGTTAAAATGTTGTGTGTGTCTTCAAGTAATTCGAAAAGTTGAAATTGACAATTCGATCCAACAAATACGGAATTTAATCATATCTCCACGAAATCATAACTACGTGGGTACTAATAATACTAAAATACATTTGTTTAAACCTAAGGAAGACGCTTTTGTTGTTAGTACAGGTTTTTAGGTACAGGCTTCCTAACTGATAGGAGAGAGGGTTTTTAGGATATAGACCCACTGTGCTGCCCCACTGCCGGTTAGCAGGCATAGTACACAAGTGAATTCTCTATTTCTTTACTCCCCTAGTGTCATGTGACGGCAATTCGACATGACTGGGGAGAAATGAGGCGCAGAACCGACGGCTTAACGTGCTCTCCGAGGCTCGGGAGTAATAGTCCATAGAAAGGTCTAAGTTTAGAGGACGCAATTTTTGTTTTGGGACTTGTGGGGGGTTAACAGAAGCTTAATCCCAAGTTTCATGCCAATTAGTAAAAGACGCGGACAATCTACGGCAACATGGCCGATTTAAGTGTTAGTCTATCAGTGACTACTGCGCTATTGAATTACTTTACACCCATAAATATTGTAAAGCTGGTTAATAAAAAGAAGCAACATTGACTTACCGTCGCTGTACAATTCTGTCCAAAACACTAAAAGTAATAACAGTATTTTATTGTCTAATCAATTCACAGATTACTTGAATATTTTATTTAATAATATCATAAATGAAGTATCAAAGATAAGAAGTAGAAGAAGAAGAAGTAGAAAAGAAAACTTGTTGAGAAATCATTCTTTAGTTTGAAGGTTAACTGAGAAGATAGAAAAGGGTGGGAGTGTATGAATTGCTCTGATCAATAGAGAATTAAAAATGATATTGTAATGATGATGAAAAACAAAACTCTTCTCAGAACAAGGCTTGACGAAACCTTAGATTCTAAATCGTTCTTTGATATCATCATCATTAATAGCATGAGAAAAAAAACGATGTTTAAAGATTCAAAAGGCCTTTAAAAGCCTACTTAAATAAAGAAAATTTATAGAATACCATTGACTAATTGTTAATTAGAGTGTGTTATGCAAAGAGTGGATTTTTTGACGTGAAACTTCCTTAGGAACGCGTGATTACCATCACGAAGATATGCAGCGTTTTTTATGCTACTTCGTTTGAAGGTTAGGTAGTTTCAATATTTACAAATAATATGTGGCATTTTAAGTCATTTAATATACTACTTTTCATAAAATATAAAATAAAAATATTTCATAAATTCTCTTATTCAAATTTTAAATTCAATAACATATTCTAAAGAATATTTCTAATATTGATAAAAAAACACGTGGCGTTTATTTACAATTCGTCATTTGAGATTTCAATAAATTATTTGTATTTATTTTCGACACTTTTAATATTCTATTGACAATTAAATTCGTTAAATTCACAACATATCTTTCCTTTCACTCCCCATCTAAGTATCTTACTTAGACTTAACATTTATTTTGCCACAGAAGTTTTACTTCTGACACTTTGGAAAACACGAGGTATTTAAAATATTAATTCCACATACCTTTACTTGACAGACGTCTCCTTCACACTGAAAATAGATATATTATTTGCATTCTTTTATTGATTGATGAAAAGTTCTATGTAAGGTCTTGGTTTCTTATAACACGACAAAACAGCTACTGTAAACTGAAAGATACCTAATTGATTAAGTGTGGTTCAACTTAGAAAATACATAAAAAGGATCATCGTCAACATCATCTTAACCGATGGACGTCCACCGCTGGACATAGGTCTTCTCCAAGGATTTTCACAATACAATTATTGTGGAATAAAAATACTTTACGAAATCTAGTAAGTAGTATGAACTATTGTTGTAAAGCCTAAAATACTATATTACTAGCTGACATCTGCGTACAACTTACAAGTGGGTCTTAAAGTACGGCTACAACGCTGCCGCTTTTTAAATCCCTAATATATCCTAAGGTATCCATTTTAATGAATAACTGTTAAGGACAGTTTTGACCTACGTGATATATACAACGTATGTAGTTTATTTAATTTGATGACAAATTTTACTGTATTGTACAAAATAGCTTAGTAAATAACACGTTTATATTCGGAATATGTAAAAGATAAAAATGGTTATTGTAAGTTATTTTTTAGAGATAAATATAAACCATTGCAGTCTTTTTAACGATCCTTTTAAGATATACAATTCGGTAGTACATAAATTTCATCTTACTTGTAAGGTTTAGCCAGCGTTTGCGATTTAAGTGCGCAAATATATGTTTGTTATGACATCTTACAAATCTTTGAATTTTTTGGTTTTGCTGTACTATAATATGTATGTATTATACACATAAACCTTCCTCTTGAATCGTTCTATCTATTGATGAAAACTGTATTAAAATTCATTGAATAGTTTAGAAGATCTAAGTGAACGGACAGGAAGCTACTTCATTTTGGACTGTGTAATGATTTAACTATCTTAGCTTCTAATTTGTATAACAGACATAAAATATATCGCATAGTTTGTTGTTTGCGATACAAAGAGCATTTTCACACATATTTCTTCAGAAACTTTTCCTTCCATACACAGAAACTAATAATATATGTAAGAAGTACAAAAATATATGAATTTTATCAAAATATTTATATAGCTCCTATAATATCAAATTTTTTTATTTACATACAAACATAGCATCACACCTTATTCCCATAGGGGTAAGCAGAGACCATGTCCTTCTACTTGCCACGATTCTTGCATATCTCCTTCGCTTCTTCCATTCTCATTAAACCTTTAATACAAGTTCGTCGGTTTAGTGTACTCTTAACCTGGCCGTTCTTAAAATGTCCTGTATTTGGTCCAGGAACGTTCACCTTGGCCTTCCCCTATCAACTGTACCATTCACTCTTGACTCATAAATCATTTTTATCAATTTCATTCATTCTCTCTAAATTGAAATTAGGAATTATTTACCGTAGCAACGGAATGATCTCCTTTTGCCTGAAATAAATATCATGAAATTTATGTTGAACTGTTTTAAAATACTTTTACGATCTTCTATCTTCTATCTTCATATTTCTTTATTTTATTTTGAGCTCTAAAAGAAATTACTTTTAGTGTGGGAAAATTAGAGTATACGATATATATATGAAAAATATACACAGGGATTCAATTACTTTATGAAATAATGTAAAGACATATAACTTACATCAGCAGAACATGTTCCGCCTGAACACTAAAAGAAACAAAAATATATAAACGGATTAACAGAAGTAAAACACGTATAGTGAGTTTTAAAGTACTTAAAAACTGTATTTAATTAGTGTGTTTTCTGTAAATTTTAAACACTTACTTGAGCAGTATAAAAACAAGTGGTTATATCAAGGCTTTATCGAATCATAAATTATTTAAATTTGCATCTAAAATAACGAAAGAAGCGCCAATCAATAAAAAATGCAATGTCAATTGCAAATACCCGAGGATCGACATCAAATAATGCTTCACAAAAGCAATTCAATGTATATTCAATTACTTTCTAAATATTTTCTATTCACTGGTTTTAAAAAAAATATTAGAATCCTCTTTCATACTTTAAAAGCAATCAGCACGAGTGTAATTTGCGTTGAAACAAAATGGATTATTTTTTAGATCTTTTCA
This sequence comes from Elymnias hypermnestra, assembly GCA_015832385.1. Taxonomy (NCBI): domain Eukaryota; kingdom Metazoa; phylum Arthropoda; class Insecta; order Lepidoptera; family Nymphalidae; genus Elymnias; species Elymnias hypermnestra. Next base: position 558,477 of record JACTOM010000076.1, on the reverse strand, counting down.
TGCTCACATAATCGGATTAAAAATTGGAGTTTGATAAATTCACCGCCTGAAATTATTCCAATAGCAAATCGGTGTCGGAACAATTTTTAATTTATCGTCTATTAATATATGAATAGAAGACTGTTGTTTATATTGCACAGAAAAATAACAAAGTGTAAAATTTTAATATCTCCTTTTTCTACTTTGATATCAATCAACGTGAGTGTAACTTGTGTATGAAACAATTTTTTTTTTACTTTTACATTCTCATATATGGTCGTTCTCATTCTGATATGACTGCCTCATTGGTCTAGTGGTTAGCATGTTCGACTATAGGGTTCGAGTCCCGGCTCGGGCCAATTTTAAATCGATATTGAGTTTTCTACTAAGATTTTCTCAATATTTGCCCGAAGTTGGGAAAAATTTGGCGGTGTGATCCACCCCCTTTTCTCGGAGAGGACGTTAAGCCGTCGGTCCTGCGCCTGATCTCTCTCCGATCGTGTTGGATTACCGTCACATTGGACTATGGGAGTGAAGGAAAAGAGATTGCACTTGTGTATTATGCCTGCCAATCCGCAGGGGAGCAGCGTGGTGGGTCTATGCTCTAATAACCCTCTCTCATATGAGAGAGTAGGCCTGTGCCCAGCAGTGGGACGTTAATGGGCTGCTACTTACATTTTTTATTCTCATATAAACAGATTTAAACTTTTAGTTACAAAAATCGCCTGAAAAAATTCAAATAGAAATTTTGCGTCAGAAAGGCCAAAAATTAAAAGCCTATCGAATTTTTCGCAGATCCATGAATGCATGTTCGATAAAATGCCTTTTATCATGTGAAATTGACCTATCCCTTTGATTCCTTCTGCCAACAAGCAGGTTAACAAGGCCAATTTGAAGTAGATTGCCCGTATTAACTACTGGTTGACATGATACGTTAGTTCCGTCTCAACCCGTGCAATTAGAAATAAAGGCATCTCTTTCATTTTAAGTCTAATGTGTATTATCTATTTCGCTTCTCGAGAACACCAGTCAATAGAAAATACAAAAAATAAATCAGTGACAAGTGACAGTTACTAACGCTGTGTGCGTGGCGTCGAAGGTCGTTAATTTTTGTGGTATTTTATAAACGATGAGTCTTTATTATTTGTGTTTTTGATTATATAAGTGATGTGAATAACAATGAAAACCCTTGAGGCAAGTTTTCATTTTAAAAATATAAGCCTATAAATACAAGACGGACTTCAAAGATCTCAAAGTTTAGCGCCACATGATGCTATTCAAGAGTCTCAATTTAATAAACAAAAGATAACATTCTATAGTTTAACTATTAGCAATCATAAAAACCATAATATTTGGTAGTGTTTCATGAACATTTACGTCCCAAGAGTAAACGACACAAAAACGTAAATGCGAGGCGGGGCAGGGGACGGTTATTTCAGTTAAAAAGCGCGGGCAAATTACGGAGGCCAATAAAACGCGGCTGGGCAATCGATGGGGTATGTAACAGTTGATCCTTACTATATATATTAAAATATACCTTACATCTGTAGACGTAAATAAAATTGGGAAGTTTTTATACAATTTCGTTATAAATAAGCCCAACAAAAGCTTCTGAAAGCGATTATTTTTATGTTCAATAAAGAATAGATTGTTTGTAGTAGAATCCGACATAACTGAATCAAATATTATTTGCAGAAAGTTATGTATATTACATTACATTAAGCATGTATAATACTAATTTAAAACAGATAAAATTGTAAGCTTAAAAACAGTTTAAATCTAGGTTTAATGACACTCTCTTTTGAAGGTTTTCCTCTACCATATTTGTTAATAAAATATATTAGCATATTATACAAATGAAATTCATATTTACATGTGAATGTACGTTCAATCCAATGGCCTGCAAATAATAAATTTATTTACTTATAAATTTCATGTCGTGTATTTTTGAGCTTAAATGTTTGGAGGATCAGTGCTAGACTTTCTATATTTCTAGAAATCTATTACGATAAGGTTTACATGGTAAAAAGCACATTTGAGCTTAGAATATATGAATTCTTAAATTTTATCTCCAGGAATATAAATATTTTCTATTAAGATTTTCTCAATATTTGCCCGAAGTTGGGAAGTTGGCGGTGTGCTCCATCCCCGTGCCTCGGAGGCCACGATAACCTGTCGGTCCTGCGCCAGATCTCTCTCCGGTCATGTCGGACTCCCGTGACATCGGACTATGAGAGTGAAGGAATAGAGAGAGCAAATGTTTAATATGCCAGCTAAACATCAGTGGAGCAGCGTGGTGGGTCTATGTTCTAAAAACCCTCTCTCATATGAGTGAGGATGCCTATGCCCAACAGTGGGAAGTAAATGGGCTTTTTTTACGCTGGGAAATGCCTTTATGCTCCCTGATCAGAGTAAGATCTTGGGACTCGCTGGTAAACCAGAATACCCTCTATAACCCAGCGATACCCTGCGCATTCATTTGTGGAGCACCAGAGGATCGGTAGACGCAATCTACCCTGGCACTCCGGAAGATCTCTCATCACTCACTCCTCTGGGTACTTAAGAAGTAGTAAGGAAAAGCGCAAATCTAGTGCGCCGAAGTAAAGGAGCGTCCACAGCGTTCTCACTGAGCCTCTCATGTGCCTCCTTCAGCGAAATAACACTTTCACTGAAGGAGGCCATTACACTCCATTCCCTATCACCGGTGAGCATTGCGCCAACTATACCCTCCAGAGAAAGGTTTACTGCGACCAACAGAACAAAGCTTTCTCTAAGCTTTTCTCTCGCTGGCACAGTGGTGCAAGTACTCACTTTGTTAACAGAGATCCTGGCTTCGATTGACGGTAGAGCGATTTAGGATATCGTATTTTCTAATTTGTCTGAATCTAGAAAGGTGGGAGGCTTAGGTACCACCCTACCAGCAAAGACGTACGTACAAGTAATTTGACGCTGTGTAGAAAGCAAAAGAGGTGAAATGCCTCTTACCAGATTAGCACGCTTACGTCTTAGATTGTATCATCACTTATCATCAGGTGTGATTACAGTCAAAGACCAAACTGTCAGTAATAAAAATAGAAAGCTTACATCTGATGAGCACGTTCCACCACTGCACTGGAAAAGAAACCATTGTATTATTGTTTCGATGTGAAACCTCTATAGCGGTACGTCGCCACGTCGCCTCTCTTCCCACTCCATCGGGTGATTTGCTATTTCTCCAGCTGCACCTATCTATATTGTATCCTAATTTCTTTAGGAATATGAGGGCAACTTTTTACGTCCATTCGTTTGAAGGGTAGGTAGTTTTAACATTTACAAATAACATATGGCATTTTAATTTGCCACTCATCATTTAATCATTTTATATGTAGTATTTTTCATAAGACATAAAATAAAAATATTTCACAATTTCTAATATTGACAAATAACACGTGACATTTTTGTTTACAATTCGTCATTTGAGATTTCAATAAATTATTTTTATTAATTTTCAACACTTTTAATATTTTAATAACTATTAAATTCGTAACATTACGTCCTTTTTCCCTATTTCTCAGAAAACTATATATTACATTTGTATACATGTGCAAGTGATATTGAAAGGAGAGTACATGCAGGGAATATGGTAAATGGTGCACTGCACGCCTTTATGAATAGCCAGATGTTGTCTCAAAGGGCTAGACTGGCTTTGCATGCTGGAGTGTTGGTGCCAACGCCTATGTTAGGTAGTGAAAGTTGGGTATGGCAGAAGAAGCACAAAAGTAAAATAAAAGCGGTAGAGATGAGAGCGTTGAGAAGCATGAGTGAATTAAAACTGAGTGACAGAGTAAGAAATGGTGTGATTAGAGAACGCTGTGGTATAAAAGATGTAGTGACTAAAATTGAGAAAGGTATACTTTGATGATTTGGGCATGTAGAGAGAGTGAATGAAAGGACACTGACAAAAAGGATTTATGAGTCAAGAGTGAATGCGAAAGTTGGAAGGGGAAGACCAAGGCGAACGTTTCTGGACCAAATCCAGGACATTTTAAATAACGGCCAGGTCAAGAGTACTCTAAATCGACGAACTTGTATGAAATGTTTAATGAGAATGAAAGAAGCGAAGATATGCAAGGATCGTGGCAAGTGGAAGGACGTTGTCTCTGTCTACCTCTATGGGAATGAGGCGTGATGTTATGTATATATGTATGTATTTGTATAAATAAATACTAGCCTTAAAAATTTGTTTGCCAAAGAAGTTTCACTTCTGACATGTGTAATTTGTACGCACACACTTTTTTATAGAAAGAAGCCTTCAAATAAGTTCGCTTGAAGTTAAGTGATCGGCATAAAAAAAATTGTATACATATTTATTGAATTATTTAATTTTACTTACGCTTGCGTTACAATGTTTTCCACTACACTAAAAAAAGGAAACAATTTGTGATGTAGGATAAGGATTTTTCTTTTCTTTTTCTTTTTGAAACATTTGCCCGAAGTTGGGAAGTTGGCGGTGTACTCTATCCCCGTGCCTCGGAGAGCATGTTAAGCCGTCGCATCGGTCCAGCGCCTGATCTCTCTCCGGTTGTGTCGCATTCCCATCACATCGGACTATGAGAGTGATGGAGCAACGTGGTGGGTCTATGCTCTAAAAACCCTGTGCCCAGCCGTGAGACGTTAATATTTAAGTTAGTTACTATTTTCTTTTACGTCTTTACTGGTAGTGTGATAAGCCATGGCCGCAGCGTCCCACCGGTCGAAACTAAGACAAATTAGAATTTCCTAAATTCGCTCTATGGTGGATTGAACCAGGGACCTCTACCAAGGGAGCAAAGCGAGTAGCACCTCTGCGCCACCGCGGTCGTCAAATACGTATTTTTCTAATATATATGTCAGAGTGCAATAGTCTGTGGAACGCTGGCGCCGTCTGTTTATCGGCGTGGGGCAGAGTCAATAAGTGGCAGTCCGGCGCGCGTCTCTCAGCAGTTCTTGGGTGACGACCCTCCGGTGCGGTCGACTTTTCAAACTGTCGCTTCCTAGCTATTATTATCAATGAGTTTGTGTAAATTGATACCGGGAACATTAAGTGATTGAACAATATAGTCTGAGTTAATTAATAAAGTGTTTGATTCCACTAATATTACCCACCAACGCCCACAGTATACAAATTATGGATGCCATTAATGACGATGTCGGCGGAGAACTCTACGCCCATATGCTTTATACTTCTCTCCTTCTCTCTTATTCTCTGACATATACTTGTTATTGATCAATCAAGAAAATTTATACACTATTGTAATATTTTTCAATTTTATTAAGTTTTGTAAAAGCGTCAAATTATTGGAGTACAAAGATTTATTTTTTGATTTGAACCAAAGATATAAGATACAATGGAATCTTTATCTTTCTAAAGATGTGTTATTGCTTCCTTTATAAACTTTCAACCCCTATATCATGAAATGAAATATTTATTAATCAGTCAACAATTTTAATACCCTACAAGATTTTATTTTGCGAGAAAGAGTACCTTAAGCCTTTAACTAGTTTTATTATAGTTAGTTAAATGTTTTAATCTAGAAAATACACAGATAGATAAAGTTTTTTTTAATGTACAATATAATAAAGATTTTTACCGATGTCACGCAAATCCCTCCGGTACACTGTAAACATAATTAATACTGAAATTTTCATTACATTACAATAATTTACATCATAATATTATTAAGAGGAATCATGTGTGTTTTTCTGTATATTTGTAACGTTTTCACACAAAAAGTTAAGTGCTCGGAGAGCACGTTAAGCCGTCGGTTCTGCACCTAATCTCTCTCTCCGGTCATGTCAGATTGCCGTCACATCGGACTGTGAGAGTGAAGGAATAGAGAGTGCCCTTGTGTACTATGCCTGCCAATCCGCAGTGTTGTGGGTCTATGCTGTAAAAGCCCTCTCTCATACGAGTGAGGAGGCGTGTGCTCAGTATTGGGACATTAACTTACCGTACCTTACATTTTTTATAATATAAAGTTATGAACTCCTTTACTACCTCTTTATTAGACAGGTGTTTATATTATTGACAGGGTATTAACCTGGTATTGGGTAATTTACCTTTATCGATTTGTAGTAGGATGGGAACTAGCCATGGCCGAAGCCTCCTCTGATAAATAGGAAAAATATGTGAAGTTTAGACTCACTCAAGTGTTCAATGTAACAATTATTGACTTGTGGATTGATTGAGGTGGAATTACATTTAAGGTATATTTGTACTCGAATAAATATGTACTTTGGTATTATATTGAATATAAACTTACATTCGCTTGACACATTTCGCCAAAACACTGTAAAATAGATTGAACTTAGGTAGAGAACCAGTTGATTGACATGTTTGACATAGACTTGCTTTAGTTACCAATATTAACCAAATCTCAGACATATTATCTCAAATTTGATAAGTTTTTCTACAGAAAACTAGCCAGGGTTACATCTATCTATATAACAACATTCATCACAATCGATTCGGCGGACTATCCATGAAAGTCCAACAAGCTCGTCTTTTATTTTATAATATTAATTACAATAATATGGATGTCTCTAAAAAGATATTGTATTTATTTCAAAGTTGTACGCATGCGTACGGTTTAAATTATTTATGGCACTCAACAAGATCATAAATAAATAATTGAAATATACAATACAGCATTACGGGGTTCTATAAATACAAAATGGCTCAGTCAATGTTATTTGTTCCGATACGTTATTTTGCAGGAAATATTGTAGTGCCTGATCTCGCTCTGGTCGTTTGCCGTCACATCGAACTATGAGAGTGAAGGAATAGAGAGTGCACTTGTGTGTTCAATCCACAGTGGAGCAGCATGGTGGGTCTATGCTCTTTAAACCCTCTTACCTATGAGAGACGAGGCCTGGACCCGGAAATAGAACGCCAATGGGCTGCTATTTACTTTTACCTTTTTATTGTACAATATTTTGATTTTAATATTGTTTTTATATTCAGTTGTCAGTCAACTGACTAGCATAAGTAATAAATAAACACGTCTTGCAGGTGTGTTTTCAATAACAGTACCTTTGAGTGGCAAACTCCACCAACGCACTGTAATAATGAAAAAAAAATTATAGTTTTCATGATAGGACGGAAAAAACGAAGCGAAAAGAGCTTAATAAAACGAAATTTTCATTGAAAAATACATAACTTTAGTAAAAAAAATTCAACAATGAAACACAATCAGCTGATGCTCGGATCAATAACCGCTTGCATCCGTCACCAATGTGCGTGTACAGGAACCGACTAAACGCTTGTACACCAGTCGCATCCGCATGTTGTCATTGACTCGAGCGTCAGCATATTGTATTTAATTGTTAGTTTTGTATAAAACGTTCGTTTCGTTAGCTCTAATCATATGATGGAGAGTAAATAACGCTAATAAAGCATTTTAAAAATATGTTTTTTTTAATCAGAATCGATTTATTTTTTGTCCTATCGTCAATGGCGTCATTAGTGCTTTCATCTCTCATCGTTTTCGGGATCGGTTTCCTAACAGCTTGTGTATCACTGCCTCAATAGTCAACTGGTTAGCTTGTTCGGCTACAGACATGAGGTCTTGGATTCCAGTCCCGGATCGGACGAATTCAAAATACAATATCGAGTTTTCTATTAAGAAGTTTCAGTATTTGGACGGATCCTCACATCCTTAATGAAGTAGCCTGATTGGTCTATACTCTAAAATCCTTCTCTCCTATAAGTAAGGAGGCTTGTTTTCAGCAGTGGAACTTAAGTGGGCTGCTATTTACTTTTTATATATTACACAGATCAACCAAAATTTGACTTTAAAGTAAATAAATAATATAATTCAATGTGGCAAGTAAATGTTTGCTTTTGTGCTTAATTACAACACCATGTTTTATACAATATCTCATAATGTACATCACAAAAGTAAACTTATTAAGAAAAATCATAAAATAAACCTGAGGATAAATAACGAACTCGTATTGTTGAGCTGTTTTATTGAGTACTGGCTTAATAAAATACTTTTCCTTCATTTACTTAAGGATAAAATATGTAATTTTTTAAATCCTAATTGAAAACACTTGATGTTATAATTAAATTTCATTAATTATTTAAAAAAAATTAAGAAAATTTGAAGCAAAACTCAAACATTACACATGTGACTAAATAGTTTTGCAAAAATTGTACAATATCGTCTTTTATTAAAAGCTAGTGCCTTTTTGTAAGACCGTCATCTCGCTGAAGGAGTTAAATGAGAGGCTAAGGGAGTAAGAGGCTGAAGCCCTCCCTTGCCATCGAAGGAGGCTTGGTGACAGAAGTCGCACGTATGCGCTTCTTGCTTCACCCTATTGAGTTGTAGGTCCTCTAGACGGTGTAATCCGGGTCACTAGAGTGGAGTGCAGCTAGGGAACCTCTAGTGCTCTCACCCATGGATGAGGAAGGATCCGCTGGGCCGTAAAGGTATTTCCCAGCGCAAAAAAAAGGTTACAATGTATAATATTTTGCCATCGTATGTGGAATCAAGTCCAACATTTCTATCGCTTATATAATCTTCAATATGCCTATTGTAAAAGGTTAGTTTTGACATATTTCTTAAAATTACGTGGCAAATCCAAAAACTGATTCCGGTATCTTATTAAAAATGCGCAATCTCTACCTGATAAATGGTTTTCGAACCTGCTTCACTCAAAAATTATTTATGTATGTCGGAGTCAAATAGTTTGCGGAACGCTGGCGCTATCTGTCGGCGCTGGACAGAGTCAATGAGTAACAAACCGGTGTGGGGACTGTTTGAAACTGTCACGTTCCTAACTATTGTGTTTGTGTAAATTGATATCGGGAACAGTAAGTGGTTGGAAATTATAATCGGAGTTAATTAATAAAGTGTTTGATTGCACCATACATTACCCACCAACGCCTATATTATGGAGATTGAATTATGGAATCTACTAACGGCGACGTCGGCGGGGAACCCTATGCCTATGCTATGTTTTCATCTTCTCTCTTATTCTCCGACATATATATTACAAACAAAAAAGAGCCAAGTGTTGATTTTTGTGGGATACCAATTTTTACAGATGAATCTAACGACTCAACTTTTATGAACACCTTTGAACTCTATTTTGAAGATAAGTGTTCAACAAATTAAGTGCCCCGCCCCTCGCACCATTGTATCTAAAAAAGATAATGGAAACCATCGATACATACCTCAGACAAACACATCTTCTCGTGACACTGTAAATGGAAAATTTAGATATTTTTATATTAATTTTTGCCTGAAATATAATCTGCCTTGACTTCAGATTGAAATAAATGAATAAGTCACTTCTATAGCGCCACCTATAACTGTATATATGTGACTTAATTTCTCCTAAACGGCTGGACTAATTTTGACGACAGTTTGTATGGTGTAAAAAGGTAAAGGTAAGTAGCAGCCTATTAACGTCCCACTGCTGGGTACAGGCCTCTTCACTTATATGAGAGAGGGTTTTTAGAGCATAGACCCACCACGCTGCTCCACTGCGGGTTGGCAGGTATAGTACACAAGGGTACTCTCTATTCCTTCACTCTTATAGCCTGACGTGTCGGCAATCCGAAACGACCGGGGATAGATCAGGCTCAGGACCGACAGCTTAACGTGCTCTCCGAGGCACGGGGGTAGATCACACCGCCAATTTTTCTCAAGTTTGGGCAAATATTGAGAAAATATCGATTTCGAATTGGCCCGACCCGGGACTCGAACCCAGGACCTCGTGTCTGTAGTCCAACATGCTATCGGGAATCGGGAACTACGAGGATAACATTTACAACAGCGAGTCTACACAGAGTTGATACTGTAAAAGCAAGATAACTTAGTAAAGTTTTGAAATTACGTTTCCTTGTTGTTTGACCTAGTTAGGTGTCGTCCTTGAATAAATTTATTAAGAAAGCGTGGTGAAACAAAGTTGAGATCATTCACTCAGATTGACTTTAATATTAAACGACTTTATTATAAAAAAGTTTCTTTATGCACAGAATTTTTTTACTACTTAGTGGATTTACGTTTTACGTGCATTTTGTAGGTTTATCGTCGTCGTCGTCGTCGCTTCATCGGATGGACGTCAACTGCTGGATATAGGTCTCATGAAATTAAGCCCACAAGGCCCGATCTTGCGCCGCCTGGCTCCAGCGGCTACCAACGACCCTCTTTATGTCATTGGTCCACCTTGTGGGGGGGTCTACCTACACTGCGCCGCCCGGTGCGTGGTCGCCACTCCAGTACCTTTGGGCCCCAACGTCCATCAGTCCGTCGGACTATGTGACCCGCCCATTGCTATGTCGGTGACTTTGGTTCTCCTACGGATCTCCTGATTTCTGATTTGATCACGCCACCATGTCAGTCCGTATACAGGACCATAGCATAGAGTCTATCGAACTGCAGCGTGGAGTGCGACAGAGAGATGTAATCTTCTCGAAGCTCTTTACTGCGGCGTTGGAAGACCTCTTTAAGCTTATGGAATGGAACGGACTGGGCATCAACATCTATGGCGAGTACATCACTCATCTACGGTTCGCCGATGATGTGGTCATTATGGCAGAGACTCTGGAAGATCTCAATGCATTGCTCGGTGTCCTTAGCAGAGCTTCTCAATATGGATAAGACGAAAGTTATGTCCAATATCCATGTTCCGCTCCACCCAGTCATCGTTAGAAACTCAGCACTCGAAATTGTTGACGAGTACACATACCTGGGACACATAGTCCAGCAGGTAGGTCCAATTTCGACATAGAAGTTAACCGCCGAATCCAACTCGGTTGGGCAGCGTTCGGAAAACTACGGCATCTCGTTTCATCCAGTATCCCTCAGTGTTTGAAGACAAACCTCTTCGAACAGAAGGCTCCGAAACGTGTTCGCTGACTATGGGCCTTATACGAAAGTTCAGATACGATGGAGAGGGCTATGCTTGTAGGTTTATATGCAAGATTAATTGTGTTTAGCTTATTTTTTAATAATGGGCCTAATTAGATACGTAAAATGGAAGGTTTTTTTATTGCTGACGATTAGCGCTTGACTGTGATCTCACCTGATGGTAAGTAATGATACAGTCTAAGATGGAAGCGCGCCGATCTGTTAAGAGGCGATATACCCCTTACGGTTTCTACACAGCATCGTACTGGAACACAAATCTCTTTGTTTGGCGGTACGTTTTTGCTGGTAGGCTGGTAACTAGCCACGGCCGAAGCCTCCCACTAGTCCACACTTAGACAAATTAGAAAATACAATTTCCTAAATTCGTCTTACTGGGGATCGAACCCGGTAGCTCTGCTAGTAAAGCGAATACCACCACTGCGCCAGCGAGGCCGTCGGAAATCGTGACACCTTGTAGCTACAGTTATCCTATTATTGCTGGGGATATGATGATTTAGTGATGGTTTCCTTCCAAGAAAAGAACTGACGAAAAAATATTATAATACGGACAAATCGCTATAGTTTTCTTTAACTACCCATGGTTTGATTAAATGACTCTTACAGCAAGCCAGTTATAATACGATACATTTTCTGTCACAAACGTTTTGTAACTAGTTTGTATGATGTAGTATTAAATATTATAATAGCACCATACCCTATATTAGTGACATAACATACGGAGTCCCGCAAGGAAGTGTTTTGGGCTCAACCTTGTTTTTAATCTATATTAACGAGTTATACAACATGAAGCTAAAAAATGGTCCCGTAGTCTTTTATGCTGTCGACACATCTGTTGTTATTTCTAAGTATTCCTGGGAAGATGTTTTTAAATCTAGTGAAGACGATCTTGCAGATATTGCCAGCTGGCTTATGAGTAATCAACTTACGCTAAACATAGATAAATCGAATTATATACCGTTTTCAATCACAGACAGTGGCCAACCGAAAAATGATTTCCAAATTAAAATTCACAGTTGCCTCGATTCTACTAGCCAATTTGTTCTTGTCGAGTTTCATCGATTAATATACTCTGGCATCATTCTCGATGAAAATCTAACGTGGTATCCTCAAATACATTTAGTTGCCAACAGTATCAGAAAACTGACATGAATTTTTAAAAATTTCAAAGAAGTAGCACCAACACTATTACTGAAGCTAATTTATATGACCCTGTCTCAATCAATAATAGTCTATTGTATATCAATAAAAGACGAGATGATTAAAGTAGAAAGAGCGCGATGTTCGATTAAAATGTAAATAATAACAAAAACCATATTATAGCCTAAAAATAAGTTTAATATTAAGTAATTTATTATTCATTTACCAATGAGTTGCATTTCGAGCCGTCGCACTAAAAAAAAAATAACATGCTTAAGTAAAAAATATTTGAATACATATATTAAAGTTCAATTGCTCAATGAAGACGTCTTTCTAAATTTGTTTTGGAAAAATATGAATTAAATTTGATTTTTGATCTTGACTTCGTGGGCATAGAATAGAGCAAAGTATCTTCTTATTTACCTTCGAAAGTAATGAAATTAAATCAAATTTATTTCAATTTCTCACACAGATTTGATATAATATGAGATACAGACTTTAATATAACTAAGTATGAATATAAAACTTGGTATTATGAGTTGTTGGCTACTGAACTAGGTTTAACTGTATTTCAGAAACGAGCTCATATAATGTAGGTTCTATTTTATATAACCTTTAGACTGCCCCGGTCAACTGCTGGGTGACATGATACGATAGTTCTATCTCAAGTCGTGCTATCAGAAATATAAGCATCTCTTTCTTTTCAAGTCAAAATGTGTATTATCTATTTCGCTTTTCGGTCGCTACCGTTACTAAAAATATGCGTAGAGATAACACCAGACAATAGAAAAAATAAATGAGCTACAAAGTGATCGTTACTAACGGTGCCTTTGTCGTGTCGAAGGTCGTTAAGCTTTTGTGGTATTTTATAAAATGTGAGTGTTTATTAATGTCTATATGTGTTTTGTTTAACACCCTTGAGGTAGGTTTTAATTTTTAAGATATGAGCCTATAAATACAAGACGGACTTTTTTCACTAAATCAAAGTTTAGCGCAACATGACGCTACACCAGAGTCTTAATTTAATTAACAAAAGATAACATTCTATAGTTTAACTATTAGCAAACATAAAAATGGTAGGTTTTCATGAACATTTAAGTCCTGAGAGCCACTTTAGCGTCATTTGACCCACGGGGCATTCGACGCAAACACGACCGTGCAGGCGCTGGCTATTTCCGTTACAGTACGGGCTCAAATTACAGGGCTCAAAAAATCTAGATGAAATATTGGATGAGTTCTTAACTTATTGAAATCTTTTCCAGTTACAACCCCATTAAATTTTCGTGACAAAACTTTGTCCATCTATAGGCCTATTAAACTTGTTAAAACGTAACAGATAGACAAAATTACTTTTACATTTACAATGATAGTAGATTTTAACAGTCGTAAACATTTATTTCGTGAGAGTTCTCTACAAATTTTCCGTTTGAACTATATAGTTGAAAGGTAGAGAATTTGTACAATGGGAAGAATTCTTTCAATTCTATTTGCTGTTTACTCAACGGATACTGCTAGGGTTCCCACATTTATTATGTTTGCTGAAAACTATTTAATATATAAAAGTATATGTTATCGAAGTAATTCAAAACTGACCGATTTTTAAAAAACTTTCGTGAATTTTTGGTATATTGTAGATAATTTTTCATCCAATGCCGGGCAACTGCAAGAGCCAAAGACGAATAACCTGATGCCGAAGAGCTAGATAAGATAAGGCCCCCAGAGGGCCTTGACACGCAGGTGGAGAGAGGACCTTGACTCTCCGGTGACGGGCAATGTTACGGTAACAACGATCAGGCCCGTTTTAGACGGCTGGCTTTCGAGAAGGCATGGTTCGCTATCCTTTAGATTGGTGCAGGTGTTTACCAGACACGGATGGTTCGGGAATTACCTGCACCAGACTGTAGGGACGCGAGGATTCACCTGCCTGTCCTGAATATGGAACTCTCGTCGATACGGCGCACAATACGGTGGCGGAGTGTCCAGCGCGGGGGCCACAGCGGCAGCTCTGGATGTCCACAACTGGAAGTGACCTTTCGCTGCCGAAATTAATTACCACAATGATCGGCAGCGAGACTGTGATCTCGCAGAAAGAAGCGTTGGGGAGAGAACGCGAAGCCGCCGCGGGTAATTCCCCTCGTGCCAATCATAGGAGGGTAGGAAGCAGGAGGCCTGCGTTTGGCCGTCTGCTCCTTGAATGAGCCTTATGTAGATCTGGGGTGCCATCGGAGTCGAATGCTGTTGCGATCTTCAGTCCCCCTATTTAAGATGCAGAGGGCTCCGTTGGGTTTTAGTGGGTATTCTGGAAACAGCAAGTCCCACACTCCGTACTTGGTATCCGTATTTTTTCATGCATTTAGCATTTCCCAACGAAAAAATAAAAGATAATTTTTCATCCTCTTGCTCACCTCCTCGAAATTGTGTGGTTCTTTATCCATAACTACAAGCTAAATTTAGTCACAGTTGAATGTAAGCTAAAGCATCTGGAATTACCCTTAGGTTTTTCTTGTAATCATAACTTGTTGCTATTGAAAATCTGTGAAATATTGACTTGCTGTGAAAGCTACTTTAGAGATCCTAAACAAAACTTACGTAATTAAAAGTGCGTGCGTACAAAGTAAACATGTTAGAAGTGAAACTTCTTTGGCAAACTAATTTATAAGTCTTGTTTATATTTATACAAATCTAAAACTAGATTTCCGAGACTTAGAGGGAAGGAAAATGGAAGATATGTTAGGATTTAATGAATTTAGTTGTCATTTAAATATTAAAAGTGTCGAAAATTAATATATATTATTGGTTGAAATCTCAAATGACGAATTTTAAATACATAAATTATTAATTCAATTTCTTTTGTAATATTTTTATTTAATAATTATGAAAAATAGTATAATAAATTATTAAATGACAAATGGCAAATTAAAGTTCCACATGTCGTTTGTAAATATATAAACTACCTATTTTTGAAACGTAATTAGCATAAAAAGCAACATATCATCATGACGCTAATCCCGCGTTTCATCCGTAAAAAATTACCCTCATGAACTTAAAGAAGTTTCACTTCAAAAACATCAAAATCGATTATAGTTTCGGAGTTTTATTGTAATCAAACACTATAACAAGTAATTATTATATAAGCAGTTATATGCAATTGGTAATATGTTATTATTTTGTCATAATTATTATTGTTTATTGTTTTGTATGTTATAGTATTCAATTATTTTTGTTTGTGTAGATAACTCTTAACAATTCAAGTTGAAATTTGCCTGGATTATAGTATGAGGTCACGACATTTGAAGTACTTTTAAAATACTTCTGTTTTGTGGAATTTTCATGCAAAAAAATCTTCTTCTTCTTTTATTTAATGGCTTTGAGTTGCACCAATAGGGTAAATTTTACTTCGCCAATATCACGAAGTGTGACCAGAGCACGCATCAGTTTCATAACTAATTTTGAGGATCATCTTTAGGCAGTTTTTATCACAATAGTGAGTACATTTGTTAATAGCTGAAGTACCATCTACAAAAAAGCGACTTAAGTGTAACAATCGTACAATGGTTAATCTACAACATTACAAAACAAATTATAGTAAAAAATAACAAAAAAAAAATCACGAAAAATTCACGAGTGTATACAAATTGGACACATATGCAATGAAATAGGTAATAAGTAACTAACTTCGAATATAATGCAGGTAGATATAAATTTATATGACGGCGCACAGATTGTTAATCGGTTTACAATCGAATCGGCCTTGACATTTTTTTGAGGTTGACAGCTGACATAACACCGAGCGCTGGGGTGGCGGCCATTACTGGTTCGGATTTCATAGAGTGCGCACGCGCCCACGTGTTCTGGTGATTCCACCAGTTTTAAATCTAGTTATACTTTGTTAATTATCTAAAATTATAAGTGTTAATTTATTATAGTGAAATTAATAAAGAAGGAACTAATTGTATCGTGGAATATTTCATTGAAATACCCGACGTTGATCTTCTCGCCCGACTACCCACATTATGGCACACAAAACCCAAGAATGTAAAGACAATACTTTTTCTCACCATTAGAGAGTTGCATTTTCTTGACTTTCTGAATAAAATAGGGATCCCCAATGAAGATGCATTAATGTAACCCTAGGTGGGGAAAAAATTGGTTACATATAATCTGTCATCGTGTGCGCTGGGGAAACTATTGATAATAGAACAAAAAATGTTCAACAATATTATAGAGCGTAATATCTGCAAAAAAGACTGCGATACTATAGATGCAACTATTGTAGTTATGCCTATATAACTACTTTCTTGTATTTTCAACGTTAATTAAAGTGCCGACAATAATCAAACCATACTATTCATCGTCGTGGTAGTCGTCGCTTCAACCGATGGACGTCCACTACTGGATATAGGTCTCACAACGGCCACCGGCAAGCCTCTTTATATCGTCAGTCTACCTTGTGAGGGGTCTCCCTACACTGCGCCGCCCGGTGCGGGATCGCCACTCCAGCACTTTGGGGCTATAATATTCCATATCCTATTAAATTTTATTAAAGACCGTTTCAATACCTGTAAAATACTTTTTAAATAATTAAAATCGGACATTCCCTTCAAAAGATATAACGTATTTTAAAATGACAATCTAAAACAAAATGGAGCGGCCCTTATAACTGGGCCTGCGACTAGTGAGTTAGCTCACATTCCAAGGATACCAATGATACCCATCGATATGTCTATTCTGTTTTTATTTTTATCAAGCGATAATTACTGATGCGATTAACAAGAATTCTACATAAATGATATTACGAATTTAAAAATATTTTAGTTATATAATCGTTGTAAAGGAAAATCTGTATATTGATTAGATTATGACTGTAAGTGTGTATCTCATAATCTGAAAGGAAGTAATTTAAAACTAAGTGAAATAAAACTTTTATGTTAACGAGAATAAATCTATAGTCCAACTTAGTAGACATTCCATTGCCTCGAGGTCGGTATCTACGCGGGTGAAACCGCGGGGCGTTGGTAGTCCTATATAAATATGCACTTGTATCACTGTCCTGGAAGAATAGTGACATAAATCCAATAAGTGAATTTTACAGGAGCCATTAGTAAGTTAAAGAAATAGTTTAAATCAATGAATGATATAAGGCATCTTTTTTTGTCTCTGGGAAATGCATTTACGACCCCGCGAGGGTACAAACTCGCAATATCCACGAAAACCCAGCGGGACCGCCATCAACCATGAGTGGGGAGCCAGAGGTTCGTTGAAGCATTCCTCTCTGGCAGTTGCAGCTCACAGATATTCTACAGGGGGAGGAGTTGTACGAATCTTCGCCTCCATCGGGGCTGGAGTGCTTCGGCAGCATTCCCCCGCTCCCTTTGCCGTACCTCCTTAAGCGAGATGACAGGAGGCAACCGCTCTCCAGGCCTGCTCACTGGTAAGTGTTGCTCCTATAATACTTGCCAGTGAGAGGAATGATATAAGGCATATTTTAACACAAGAAAATATTGAAATGTATTATTTATTCAGCCAAAACATTAAAATAAAAAGTTTAAATAAATAAATGTAAACAAACCCACTAAAATAAAATATTCAGTCGAATTTTTGTATGGCTTAATGGCCACCCTAGTAGAGCCGGTATGCAATAACAGATTAAATATTTTTATAGTAAATTTACGTGTATAAAAGCTATCCCCATATTTTGTATCTTCCGAAAGTTAACATATTTATGGCATAGCAAGGTTTATTTGCATATCTTTTATGCTGAAAGCCCACGATGCTGTTCGATTGAAGAATAAACTTCGTATCACGCTTAAAATATGCGGGTCGGTTGTGGGACGATGAAAAATACTGTACGATTTATTCTCTGGTCTACAGTTTCATAAAAATCAGTCAAGCCGTTTCGGAGGAATCCGTAACATACACTGTTTTGCGAGATTTTTATATATTTGATATATAGGGCTTGAATTGGCTATAAACTAACATTATAAAGAGGAAACATTTGTGTTTTTGTATGTAAGTATGAATGTATGTTTGTAAAGTTTATTTATTTATTTAACACTTTCTTGAACCACACATTAGGAAAAATACATACAAAGAAATCTTAAAACTAATCGATTAATGTCGCACAATAGGCGGTCTTATCGCTTTACAGAGTAGAAAGAGTATAGGTAGGTGGTACAAAAGAGAGATATGACATGTCATATTGTGTCGGAGTGCAATAATCTGTGAAACGCTGGCGCCATCTGTCTATCGGCGTGGGGCAGAGTCAATAGTGACAATCCAGCGCGCTTCTCTCCAGTTCTCGGGTAACGGTCCGCCAGAGCGGTCGACTATTGAAACTGTCACATTCCTAGCTATTATTGTTAATGTTTTCGTATAAATTTTTATCGGGAACATTAAGTGATTAAACATTATAATCTGAGTTAATTAAAACAGTGTTTCACTGCACCAACTTTACCTATCAATGCCCACAGTATGGAAATTGGATAATGGATACCACTAACTATGATGTCGGCGGAGAACCCTGCGCCCCTATGCTTTATGCTTCTTCTCTTTTATATTAAAAGCATCTCAAGACGATTACAAAAACGTTACACTTCTAACGCTTTCATTTACGTTAATGTATTTTTCTTAAGGTACCCTAATTTTTAAAAAAAGTAATAAAAGCAAATGAAAGCGTTAGAAGTGTAACGTTTTTGTAATCGTCTTGAGATGCTTTTAATATAAAAGAGAAGAAGCATAAAGCATAGGGGCGCAGGGTTCTCCGCCGACATCATAGTTAGTGGTATCCATTATCCAATTTCCATACTGTGGGCATTGATAGGTAAAGTTGGTGCAGTGAAACACTGTATTAATTAACTCAGATTATAATGTTTAATCACTTAATGTTCCCGATAAAAATTTATACGAAAACATTAACAATAATAGCTAGGAATGTGACAGTTTCAATAGTCGACCGCTCTGGCGGACCGTTACCCGAGAACTGGAGAGAAGCGCGCTGGATTGTCACTATTGACTCTGCCCCACGCCAATAGANTTTGACGGCCTCGCTGGCGCAGTGGTGCGAGTATTCGCTTTGCTAGCGGAGGTCCCGGGTTCGATCCCCGGTAGGACGAATTTAGGAAATTGTATTTTCTAATTTGTCTGAGTCTGGACTGGTGGGAGGCTTCGGCCGTGGCTAATTACCACCCTACCAGCAAAAACGTACCGCCAAACAAAGAGATTTGTGTTCCGGTACGATGCTGTGTAGAAACCGTTAGGGGTATATCGCCTCTTACCAGATTAGCGCGCTTCCATCTTAGACTGTATCATCACTTACCATCAGGTGAGATCACAGTCAAGCGCTAATCGGTCAGCAATATATAAAAAAAAAAGAAGCGAAGGAGATATGCAAGGATCGTGGCAAGTGGAAGGATGTTGTCTCTCCCTCCCCCTATGGGAATGAGGCGTGATGCTATGTATGTATGTATGTAGAGTGTTAAATGTAGTGTATAGGGAAGTTCTGAGAATATATATAAATATCTTCTCAAATTTTCCTTAGTTGAAAACACGTTGACTCACTTTTATACTAAATTAAGTAACTATGAATATGGTTTCACTCACCAATGCTTTTGAAAGTTCACCTCTTGTCTGTTGAAAGATATACAATTTTTCTTATGAGCTTTTGAAAACAATCCTGTTCATCAAAGCTACGTAAAACACCCGTTATTATATGTTATTAAATTACGTTTATTTTTTATACAAACTTTATAAAATATAACCTTGTTGCAGGTAAAATAATTAACAGCACTTGAGATTTTTCAACAAAGACATCTTTGATCAAAGTTAAGGCTTTCATTTGCATATAGCAGATGTTATAAGAAATTGTTTTTTAACACGATTCTTCTATGATAACTAGAAATTCCAGACACGTAGTAAAACCCTTCTTAAAGAAGTATGTGGTCTGGTAACCTATTTAGTAAATAATTATAATTTCTTACCATTGCACTACAAAAAGAACTGTAACACTGTAAAATTAGACAATTATTCAACAACATTAATTGTTGACGGGTAATTAATTGAGAGTACTGCCTCATTGGTCTAGTGGTTAGCATGTTCGACTACAGACATGAGGTCCTGGGTTCGAGTCCCGGGTCGGGCCAATTCAAAATCGATATTGAGTTTTCTATTAAGATTTTCTCACTATTTGCCCGAAGTTGAGAAGTTGGACTTTGTACTCCATCCCCGGGCCTGATCTCTTTCCGGTCGTATCGGATTTCCGTCATATCGGACTTATGAGAGTGAATGAATAGGGTACACTTGTGTACTAAGCCTTTTTTTTCGCTGGGAAATGTATCTAAGCACAAACCCCAACCCGTAGCTCGAGAGTGTAGGACTCTTCGAGGGAGAGCTCGCAATACCCACTAAAACCCATCGGAAACCTCTTCATCCGTATGAGAGACACCAGGGGATCAGCTTGCGTATTCCAACCTGGTTTCTCTGGACTGAGGATTCACGGAAGCTGAAGCAGGTGCGGAAACGTGCGCCGCCTCATATCCCACCTCTAGGGCATCTACTGCATTTTCCCTCTCTCGTTCGTGGGCCTCCTTTAGCGAGACTTCCCACCCTATACTTCTCACTGGAGAGCGTCGCTTGTGTACTACGCCTGCCAATCCGCAATGGAGTGTTGGGCTTATGCGCTAAATACCCACTCTCATAAGAGTGAGAAGGGTAGTGCCTGACAGTGGGACGTTAATGGTCTGCTACTTACTTTTAGTACTTGACTGCGATCACACCTGATGGACGGTGATACACTAGTCATATACACAGTCTAAGATGGTAGCGCTATAATCGGGTGAGAGGAAATTGACCTCTTATGGTTTCTACACAGCATTGTATTGAAATTCAAATATTTTGCTTGGCGATGCGTCTTTGTTGGTAAAGCGGTAACTAGCCACAACGGAATCCTACCACCAGTCTAAACTCAGATTAATAAGGAAATACAATTTTCAAAATTCGCTCTACCGGGAATTCAAGGATATAGCAAAGGTCCCGAGTCCCGGTCTCCAATACTTTGGCAGCATCACAATGTTGTTAATTTAGTTCATGCATTTCATTACGTGAGTCAAGATACTGGATACTTTCTGGGGTCGGTATTCCTGTCGGTAGTTAGGTGGAGTGGCTTTGGACATGGCCAGAAGAAAATGATTTCTTACAAGGGTAACCTTCTCTTTGTTTTTTCATTGGGATATGCTTTCTGCCCACCGGATAAAGCATATACTTTCATTTGGGAGAGAGGCATTCACTGTCTGCACCAGGATGCCCTGTGTGACCTAGCGAAACTCTCTTTATTCAGCTCTGGCGCTCCGGATGTATCCGATTCAAGTGTTAGTAGTGAGATTTAAGCGAGACGGAGTAGTGTCTGCCTTAAGCTCCCAATTGCCTGTTTATTACCTCCTTCTGTAGGGTGAAAGCCTCGCAGAAGGAGGCCAGGTAATGAGTGGTCACTCCCAATCTGGTGCACATACATCGCAACGGTAACCTGCTACCTTCAAGGTTTGTGTCATTACATACCATCACATCACAGTCAATAGAAAAATACTTAGGAAATTGGTGGAAAAAGTATTTTTCCAATACTTTCGATTCGCTACTGAAAGTTAAACCTTTTAGATATTTCAAGAGTAAAAGACGCAAAATTAAAACGGAGAAAAATCACTTACCGTGGCTTGCCCTTCATATCCTAAACACTAGAAATTATCAAGATTGTGATATTGAATAAATATATTAATGTTGGTAACAAGGTGTGCAGCGAGCTAGCGACAAACGTCTACCAACATTCGAACTGCCCCCACTCTCAGAAATTAGTATAAAAGGGCTTGCATTGGACTGGAGGGCATTCTTACTCGAAGTTGTGTCCGGTGCACACCTTGCACCCATAAATTATTGTTTATTGTCATTATTTATCAAAAAATTAATTAACAATTTAGTTTAAAGTAATATATGACCTCTGTAAAAGTTGACTGTGGTTGTCTTTATTTAAACGTTGAGTAATTAAATAAAAGTCGAGTAAGTAAAAAAAAAATGCTTGAAATATAATAAAAACAACAATTTCACTTTCCCTTAAATACTATTCCCTTCTGTTTGAAATTTGAAGTTCGTCCCGTTGTTTAAAAGTCGTTCAGAAATCAAATTCAATCTAAAAGGTTTTCAATATTTTTTTGGTTTGAATGTCAAAGGTTTAATATTCGTTCGTCTCAGTTATTAAATTAAATGTAAAAGGATACTATTATTCTTTCATTTGATTTTGACATTTGACATTGACATTGAACTTGGCGGGAATCTGGACGTAGAGGTTCCTCTTTTGTTTATGAATTGTTTATGTTCCGGCTTAGTTTTGACCACATTTTTTTAGTAAAGTTGAAACATTCAACAATGATCGTTCGGCTTTTTTATTTATTGACTCTATCAATTTTGGTATCAATTTTGTCTTAAATATATCTTCACTTACAATCACTTGACTATAGCCCGTTTTGATGAAAATTTTGCGTGTGTTTATCAAGAATGATTTAGATAAACAATTCCGGCCTATAAATAAAGATAATAGGAACTATACAAGTAACACCGCCAGAAACAGCTAGTTATTATAAATACGAAGACTTCAGACGAAAGGCACGTAATTAAAACGGAGAAGTATTATGTTAATTATTCATTACGCGTTTTTAATTTCTTTCACTTACTTCCGCTTTGCAGTATAAATGATGACACTGTAAATTAGCAATTAATTAACATAAATAAAGAAAAAATTTGGGACTGCCAAGAGTTTTCCTCAATTTTCGCTCGGGCACCATTTTTATTTAGTATTAGCAATGCTCCGTAGTGTCACCCGCGTAGATACCGATCTCGGGGCAGTGGAAAGTCTACTAAGTCGCACTATAGACTTAGTTTTGTCAACGTAAAAGTTTTATTTCACTTAGATTTTAATAACTTCTTTTTACATTATTAGATACACGCTCATATTCATAATAAATATACAGATTTTACTTTACAACGAATATATACCTGAGTAGTACATTATTAAATTCGTAACATCATTTACGTAGAATGTCCGACATAAGTCAATTTAAGAAATTTTCTACAGGTATTGAAAGAATTTTTTAAAACGGTCCAGTAATTTTTAGCTTTATAAGTGAATGAGGAATGAGTTGTGGTCAACTTTATCTACGTATGGGGTGAGCGGTAATCTGATTCAAGCATTGAAGTCTCTCTATGAGTGTTCTAGTGCTTGTGTCAGAATACACGGAGCGTACACGGAGTGGTTTCCTGTCGAGGTGTTCGACAGGGATGTGTTGCGTCACCATGGCTGTTCAACCTATTCATGGATAACTGTTCGACAGATTTAAAAGAAAGTATGTATTGTTTAATAATTGATGAATTACGCATCAAATGTTTACTCTACGCGGATGATCAAGTAATACTTGCATCATCTGCTAATAAGCTACAGGAGAAGATTATGAATGAAGCATTGAAAGGGAAAGAAATGAAATTGAATGTAAACCAAACGGAAGTAACGCTTTTTGAAGGAGATGAATCTATGATGAATGGCAATATTTTGAAAAGATGGAGAACAAGTGGAAGAGGTGAGAGAATTTGTATGTCCTGGATTTGACGGCCCAGAAACGGTTGCCTTCGTCTTCCAACTTTTCCATTCGTTCTTGACTCATAAATCTATCACAACGTTCTCTTATCACACTATTCCTTACTTTGTCACTCAGTTTCAATCAACTCATACTTCTTAACGCTCTCATCTTTACCGCAATTATTTTACTTTTGTGCTTCTTCTGCCATACCCAACTTTCACTACCATACATAAGTGTTCACACCAACACTCTTCCATGCACAGCCAGTCTCGCCATTTGAGACACAATCTGGCTATTCATAAAGGCGTGCAGATCACCATTTACCACATTTCCTGCATTCACTCTCCTTTCAATATCACTTTCACATATTCCACCTTTTATAAATTTAGATCCCAAGTATACAAATTCTTTCACCTCTTCCACTTGTTCCCCATCTATCTAAATATTGCCATTCATTATAAATTAATTCTCTCTTTCAAAAAGCATAACTTTCGTTTCGTTTACATTCATTTTCATTCCTTTCCTTTTTTAAAATATAAAACTGCGTAACGTGTCAGGGCTTTGAGCACGAATGAAAGCATAGATAATAGAACTCAAAAATACTTACTGTATCCATACATTTTTCAGGATGATGATTGTAACTGAGATTATAGAGCTGAGGGGTTACTGTAAATGAAATATATAATATAAAAAGAATATAATGGGGCCACACGAGCTTTTATATATTCTTTTAATGATACGCCCCATTGAAGATTTAATGTTAATTGGAATATTCAAAACATCCAAAACAGGCCTTTACACTATGTTTTACCGACTTACGACAAATAAAGACGGAGGTTATCAAATCGTCTGTATTTTTTTTTCATTGTTTGTTACCTCATATCTTCCGACTGGGTGAACCGATCTTGATGATTCTTTTTTATATAAAAGGTGGGGCTTGTTGTAGGGTCCCATTTATTTTAATCCAGTTCTGATGATGGCATCCATGACAGAACCGTATGTCAAGATCATGCCAGCCGATTTCGATGATTTTATTGGAAAGAATATACTTCAAGGGTTGTTTGATGATAGTTTGGTTAGGTTTTGATCACGAGATCGATAACAAAGTAACGGACAAGCCGGATTCCGAAAAGGCTTCAGTACCATAGACAACACCTTTACACTGCGGTAGATTTCACGGAAGACTGAGGAGTAAAATAGGCCGCTTTGCTTGGCGTTCGTGGACTATGAGAAAGCCCTCGATTCGGTGGAAACTTGGGCCGTGTTGAGATCTTTGCAGAGATGCCGAATTGACCATCGGTACATACACGTGTTGAAGTGCTTGTACGAAAACGTCACTATGTCAGCCCGTATACAGGACCAAAGCACAGCGTCTATCCAACTGCAGCGTGGAGTCCGACGGGGAGATATTATCTCTCCGATTTACTGCGGCGTTGAAAGACCTCTTCAAGCTTATGGAGTGGAACGAACTGGGCATCAACAGCAATGGCGAGTACGTCACTCATCTACGGTTTGCCGACGATGTGGTCATTATGGCAGAGACTCCCGAAGATCTCAATACAATGATCCATGACCCCAGCAGAGCTTCTCAAGAGGTGGGCCTAAAAATGAACGGATAAGATGAAAGTTATGTCCAATGTGAATATTGCACATAACTTTTATCCGTCATTTTTGAAAACTCGGCACTTGAAATTGTAGACGAGTATACATACCTGAGACACATACTCCAGCTAGGTAGGTCCAATTTCGAGAAGGAAGTCAACTGCCGAATCCAACTCGGTTGGGCTGCGTTCGAGAAACTACGGAAGATCTTTCTGTCCAATATCCCTTAGTGCCTGAAGACGAAGCTCTTCGGACAGTGGGTGTTGCCAGTGATGATCTACGGCTACAAAACGTGGTCGCTGACTATGGGCCTCATATGAAAGCCCAGAAATACTCAGCGTGCGAGGGAGAGGGCCATGCTCGGAGTTTTTCTACGTTATCACATCAGAAATTAGGAGATCCGTAGCAGAACCAAAGTCACCGACGTAGCCCTACGAATCACGAACCTGAAGTGGCAATGGGCAGGGCACATAGTCCGACGGACTGGTGCTGGAGGTGCTGGAGTCGCGACCCCGCACCGGGCGGCGCAGTGTAGGGAGACCCCCCCCCCCACAAGGTGGAGCGACGACATAAAGAGGGTCTCCGGTAGTCGTTGGAGCCAGGCGGCGCAAGATGGGGCGTTGTGGGCATCACTACGTGAGATCTATGTCCAGCAGTTGACGTCCATCGGTTGAAGCGACGACGACGGCGACTGTACGTTTTTCAACAGAAAACAACCCACGAAGTTCTCTCTTTTAGTAAGTCAAGTTTTTCAAGTTTATCGTGTGACTAGTTTCAGATTTTAGAGTACTCATCATCGTTCGCTTTTATACTCTAATTCCGAAAGAATATGGGGAAGCCCATTCTTAATGAGCGTTTACAATGCAACTGTTGTAACTTAGCCAAATTTCAAGTCAAACGGACCCATATATTTTGGAGATTTCGTTATGAATGGGTAAATTGCTTTAATGTAGATAGATAATATATCAATTTATTCTCAGATTTAATATACTTTATAATGGCAGTCGTATAAAATTAATTTATCTATATAATTAAAATTGAGGGGTTTTACATAACTTTTAATTGCTTTCATGGACCTTTCGAGTCCATTATATCCGGGAAATGCCGGTACAAAGCGACCGCGGTTCTGAGAGTAAATTGTATTTCTTCACACAATTGTCAGCTATATACAGTTCATTTAATCCGACTCAAACTCATTTGCGTACCAATATTATATACTAGTAATGCCCCGCGGTTTCACCCACATAGACACCGATCTCGTAGCAATAGAGTATACTAAGACAGACTATAGATTTATTTTTGTTAACCATTTTGTTTCGTTATATCTTTTGAATGGAATGTCCGATTTTAATAAATTAAAAAGTACTTTATAGATATTGAAACGGTCTTTAATAACATGTATAATAGTATAAGGATTAATACAGAGGTATGAATAATATGGTTTGATTATTGTCGGCACCTTTTAAATTGTAAAAAAGTAGTAATTGTGGCATTACTACAGTAGTTGGACTTGTGGTATCCAGGGCTTTTTTGTAGATATTAATACGTTTTATAATATTGTAGAACATTTTTTTGTTCAATGATAAATAATTTTCGCAGCGCACGCGATGACAGAGTTTTTCCGACGAACTTTTTCACACCTTAGGTTACATTAATGCATTTTTATTAGAGATTTCTAGTTTTGTCGAGAAATTAATATAACCTTTGTCACTCAGTGAAAATGCAGCTTTCTGATGGTGTAAAATATTTTGACATCGGTCCAATAGTTTTGTGTGAAAATATTACAAACAAAAACACAAATGTTTCCTCTTTATAGTATTAGTTTAGATTAGCGTTTAAACGTGGCTTCGCTTGGTTTATGTTAATGTTTTGATTAAAATAACTTCCGCAAGAATGTAAAGGATAATGCGGAGTTCATATTTGTTGAAAAAATAATATCATCTTAAATAATCTAGGCTAATTATCTTACAAATAAGACACATAAAATGTAGTGTAGCAAAGACCTTATTGTCCTCCTCTGGCTCTAGAGTATTTGAGTGCCAAAGTTTCATTTAAATCTGTTTAGTAGTTTAGTGGTGTAAGCCTGACAGACAGATAGAGTTACCTTCGCATTAATAATATTAGCAAAGATTGTTATTTTACACCCTTGAGAGTAAAACTTTTAAAAACAATGTCTTATTTATTTATATCATAACAAAGGCCCGAAAAATAATTTTCAAGCTTTAAAAATGACAATATTTTTGTGTCTTACAAGCCCTTTTTCGTATTAAAAAGTAGCCTATGTCCTTTAGACTTTTGACTATCTGTATACCAAATTTCATTTAAATCGGTTCAGTAGTTTTGGCGTGAAAGCGCTACAGAGTTACTTTCCCATTAATAATATTAGTAAGGATTACGAAAGTATATTATTTTATCCATTCGGGATACACGATGTTTTGGAATCAAACAACGTCGTATAACTTTTTTCCTAATGTTGTTGTTTACATAATAAACAAATAATTTAAGGGAACAAACATCTGTCGGATGTAGAAAACATTTTTACGGTGCTTTCATTTGAAACAAGAAATATAAATGGAAATGTCACACAAACATTACGATTTATCGATAACCCTTACGTATATAGTCAAGAATAAATTCCGAACGATTTTCCCTTACTTTGATCTATTTGCATGCTCTAATCCCTTATAATTGGGCTATGTCAACTACCGGTTGACATAGCCCATTTTCTATCTCAACTTGGGCAATCAGAGTCATAATATGTATTATCTATTTCGCTTTTTACTATCTGTCGTAACAAAATGTGCGTAGAGATAAGACCAGACAATAGGAAAAAACAAAAAAAAATAGTCCCAAAGTGACCTTTACTAACGGTGCGAGTACCACGTTTATTTTATTGTGGTATTTTATAAACTGTGAGCATAGTGATTATTTAAGATTTTTCACTATTTCAAAGTCTACCGCAACATGATGCTACACCAGAGTCTTGATTTAATAAACAAAAGATAACATTGATAAAAAGCACAACATTTGGTAGTCTTTCATGAACATTTTAGTCCCAAAAGCCACTTCAGCGTCATTCGACCTGACGGGCAATCGACGAAACATTGATACAGAATTCTGCAGAACCTTGGACCCAAGCCCGATCAACTGAACATTCGAACCTACAAGAGCTAAACGACCCAAGCCCGAACCATGAAGACTTAGGCGCTGAACGAACGAAGCTCTAAGAACCTCATACAGTCCACTGAACCCGGAGGGATTTCCCTGAACCTGACTCCCTTCTCAACAGTCAGTTTTTTGTATGGCATACAGTCAAGAGTATATAAATAAGTAAATATCTTCTAAAGAGTAACTTCTAAGCAAAATACTTACCATCAGTGAAAAATTTCGCCCGATGCTGACCTCTTTTAGTAAACTGAAAAGAAAATACAATATTATTGCTTACTTATTTTTTGAAGTAACATTTAGACCTTTCAACTTTTTTATCGGCTAAGTAATCCTTATTTATTTTTTATCATCTTATAAGCGGTTACATTTGAAACGGATTTTCAATTAACTTACGTTTAATAAAAGCTTTGATATACATTATTAAGAAGCTTAAGTAAATATAAAGTAATACCACTGTAAATGTACTGTTATTTTGAATAACTTACGCTACATAACAAAGTGATTTTTGCTTATAATTGGTGCTAGTCCCCGCTCTGTTTTATTTGTCTTCACATAAAATAATATACATTTCCTGCTGTACCCATTGGTATCAACTGTATGGTTTCCAATCTCGTGGATATGTGGAAATATCAGATATTTACCGAATCTAATTGTGACACTAAACTATAGATGTGTTCCTCTGTGTTTCTGCGCGTCTCTCTCTCTCTCTGTGTGTGTGTGTGTGTGTGCGTGTGTGTTTTTATATGCATGCGTGCGTATGTGTGAGTGCCTCTGTATGTGTGCGTGCGATATTGTTAATGTATTCCATAAGGATCCCTTGTTAGGTATAGGCCTCCACTAGTTCTTCCCATTTCTTTCCAGCTGTACTCATTACATCATCATTACGTGCTTTTGCTCTGCTATACACAATATACGGAATAAAAATTTGGCACCAATAAAAATATGCTATTTGTATAGTAAGTAGTAGCAGCCCATTAACTTCCCACAGCTGGGCACAAGCCTCCTCACTCCGAGGAGCGAGGGTTTTTAGAGCATTGATCCACCACGCTGCTCCACTGCGGATTGGCAGGCATATTACACAAGTACACTCTCTATTCCTTCACGCTCATAGTCCGATGTGACGGGATTCAACAACGACCGGAGAGAGATCAGGCGCAGGACCGACGGCTTAACGTGCTCTCCGAGGCACGGGGGTGGATCACACCGCCGACTTCCCAACTTCGGGCTAATATTGAGAAAATCTTAATAGAAAACTCAATATCCATTTTTGAATTGGCCCGACCCGGGACTCGAACCCAGGACCTCATGTCTGTAGTCGAACATGCTAACCACTAGTTCAATGAGGCAGTTTGCTATTTGTATGAAATGTAGAAACTATATTACGTGATAAATTTTATTTATTTATTAAAAGAACAGCTGATATCTTAAAATGATGGGAACGATGATCCTGCAGAAGTATAAACTGTGTTGCAGTGATCAACGTACTCACTTATATAAAACACACTTAGTTCTTAAAACTATAAACAGATTAAGGATATTTTAAAGAAATTCTACAAATATGAATGTAAGTTCATGTAAGGGACTGTGTGTGTGTGTGCATATGTGTATATGTGTGAGTGTGTGCGAGTGAGTGAGTGCATGTTTATTCGGGTGGGTATTTATTTCGGGATAGGGGTAGGGATTTATGTAGCTTTATGAGTTCTTCAGTTTTTTCATATGAAAGTGTTGAAAAAACCCCGTATTCTTTTTATGTGTTAGACGGTATGTTCTCAATTCATCATCCTGAACAGTAGTCATTATGTTTTAACGTCTTCGCTGTCCTAATGGTATGACCACTCGGTTTTAATAGCAGAAGACCTGTGTTTTAATCTCGATAAGTCAAATTTTGGCAATTGTATTTTGTCTAGTTCATTTTAAGAGGTTTCGGCCGTGGGTAGTTACTATATTACTGGTAAACAAAGATTACGTGACGCCAGACTCAAATATTTGAAGTACTATGTCTCTATAACATCGGGTGAGGTTACTTGTCATAAATAATTAATGGTAGGTATATTAGGTAGATTACGTAAAGTCACAGTCAAATTTTATATAAAAAAAGGCTTTCGAATTGTTTCTAAATCATATTTATAATTACATTTATTAAGCATTCAATTAAGTCGCTCACGATGTGCGTGCAGAAGTTTCCTTTACAATAAATACAATAGAGTTTTTCGAATGCTAATTATGAAATATA
Organism: Elymnias hypermnestra; assembly: GCA_015832385.1. Lineage (NCBI taxonomy): Eukaryota > Metazoa > Arthropoda > Insecta > Lepidoptera > Nymphalidae > Elymnias > Elymnias hypermnestra. The sequence continues at coordinate 527,845 of JACTOM010000076.1, read as the reverse complement.
ATATTACGCCGTTGTTAATTAAATATAACAATACATTGTGCCTTTTCATTTTAATAAGGTACTACGTTGATTTTAATCCTCATTATTTTATTTATACTATAAATTTGTTGGTTATAGCAAAAAATCTCAGCCATTCAGACAGAATAAAATGGTAGATACTCAGTCACAAAAAGCATCTCAGCCAGTCAGATAGACAAAAATATCTCAACCATTCAATTAGACAAAATATTTCAGATATTCGTTCAGACTAAAAGATCTCAGCCATTCAGACAGACAATAACCTCAAATTTTCAGTCAGACAGAAACATCTTAGTAATTCAGTCGGACAAAAACGCCTCAGCCGTTCAGACAGATAAAAAATTCGCAGATATTGAGTCACACTAAAAATTTCAATCGTTCAAATAGACTAAATGTCTCAGATATTCTTTCAGACAAAAATATCTGAGCCATTCAGACAGATAAAAAAATTATATATTTTTAATAAATTTTTCTCTGACTGAATACCTATTCACTTAGAGAAAAATATATCAGTCCTTCTGTCAGACAAAAATCTCAGATATGTAGTCAGATAAAAAAACCTAGATATTTTTTCAGACAAAACATCTCAGCCATTCTGACAGACAGGAAAATCTGGGATATTCTGTTAGATAAAAACACTTGAGCTCAGTACATGTGATGAATGAATTTTACTAACGACTGAAAAATTTAAGATCATATAAAGAGAGAGTGAACTAATAGTAGAATTTAATTAAGTCATTCTCACCACTTCATTGTGATATACTAAAAGAAGCATAAATATAACGAGACAGTGTTTAATCGATGGCATTTCGATTACTGAATTAAAAGTGTGGTTTCCAATTAACTTCGACACCATTTCTAATGGAATTTGTTACACTAGTGCCTTTGGAAATAACATTGGGATTTTTATCATTCACTCTTTTTATACTATTTTTATAGAAATTCACTTGACTTTCGTGTATCAGTTTGTCTTTTAACAGTTTATAAATTCATTGGAATTTTTACACTCGATGTGCCATATGACTGAAGGAAAACGTAACTCTCTCTCTTCCTATCCTTCTCTCTCTTTACTAACTTATAACCCCCTCTCAAGTTCCGTTTGCCTCGCCAGATCACACTATTGGTATTGCTCGTCACGCCAAGCATTTAGCAACTTATTCCCCAAGTTTTTACTCCAATAACAGATAAAGTATCATCTTTTTTTGTAAATAGGTGTTAAAGAAAATGGAATAAAGGAGCAGCGTTATTACAGTGTAAATATTCAAATAAAACGAATACACAGCTATTTGTGTAACGTATATTTTGCCCACGTCTGTAAGCAACTGGTATTTTGCATGGAATTTTACATTTTCACCGTACAAAGGTTTTCTAAAGTCCAATAAATTCCACTACACAAAAATTCCTTTGAATTGTTAGAAGATTGTGACATTTTTCATAATAATATAAATGAAATAAGACAAAGGAAATAGATACAAAACTACTATCTTGTGTATCCTTTGAGATATTTGGTTTATAACAAAACTAATGACATTTAAATTATTTTTATTTTGATACCTAGCATAACAGAGAAAAATTTACTTATTTCCTTTCTCGTTTTTGAATTACCGAATATTTTTTATGTATCTAAAGACTTCCAGTTATTAACAAGAGTGAGTCTATTAATATACGTATATTCTGGTTTAAAAACTAGGACCCACTATGGTTATTGGTTCTTTGATTCACAGCCACAGCTACTTTAAAATTGAGGACTAAGATGCCCTCGTAAATGCACTTAAGCTCTGTCTCTGACCTACTATTCCGGTGTAAACGACTCAGTATGGAAGAAAACTCCCAATACCCCTTTAAGCCACCAAAATATTTTCATTCATGGTTTGGAAACCAAGAGTTTCCTTGTGCTCCATACTCTCAGGTCTTGGAAGAGCTTGATTTAAAGAGCCAGATGAAAGTATGAGAATTTGTGATCTCTTAAGACTACGCTTCGTATGACTTTCTCCCTTTCCTTATAGGAAGTTCTTCAGTAAAAGCCACTTCTGACCAAGATTTTGTACTGGAAAATATCTACGCGATGTCTTCTTTATGTCATTACCAATAGGCATCACCACTAGATGATATAGGGGTCCACTGGCTGGACACTTGCATAATCAAGCCCCATAGTAAGAGGTGGGAGCTGATTAGTAACCTATAGACTACTCCTTCAAGCCAATTTATTGTATATGCTGCCCGATGCACCCATGGTTAGCATCTGTATGAATCTGTAAGAGAATATCCAACAGGGATCAAGGCCCGTAGACAAGTACGCTAACGCCAGTAAACCGCTTAAATAGTGTATGTGAATGACGTATCATATCGATATGTCACGTGATCACAATGAACAACTTGTACGGACCTGTCAACAACATCACGACTCATTCCCAAGGGGTAGGCAGAGACCACGTCCTTCCACTTGCCTTCCTTGCATAACTCTTTCGCGTCTTTCATTCTCATTAAACCTTTCATACAAGTTCGTCGGTGTAGAGTATTTTTGACCTGGCCCTTATTTAAAATGTCATGGATTTGGTCCAGGGACGTTCGCCTTGGTTTTTTTCTTCCAACTTACCCATTGACTTCTTCTTCTTTTCTTCTAGTTCCTCCCCAATTACTGGAGGTTGAAAATCAGCTGCGTGAAACTATCTTGGTCTCGGCGAAGTGAAACAATTTGGTAGCGGTCGTAACACCAGTCCACTCACGAATGTTGCGGATTCACTCTTGACTCATAATTTTTTTTATCAGTCTCCTTCCATTTATTCTCTCTACGTACTCAAACTATCGAAAAATACCTTTCTCAATTTTAGTCACTTCATCTTCTTTTATACCGCAACGCTCTCTTATCACAATATTTCTTACTTTGTCACTCAGTTTCATTCCCCTCATACGTTTCAACGCTCTCATCTCTCTTTCATTAAGTTGAAAATGAGCTTCATCCGAATCGAAATGTTGATAAACGTTGAATATCGCTCAATCACCTGATTTACGAAATTAAGCCTCTGACTGGCATCGTGGAGCTTTAACTCTTGCACCAATTTAATTTTGTGTGGGTGCAGCTTTAGGTCTTTGTGCATAATGCGATGTAATGATGATCTGATAAGAGTAAATGACACACTTGACTCATAAATCTTTTTTGTCACTCTCCTTTCATTCATTCTCTCTACGTGCCCAAACTATCTAAGCTTGTAAACTAGATTTGATTTTTAGTATGCTAACTCCAGTAAAACGCGTAAAAATGTTTGGGAATGACGTACAATATCGATAAATTACATAATTAAGGTCACATGAACAAATTGTAGTCGTTCGTAAGCGTCATCATACTTAGAATGTCATCTTGGTTAGAGGGGCTTGTATGTTCGGTATAAAATTAAACAATTAACTTAATAGTATACCCATAAGCTTGATCTTTCGTCTTGTGCGTGGTTATATATGATATGTCGTAATTTAATCAATATCTTCCGCTTTTTTATTTTTGTCATGTACAATGTAGATAAGGAAATTTTTAACGTTGAACATTACTGCCTGAAACGTGTATCGGAAATACATTATGGTAATATTGAACAAGCCGAGGAAGAACATTCACTCGGGTTTCGTTTTATGGAGGAAAATGGGCTATCTTAAACCGCAAACATATCTTGTAACATAATTTTCTTTTACTGGCAGAGTATGAATGAATTCACACTCTTAATCTGGGAATATTTTCTATATTGTACAAGGAGGGATTGGTAAGGTAATTTGACTTTGGTTTTTTGTTTCTTAGTAGAATATATAGTCCGTCATCAAATTTTTATATTTGCATATACGGAAGCAGTTAAGAAAATTTTTGAAATGAAAATCACTTTCATACCTTAAAAATTAAAACTTACATCAAGGGGTTACATTGTTATTCACATCATTTATGTAATCAAAAACAGAAATAATCACTAATAATTACTCACAATTTGTAAAATACCACAAAAAAACTTAACGAACTTCGACACACACCATTTTAAGAAATATGTCAGAAATATCCTTTTACAAAAGGCATATTATAATGTTGAAGATTATTTAAACGATGGAAATGATTCTACTTGATTCTAGTTGGTCACAGAAGCAATATATTTCTCATTGTAGCATGCAAAACTATCTTTAAAAGAGTAACCGTTGAGTTTCTTGCCGGTTTCTTCTCAGCGGATTCAACTTTCCGAAACGGTGGTAGATTTGTTACCAACGGACAGACTATTGACGATTCAAAAGTGCTTTTTGAGCCTACTTGAATAAAGAATATTTGATTTTGATTTTTTTGATTGATTAGTAGCGGTTACTTTGTAACTGATTAATTTTTTTTTCTATTGTCTGGTGTTATCTATATACAAATGTTACGACAGTAGCGGAGAAGCGAAATGGATAATAACATTATGATTTGAAAAGAAAGTGATGCTTACAATTCTGATTGCCAGAAGTAAGACAGAACTATCGTAGCAACCGGTAGTTGACATGGGCAAGGGTTATAGCAAAAGCTTCGCTATTGTATTTTAGTTCATAACCTATATTACCTCTGACTGTATGCACAGTTATAATAAAACATATTGCAATATATTATTCTAAGAATGAGTACCATATAGAATTAGTGGAAAAATTATGAGAAAATTTTAGCCTTAAACTAGTGATTCAGCTACAAAACCCCTAAAAATTATTTTTTTTTTGATGTAAACCTACTTTAGGCGCATGAGGGTAAAATTGAAGATGTGCAGCGTTTTTTATGCTAATTCATTTGATGGTTGGATAATTTTAATATTTACAAACAACATGTGGCATTTTGGTTCAAAAAATTAATTGCATTAGTTTTCGTCACTTTTAATATCTTAATAACAATTAAATTCATAGCATATCTTCCTTTTTCAAATAGAAAGTTTTAAATTTGTATAAATACAAACAAGACTTAAAAACTAGATTGTCAAAGAAGTTTAACTTCTGACATGTACAATTGGTAGGCACGTATGTTTTTTCCTCGTAGTATTCGTACTTGTAGTGAAATACACAATTTTAATACAAGAAATGAAAACAAACTTGTAATTCCCAGTTTTAGATTTGCCTCAACGTAATTTTAAGAAAAATGTCAAAAACATCCTTTTAAAAAAGGCGTATTATAATGTTGAAGATTATTTAAGCGATAGAAACGTTTGGACTTAATTCCAGTTGCTCACAAAAGCAATATATTACACATTGTAGCATACAAAACTATCTTTAAAAGAGTAACCGTTGAGTTTCTTGCCGGTTTCTTGTGAGCGGACTCAACTTTACCAACGGACAGCCTACTGACGATTTAAAAGTCCTTTTTGAGCTTACTTGAATAATAAAGAATATTTTGATTTGATTTGATTTCTAGCTTTTTTAATCTCGAAATATTTTGAGATTAAAATCGCTTTTTGTTTCAATCCAATACGATCACTTTTAGCGAAGATTCAACCATTCAAAAAATAGCTGAAATTTATTATTTTTTTGGCTCCCTGTTTTCATTAGCGTGTTACTAATTAATCTCATACGTCTTATTATGTTAAGTTGTGTCATCACTATGAAATCAGATTGAAGCACAAAAACCCTATTTCAGAATATATCGTAAGTACATCGGTTGACTGATTAAACCCATCCAGTTAAATCTTAGTAATAGGCGAGAGTCACTTTAACAAAAGAGAAGTGATGACGCCACTCTGTAGAGGAAATTAAACCTTTACCTAGTAAACCGTTTACACTACAAGATATTTTTATCGTAACGACAATATAAAGATGTGTTACAACACATTTAAAAGCTCTATCTTCCGAAGATAGCATCACGCCTCATTCCCATAGGGGTAGGCAGAGACAACACCCTTCCACAAGCCACGATCCTTGCATATCTCCTTCGCTTCTTTTATTCTCATTAAACCTTTCATACAAGTTCGTGGGCTTAGAGTACTCTTGACCTGGCCGTTATTTAAAATGTCCTGGATATGGTCCTGGAACGTTCGCCTTGGTCTTGCCCTTCCAACTTTCGCATTCACTCTTGACTTATAAATCCTTTTCGTTCATTCTCTCTACATGCCCAAACCATCTCAATTTTAGTCACTACGTCTTCTTTTATACCACTACGTTCTCTTACTGTGTCACTCAGTTTTAATCCACTCATACTTCTCAACGCTCTCATCTCTACCGAATTTATTTTACTTTTGTGATTCTTCTGCCATGCCCAACTTTCACTACCATACATAAGTGTTAGCACCAACACTCCAGCATGCACAACCATTCTAGCCCTTTGAGACACCATCTGGCTATTCATAAAGGCGTGCAGAGCACCATTTACCATATTCCCTGCATTCACTCTCCTTTCAATATCACTTTCACATGTTCCATCTTTTGTAAATTTAGATCCCAAGTATACAAATTCTTTCACCTCTTCCACTTGTTCCCCATCTATCAAAATATTGCCATTCATCATAGATTCATCTCGTTCAAAAAGCATAACTTTCTTTTGTTTACATTCACTTGCATTCCTTTCTCTTTCAAAGCTTCATTCATAATATTTAGCATCTCCTGTAGCTCATTAGCGGATGACGCAAGTGTTACTTGATCATCATCAGAAAACCATATTTATTATTCACAACTCTTTAATTATTTATCTCTTTACTAATTTCAACACTTACTATTAAAAAACATAACTGAACTGCCTCGTGTATCTTTACCAGAGTTTTTATTTGGCTTTCCCGTGGTGGGGCAAAACATCGGTAAAGATACACGAAAGAGTACGAAAGAGCGCTTCCGTTTTCTTTGTCTAATAATTGTACTACTTTCGCTTTAACAATACATCTCCCAATAAATTTTTTATTGCTAACACATTATTAAAATTGGTGCATAATCTTATTGCTATCCAAAATTCTACAAATTGTTTTAGGTAGACGTTAAAACAATCAAAAGCGACATAGTTTTTGATGTGTTTTATTTCTCTGTAATCATTTATTTAATCTGTAAATAAATACGAACAGTCTCCATTCAACAAATACTGTGCTTTGTACCAAGTTTTTTATACTGCCATCTGACCCTCAACGAAATAAAACTAGACAAAATATAAATATTTCGATTGTGTTAGACAAAAATATTTTTAATATGTAAAAAATTACAATTACACGTCTCTGAATTTAGTTCTAAAATGAACGCAATCAAAGTTGCGGAATAAAACCAATGATATCGATGGCTCCTTTTTTCTATAGCTGCGAAATACTTTTACGCACCCCGATTAAAAAAATAAAAAGCGTGAGGCTCACTGATGAGGCAAAATACCCAATAAAACCCAGCAGATTCTTGTCATGCCAAAGTGAGACACTAGCGGCTCGCTTGCGTAATCCAATGTGGTGTCCCGGACGAAGCCGAATCAGGGGCGTCAGGAGCTACCTCCCGCTTCCTTTCAAGTGGCCCTCCATCGTGCTGATATTGATAGCCCTAGCGTGTAAATGCATCTTAAAAAAATAAACTAAGTAACAGCCCTATAACGTCCCACTACTGGGCACAGGCCTACTCACTCCGAGGACCGAGGGTTTTTAGAGCATAGATCCACCACGCTGCTCTACTGCGGATTGGCAGGCATAGTACACAAATGTGCTCTCTATTCCTTTACTCTAAGTCTGATGCGACAGGAAGCCGACACGACCGGAGAGAGATCAGGCGCAGGACCGACCGCTTAACGTGCTCTCCGAGGCACGGGGGTGGATCACACCGCCAACTTCCCAACTTCGGGTAAATATTGAGAAAATCTTAATAGAAAACTCAATATTGATTTTTGAATTGGCCCGACCCGGGACTCGAACCCAGGACCTAATGTCTGTAGTCGAACATGCTAACTACTAGAGCAATGAGGCAGTAATATTGAGGTTTAAATCGCCTCATATATCAAATTATGTCATCGTTTTACCACATATTAGTGGAGTTTAAACTTGATACTAAATTCATAAGTGCAGTAATATATAAGTTAACTTTGAACAAATTTCTTAAAAAATAAAAGTGCGTGCGTACAAAGTGCACCTGTCAGAAGTGAGACTTCTTTCGCAAACAAAATTTTTAAGTCTTGTTTATATTTGTGCAGATCTAGAAATTTAGATTTCCGAGACTTCCAGAGAGGTAAAAAGTAAGACATGTTAAGAATTTAATTGCCATTGAAATCTCAAATGCCGAATTGTAAATAAAACTACACGCCACATCGTTTTTGTAAATATTAGAAATTGTTAATTATTTTTTGTTTTTTACTTTAAAATTTATGATTAATTGACGAATGGCAAATTAATATGCCACATGTTATTTGTAAATATTAAAAGTACCTAACCTTCAAACGAAAGCATAAAAAACGCTGGACATCTTCGTGACACTAACGTGCCCTCACGCGCCTAACGAAGTTTCACTTCAAAATTAGGAAGTTATACTTGATTCTACAGGTAAAGTTAAACGTTAATTAATAGTTACGTTCACGCGTTAGTTCACGTATATAGTAGTTGATGCATGAAGTAGATACCAACGAAGTTATCAGTACAAATCAGTGATAAAATGTATTCGTGTGTCAATAAATCGTTAGTTGTAAATGTCCTTTTCATCCTTGTACAACGAGCACAGCATTAAATTTACATGGAACACAAAATGTCGAGGATCCCACCTGTGTCTCGTGATTTACAAGCTGCGTTGGGAAATCGGACGTTTTGTAGTTTAATGACGGTAAGCCTTTACTATCGAGCCTTATGTGCTAAGTGTGTTATAATTTTAAAATGCCTCATTGGTGTACTGGTCAGCTTGTTTGGTTATGGCCGTGAGGTCCTGGGTTAGTTTTCCTGTTAGGATTAATTTAAAATTGATATTGAGTTTTCTGTAAAGCAATTAATAGTTGGCGGTGTGCTTCAGCCCTGTGGCTCGGAGAGCACGTTAAGCCTTCGGTCTTACCCCTGATCTCTCTCTAGTTGTGTTGGATTGCCGTCATATCCCACTATGAGATTGAAAGAGTAGAGAGTGCACTCGTGTTTGAGCATACACTTGTACACTCTAACATTTCCTATGCAAATTCTATTCTCCTGTATGATATTCACCTCCTTGACCGAATTTCTCCAGGAGACGTTTATTACAGTATTTATTCCTGACAGGTTTGCAATCCACTGTGATCTCACCTGATAGTAAGTGACGATATAATCTAAGTTTGAAGCCCACTAACCTGGTAAAAGGTAATGCTCCTCTAGTGGTTCCAAACATCATCATATCGAAGTTTTTTGCTTGGTAAGCTGGTATTTAGCCATGGCAGAAGTCTCCAGTCGAGACTCTGGCAAATGACATGATATTACCTAAATATACCCCTTTGGGAATGTAATCCAAGCCTTCTGTTAATTAGACCGTCAAAATCGATGTTAAGCTTCATGATTCCCAATTAGAAAAGGTAAAGAGCGTACCATATACGTCTCACTGCTGGGCACAGGCCTCTTTAGTCATAGGAGAGAATGTTTTACAGTATAGGCCCACCACGCTACTCAACAACATTTGACCAGGCCAAGAAACAATAAAACAATATTAAAATATACTAGCTACCCTAGCAAACGTTGCTTTGCCATATAATAACTATTATAACTTAAAAAAAATAGAGCTTGGTGATTGACGAGTGGAAATTTAGGGTTGAATGTATTTTTATGTGCTGTATAATAAAAGAAATATAAACAATTTTTTTTTTCAAAAAAAGTTTAGGAGTGGAACACCCATAACATTTAGGGCGATGAAAAATAGATGAAATAATGGGATACGTGATCAGAAGAGAATAATCTGCTTAGTCATGGTGATAAAGGTATCCAAGGTCAGGAAAATGAGAGAATGCAAGGAGGGGTGTCGTTGCTCCAGTTTAGATTAAATATAAAGCTGCGCATTAAGGTCTCACTGTTGGGAACAGGCCTCCTCATTTATAGGGTAAAGGGTTTTTGGAAAATAGACCCACTACGCTGCTCCACTGTGGCAGGCATATTACACATGTGTGCTGAAACAAGTGCTCTCTGTATTCCTTCAGTCTCAGAGTGGGATGTGACGGCAATCCGACACGATTGAAGAGAGATCAGGCACTGCATCAACGGCTCAAAGTGCTCTCCAAAGCACGGCGGTGATACACACAGCCAACTACACAACTTCGAGAAAATAATGAAAAAAAGCCCAGGACCTCATGTCTGTAGCAGAACATGCTGACCACTAGGACCACCAATGAGCAGTCGTCACACATTTATTTCTCACTAAAATATGACACTGAAAATAAAATTCATACGATGGATATTATATTTATTGTGTTATATTTAAAATACTGTAAAAGAAATGTGTTGTCGCCACCGTTAAATCTGTAGGAAATAAATTAAGTTTTCTAGTCTATAAATCTATATCTTTATGCCTAGCCCAGCCCCCTAAAGCAAAAGAAGGTTTTATTACATCGTAAACTCTAAAGAGATAATTTCGCCCATAACCCTAAATGGGTCAGAAATATTATGAAGTTATGTGTTTTTTCCCCTCATTCCGCTGCCGTTTCAATTTGTATGTAACGATACCTATTTCCGCTTTTATAGCCTTCTCATTCTTGTTTTTATATGTTACGTTTTACTTGCAAATTAATTTTATTGAGCTAGATTACCTCTTTAAGAAAAGGACGCTGTAGAAACAATAATAATTTTTAAATTCTTGCGTTAAAAACTCATATTGTAATCGGCAGAAACAACGCTGCGAGCACAAAATCTCATAAAGTCATTTGTTGATTAAACGCGTAAGTTTCAAACTTACTCTACGCTGATGATCAAGTAATACTTGCTTTGTCCGCTAATGAGCTACAGGTGATGCTAAAATATTATGAATGAGGCTTTGAAAGGAAAAGGAATGAAAGTGAACGTAAACAAAACGAAAGTTATGCTTTTTCAACGAGATGAATCTGTGATGAATGACAATATTTTGATATATGGGGACCAAGTGGAAGAGGTGAAAGAATTTGTATACTTGGGATCTAAATTTACAAAAGATGGAACATGTGAAAGTGATATTGAAAGGAGAGTGAATGCAGGGAATATGGTAAATGGTGCTCTGCATGCTTTTATGAATAGCCAGATGGTGTCTCAAAGGGCTAGACTGGCAGTGCATGCTGGAGTGTTGGTGCCAACACTTATGTATGGTAGTGAAAGTTGGGTATGGCAGAAGAATCACAAAAGTAAAATAAATGCGGTAGAGATGAGAGCGTTGAGAAGCATGAGTGGATTAAAACTGAGTGACAGAGTAAGAAATAGTGTGATAAGAGAACGTTGTGGTATAAAAGAAGACGTAGTGACTAAAATTGAGAAAGGTATGCTTAGATGGTTTGGGCATGTAGAGAGAATGAATGAAAGGAGACTGACAAAAAGGATTTATGAGTCAAGAGTGAATGCGAAAGTTGGAAGGGGAAGACCAAGGCGAACGTTCCTGGACCAAATCCAGGACATTTTAAATAACGGCCAGGTCAAGAGTACTCTAAACCGACGAACTTGTATGAAAGGTTTAATGAGAATGAAGGAAGCGAAACAGATATGCAAGGATCGTGGCACGTGGAAGGATGTTGTCTCTGCCTAACCCTTTGGGAATGAGGCGTGATACTATGTATGTAAGTTTCAAACAGCACTCTAGTAAAATTAGCTTTTTTTTAATTGTGTCACTGTAGTTACAAAGTAGCGAGATAGGCATTACATTGGCTAAACTTATACTATTAAAAGAAACTACACTTAATTTCTTTCGAATTTCAGACAAAAGAACAGAATAAACTAATTAAACCCACAGTCATTAGAAAAACTAGATATGTTCGTATGAATTTCTTGTGTAACAGAACGGGGTATGTGTATAATTATGGCTAATTTAGACAGATAAAATTTAGCATATTTTCATAGCATAATTTCTTACGGTATACTGCGTCAAGGCGAACTACTCTTATGTTACAAAAGAAGAGCGATATGTGCCATATTTAATTTAGATTCTGCTTCTCTAAGGGGAAACTTCAACAAGACATCAACTTAATTATATAGGCATCTTATTTTTTCTAGAAATGCTTTTATGCACATGCCCCGGACCCATGAGTTAGGAGTGTGAGACTCGGTGAGCAAATAAGCCCACTAAAACAGCTAACCAGCGGAACCCTCTACATCCATTAATAAAGCATGGGTTCAACGTTCGCATTCATCCCTGGTGTTCTGGGTGAATACCCCTCCTTCTGCAGCGTTGTGAGGGACCATATGCAGTAATCCACTCTCGTTCGTGGGCCCCCTTCAACCAGATGATCTTCTCACAGAAGAGGGCCATTCCCGCCCAACATCTGTCTCTAGACAGCATCGCGCCTATAACGCTTTCCAGTGAGGATCGGCGCGATCAGGGCAACCAAAAGGTGACTCTGAGATCCCCAGGCTGCACGAGCTGCCAAAGTATGCTGAGTCGATGGCAGCACCACTCTTATGGAAGCCGGTGTCTCCTCGCGAACAATTCTGTGCAGGACTTTCCGAAACATCAGTGATCGGTCAAACCTGCACCAATTTGTAGGTGAGCGACCCATGTTTTCTGATCATCGGGCTCTCATCAATGCCAAGCTGCACATCACTTGCCCTTGCTGCCACCTTATGTCTATAGATGACCGCAAGAACTTCCACACGAAGCTCTCAAGGACTATCTGCTAGAAAAGACGCCGTCCAGGTCCAGGATACCGTGCGATACCTCCGTATTACCCTGCCCGCTATTACTCTCTGGGCTTCTTGTAAAAGAGGGATTTGAAGTAGTCAGAGTATCGACCTATACATACTAGCGGCGTTACCCCTCGTGGGAACCCCTTCGAGGCCCATGGACATCACATTTAACATAGGCAGTAGAAGTTCAACTAGTAAAGTTTAAAAATTAAAGTAAATTTCCTTTTTAATAAATAATAAAAGAAAACATTAAAAATCCAGTAAGCCAATTTAATAGTGACGTTTAAACATTCGTTGTTTGCTGAACACCACCATCTTTACAAAGCACATGCAGGTGGACTTCAATAAAGTTCAAACCATAGATCTATATAACGTATAGAATGACCAGATACCGCAATCGGTTTTAGACTTCCCTTTACATGATTTTTAAAAATACCTCAAAAACATCGATTTACAAAAAGCATATTATGATGCTGAAGATTATTTTTTTGAGATTATTTAATGTTCGGATTTGATTCCAATTGCTCAAAGACGCAATATAACATACATACCTTTAAAGACTACTGACGATTTCAAAGTGCTTTTTGAGCCTAATTAAATATAGAATAATTTGATTTGATTTGATTTCAATGGTCTTATTAATGTTTAACATGGTTCTCTGCATGTTATGTTTACAAGGGCTATTTTTAAATTACCAAAATAAAATTGTAAAAGATAGTATTATGGTATTGTAGGAAATATACTTGTTGCGCAGTAAAATGGTATTTATAGATCTATGGCTTACAATGAAAGTCGTGCATGTGAACGCTTTCCCTTGAATATAGAGGTTCAGGCTTTCACGCTCGTGTACCCTTTGTTAAAGGTGGAAAACACCGACGCCGGTAGCATGAAAAAACGAAAAAATGCTCTGTAGTTCAGGTTGTTAATGAAGACAACACAATTTAAGGTAGCATTTTTTATGTAAAACTTTGATTCGTAAAGTAAAAATTCTGATATAGTCAAAGTCAAAATATCTTTATTGAAATAGGCTTTTATTGCATTTTTCAATCGTCAAATATATTTTTTAATAGCCCACAGAAAACTCAATCGGGTATTTTGTTATTACCATTGTTACAGGCGGAAAGTGTAATGGAAGTGTCTTACGAAGTAAAACCACCCCAATCTTCCATTATGAACCCTAGCACAGAACTAAAAGTGTGTTGTAATAAAATATATAATATTCTGTAATACGTTTCTGAATTACAGGAGATACCGGACAAACATCTTTACAAGCGCATATAGTAGATCATTCAAACTTAACTTTCACTTTAAACCATTATACCATCATCATTACAATATATTACCAAAAAGTTTATTGCGCTTTCGTAGATTTAGAAAAGGCCTACGATCGAGTGGTGAGGAATGAGCTGTGGTCAACGTTATCTACGTATGGGGTGAGCGGTTGTCCATGACCCAAGCATTGAAGTCTCTCTATGAGGGTTCTAGTGCTTGTGTCAGAATAAACGAATCGTACACGGAGTGGTTTCCTGTCGAAAGAGGTGTTCGACAGGGATGTGTTGCGTCACCATGGCTGTTCAACTTAAAAGAAAGTATGTATGGGTTAAGAATGAATGAATTACTCATCAAATGTTTACTCTACGCTGATGATCAAGTAATACTTGCGTCATCCCCTAATGAACGAATCTTTGAAAGGGAATGGAATGAAAGTGAATGTAAACAAATCGAAAGTTATGCTTTTTGAACGAGATGAATTTATGATGAATAGCAATATTTTGATAGATGGGGAACAAGTGGAAGAATTTGAATACTTGGGATATAAATATACAAAAGATGGAACATGTGAAAGTGATATTGAAAGGAGAGTAAATGCAGGGAATATGGTAAATGGTGCTCTGTACGCCTTTATGAACAGCCAGATGGTGTTTCAAAGGGCTAGACTGTTTGTGCATGCTGGAGTGTTGGTGCCAACACTTATGTATGGTAGTGAAAGTTGGGTATGGCAGAAGAATCACAAAAGTAAAAGAAATGCGGTAGAGATGAGAGCGTTGAGAAGTAAAACTGAGTGACAGAGTAAGAAATAGTGTGATAAAAGAAGACGTAGTGACTAAATTTGAGAAAGGTATGCTTAGATGGTTTAGGTATGTAGAGAGAATGAACGAAAGGAGACTGACAAAAAGGATTTATGAGTCAAGAGTGAATGCGAAAGTTGGAAGGGGAAGACCAAGGCGAACGNAAGGTATGCTTAGATGGTTTGGGCATGTAGAGAGAATGAATGAAAGGAGACTGACAAAAAGGATTTATGAGTCAAGAGTGAATGCGAAAGTTGGAAGGGGAAGACCAAGGCGAACGTTCCTGGACCAAATCCAGGACATTTTAAGTAACGGCCAGGTCAAGAGTACTCTAAACCGGCGAACTTGTATGAAAGGTTTAATGAGAATGAAAGAAGAAGATATGCAAGGATCGTGGCAAGTGGAAAGATGTTATCTCTGCCTACCTCTATGGGAATGAGGCGTGATGCTATAAATGTATGTATGTATTACAATATCATATAAGTTTATTATATTTAAATTCGAATTAGAGCAATTCGTTTACTTCCACGCGTTTCTATCGTCTAAGTAATCTTGCAAATAATAGTATGCAGGCATAGTACACAAGTACACTCTCTATTCCTTCACTCTACTAGTCCGACGTGATGGGAATCCGACAAGACCGGGGAGAGATCAGATGCTCTTCGAGGCACGGGGGTGGAGGACACCGGTAACTTCCCAACATCAGGCAAATATTGAGAAAATGTTAATAGAAAACTCAATATTGATTTTTGAATTGGCCCGACCCAGGGCTCGAATCCAGAACCTCATGTCTGTTGCCGAACATGCTAACCACTAGACCAATGATAAAAACTTATAGCAATTTTACTAAGTAATAACAATAAAGATACGACTGCCTCATTGGTCTAGTGGTTACTCATATTCGACCACAGACATAAGGTCCTGGATTATATTGAGATATTGATTTTTCTATTAAGATTTTCCTTATATTTGCCCTGTGTTGTGTGATTCTTGGGACAAGTGGAAGATGTAAAAGAATTTGTATATTAGGGCTTTAAATTTACAAAACATGGCATGTGAAAGTGATAGCCAGATGGTGTCTCAAAGGGCTAGACTGTTTGTGCGTGGAGGAGTGTTTTTGCCAGTATGGTAGTAAAAGTTGGGTATGGCAGAAGAACCATAAAAGCAAAATAAATGCGGTAGAGACGAGAGCGTTGAGAAGTATGAGTAGATTAAAACTGAGTACCAAAGTAAGAAATAGTGTAGTAAGAGTACGTTGTGGTGTAAAAGAAGATGTAGTGACTAAAATTGAAATTGTTTGGGCAAGTAGAGAGAATGAGAGAAAGGAGAATGACAAAAAGGATTTATGAGTCGAAGAGTGAATGGGAAATTTGGAAGGGGAAAACCAAAGCGTTCCTGGACCAAATCCAGTACATTTTAAATAAGGGCCAGGTCAAAAGTACTCTAAACCGACTAACTTGTATCAAAGGTTTAATGAGAATGAAAGAAACGAAGGAGATATGCAATGATCGTGGCAAGTGGGAGGACGTTTTCTCTGCCTACCCCAATGGGAATGATGTTCTCATATTCCCACAGGTTTGGAAACTACACGGGAAAAATCTGGGTACAACTAGTACGATATATATATAGCAAAGCAGTATACAAGCCGGGTTTTATAGCTATTATAAACGCGAGCGTATTAATACAATGGACGACATCCATAAAGACATCCCGCTGTTTTAGTGGTGTAATGAAATAGGCGTGGTACCACCTACAGTAATTGAATGACGCTATTGTCGTGGGATAGCCTTAAATTGATTGAGTTGTTGCCTATTCAATTGTTGGAATGTGTGTATATAGTTTTGTAGGTAAATTGAAGGTATGAAAGTAAAACTTTGCGTGCAATTGTGCGTAGATATATGTTTTGATTTGATGTTTTGATGATGAATCTGTTTTGATATAGATATTATATAAATACTAATAGGACTTCATTATTGGAACCACCCTTTCTACGCTAGGAAATTCTTAAAGGCAAAGTGTGGGATTTACAGACTGAGCCATAATGCACACTAAAAATAGCAGCACTTTTGTCAACCTTCTTTTCTTTTGTCGCTGGGAGATGCTTTTACGCATGCTGAATGGAGTATACAGCTCCGTCTAGGAGTGTGGCACTCATTGTTCCCCAGAATATTCATTAAAATCTTGGAAAACCCACTTCATCCGAGTGGTGTACCCCAACCTTAAGATGACGTGGTCAGAGGGCTCGCTCCTACATCTTCTTTAACAAGCTAGGCTAAAACTGACATAGGAGTTTTAGGGAGAGGTAAGAAGCGTCCAAAGTGACACCTCCTCCTCTTCCTCCGAAGGAGAGGGGGATCTGCTACTTTTCCCTCTCCTTTCTTCATTGCCTTTTTCAACGAGATGACAGACTTGCAGAAGAGGGCAACTGCATTTTATTACGACTCACTGCGAAGCATTGTGATTATTGTTCCCAAAGGACTAGATAAAAAAATATATATCTAAATCAGTTCAGACGTTAAGATTCTAACACTAAAATTGAGAAAGGTATGCTTAGATGGTTTGGGCACGTATAGAGCATGAATGAAGCGACTGACAAAAAGGGTTTGTGAGTCAAGAATGAATGTGAAAGTTGGAAAGAGAAGATCAAGGTGTTCCTGGACCAAATCCAGGATATTTTAAGTAAGACCAACTTGTATGAATCGTTTAATGAGAATGAAAGAAGCGAAGGAAATGTGCAAAAGATTGTGGCACGTGGAAGGATCTGGTCTCTGCCTATCCCTATGGGAATGAGGCGTGATGCTATGTATGTATATACAACCTGTACACACCTGTATACATACAAAAACATTGATGCTATATCCAGAAATCACTTGCCGGGTTGAGCAAAGGCTTATACATGTGATAAAATACTACAATCAGTCTATAACTTATCTCTGAATAAGTTCAAAGTATATTTGTAATTGAATTTGGTCTGGAATAGAATCCGGTTTCTTTTTTACAGGGTCCATTTATTTATATATAAAATGTTCTTATAGTAAAAACTTAGGTTAAATGAGTAACTATTGTATTTATTATCGATATTATTTCGGTAAGAATAACCTTCTAAAATGGCGGTAGATTCATTAGCAAAGGAATGACGATGATTTAAAAGAGTTATTTGAACAACACGACTCTACAGAAACATTTAGTTTTTAAGTTTTATTATATGATCCTTCGAATTTATTATAGAAACAATATGTCGTCGAGTAATTTAGATACATATAGTCATCTACCCGTTCTTTTATGTACAAAAGCAGACTTTTAAATTCTTTATTTATTTCATGTTCTAGCAGACTCGACTGACTTCAGTGGCAGATTTCAGTTTTACGAATGATTTTCGAAATAAAATTACAGCAGTACTAATATAAATAGCTCTTACATTTTGTGACTATTCAATTTGCTCGGGTTGTAAATATTCAATTGATTTTGAACTTTGTGCAGCGGCTATAAAGTACAAATTGACTCTTTGACGTTAGGAAAACACCTACATTGCTTAGACAACAGTGAGTATTTGTAATTTTTTATGTACTTTATTGAATAGCACTAAAGGTCAAACTGACTCTACATCTAAGTTAGAAAACGTTTGTATGGGAAACAGAAAAGGGCTGTTTTTTGGGTTTTCCCCTACAATTATTCGAACTTTTCTCGCCATTAAAACCATCCATAGACTTCAGCGAATATTTTAAAAAAAGAATTGACACAGGCGATTCCTTTTTATATTATATATTCAAAATTGTCTCCTTTAAAGTCAACGTTTGTGTTAACCCTTTTTATATTTTGATAATTGATCCAAATACAAAGATTCAGTTGGATAATCTCATTCTTTTGCCGATAAAACACCGTTGTTATAGTTTTTTTTGTTATCAACTTGTTGAATAGGCTTTGTTTTGCTATTGTTGCGAATATAACTTTTTTATGTTCAGCATTCCCTTTGTACTACTCTCGTAGGCGTGACATAGTTTTTCACACAAGTGTCTCCATTTTTCACCTCGAAAACCACTCTATTATTTCTTATTTCATTCGTTGTAGTAGAAAAAATATAAAATACAAAGCAATTTCGTCAAGTTCTTTCGAGATGACGGTTCATTTGTTATAAACATTTTTATAAGCTTTAAGAATTTATACAGTTCTTACTCAAATAAACGTTTTAACTAAATGTTAGTATTAAATTGTTGACAATATTGTACTTTTCATTTTTATATTATAATGTATTAACGGATCGTGTTTAGAATAAACGTGGTTATATTATACAAGAAGATGGCCTCGTTAGGGCAATGCTAAACTTCGAAGAGATCATGAGTTTAAATTCAAATTGTCAAAAACATCCTTTTACGAAAGGCATATTATAATGTTGACGATTATTTAAGCGATAACAATATTTGGATTTGATTCCAGTTGCTTACAGAAGCAATATAATACACATTGTGGCATACAAAACTATCTTTAAAAGAGTAACCGTTGAGTTTCTAGCCAGTTTCTCCTCAGCGGGACTACTGACGATTCAAAAGTGCTTTTTGAGCTTTCCTGAATAAAGAATATTTTGAATGATTTTTAATTTACGTTGATGATGTTAATAAACGAGAGTTTCACAAATACGGTTGGCCCAATGTTCAAATGAGATTGTTCGAACTCGTAGAACGCATCTGGGAGCCCGGGATAATTCCTCAAGATTGGAAAGATGCCAATAACTGCAAGTTATATAAAGATAAAGGTGATACTTCAGTTTGCCAATATATGTGTCGGAGGGCAGGTGTTTGTGGAACGCTGGCGCCATCTGTCGATAGGCGTGGGACAGAGTCAATAGTGGCAGTCCGGCGGGAGTCTCTCGGCAGTTGTCGAGTGGCGCTCGACCGGAGCAGTCTACTGTTGGAACTGTCGCGTTCCTAGCTATTAGTGTTAATGGGTTTGTGTAAATTGATATCGGTAACATTAAGTGATTGAACGTTATAATCCGAGTTAATTAATAAAGTGTTTGATTGCACCAACATTACCTACGAACGCCCACAGAATAAGAAATTAAATACCGGATCCAATTAATAACGATGTCGGCGGAGAACTCTACGCCCCTGTGCTTTATGCTTCTCCATTATCTCTTATTCTCCGACATATATATATGTGTTCTTACTTGTGGTTTGTTTTTAATCTAATTTACAAATACCACCTACCCTTTCTGGACACCCGTTATAATGGATACAGATACTAAACTAGGTTATATTTTTAACATACAAATTATATCATAAAAAGTATAATTTAATACTACATAAAGAGTTTCATTAAAAGTATTCGGACTCTTAACATGTACAATTTAATTTAAGCCCGCTTCTTAATAGTTTGCTGAATTTAGCACCTTTCGTCGGGAGAGCTCGATTGCCCTAAATCCACTTCTCGTGCCCTAATTCCATTATTGACCACTGATGTCATTAGTGGTATAGTGAAACTATAATACAATGTAATCCCGAAATCGAAAGAACGAAACAGAAGGATGCTGATATAGACGCAATATTTATACTGCAGGGCGTTCGTGCGATTTATAATTTATGCCCAAGAGTGTCACTAAGAAACAAATTCAGAGGAGTTAACACAATGGAAGTTAACTGACTGGTAACTCATACGACTTAAGACATAAAGATAAACTTGTTATAAATTCTAGTAGGTTACATAAAATTAACAACTCATTTAAGGATAAATTATGGCCAATAAAACGGGGCCGGGCAGTCTCCTATTGTATTAAATAATATAGTAGCAACACATAAAAAATACTAAAAACATTGTGCAATGTTATGCAATACGAAGTAACTTTAACGAGCAGAACAATTGTGTGATTAGAATCTCTCGTGCTGCCTTTGCCAAGTGAATTTAAGTTGTTACTTAATGTTGTTATAATAGATTGAAATAAAAAAGAGTCAGCAACGGTAACAAATTCAAGAGATATTTGAGTAATGTATTTGTAATGGCTTAACTTTCACGGAATCATCTAGACTCATCTGGATCAGGCTAAAAGTTGGACTTACTCGGATCTTTGTCTTGGGTGCTTATGCTCCGACGGATCTGGGCACCAGAAAGTCCAATAAAGCCCAAAAAGAAATAGATGAGTATTGGGAAAGTGTGAGTGATACGTTGAATGAATGTGAACCGAATGAGCGAATAATTATGTTAGGAGATTTTAATGGATGGGTAGGTGTGAAACGTGATGGATATGAAAGGACTCTTGGTATGTTTGGTGACAAACGGGTGAATGAAAATGGACGAAGTTTGCTTGGAATATGTGTGGAACATAGTCTTTTTGTGGCAAACACTATGTTTGAGCACAAGGGGATTCATGTGTATACAAGGGAAGAAGGGAATGCTAGAAGTATGATTGATTTTGTAATTGTGGACGAAAAACTGAAGAAGAAAGTTCTAGATGCTCGAGTATACCGCGGGGTCGACATCGATACTGACCACTACCTGGTCGTTGCCCGAATCGGTGGTCTTTTTAATCGGTGGCGCCATAGAAAGAAGGAAACCTCGAGCATTCTTGAACGAATAAAAGTGGAGAGATTGCAAGAAGAGGATGTTAGAGAAGAATATCTGAAAAATTTGAGTGGGCGATTCAAGAGTGAAGACGAAGGAAATGAGATTGAAAGTTTATGGAATAAATTTAAAGATGGAGTGGTTGGTGCTGCTATTGATGTATGTGGCGTGTCTAAAAGGAGGAAAGGTAAGAAAGAGAAGAATTTGTGGATGGACAAAAATGTTCAAGCAGCTGTGTGTGAAAAGAAGAAAGCTTGGTCCGATTGGTTGGCTACAAAAGCGAACCAACGAATGCAAAAGGCAACGAATGATGACGTAAAAAAGGCAAGAATGGAATACAAAAGGGTGAAAGTAATCGTGAAAGAAGCTGTAAGAAAGAAAAAAGAAGAATACAGTGATATGTATGATAGGAGACTTTCTGATGATTTTCAGTCAAACAAAAAGTTTTTCTGGAAATCAATACAATTTGCCCGAGGGAGATCTACTTCCTCGGAGCTTTGTAAAATCAGAAGTTTAGATGGAAGTTTAATAAAAGGAGAAGAATGGATATTGAAGAGATGGAAGGATCATTTTGAAAGTTTGTTTGAAAGAAATGAAGCAGAGGTAAATATGGCCTCTGCGGATAGCAATGAATGTAAGACAAGTGATAGCGAGATTAGTATGGATGACATCATGAAAGCGATAAAAGGTATGAAATCAGGTAAGGCTGCTGGGTATGACAGAGTGTCAGTCGAGATGCTGAAGGCTGGCCGCGGGATTGTGGTAGCTCAGCTGTACTGCCTTTTCAATATATGCTGGGAGAAAGGTCAAGTCCCAAGAGATTGGAGCAAGGCCGTAATTGTCCCTCTATATAAAGGAAAAGGGTCACAGCAGGAGTGCAAAAATTACCGCGGTATCAGCCTTCTTAGTGTCGTCGGCAAATTGTATGCAAAGATATTAATTGAAAGGGTGATTAATGAAACTGATGGGAAAATATGGGACGTGCAAGCGGGATTTAGAAGAGGAATGGGATGTACGGATCAGGTCTTTTCTTTACGGTGCATAACTGAAAAATGTTTGGCTAAACACCAAAAAGTTTATTGCGCGTTCGTAGATTTAGAAAAGGCCTATGATCGAGTGGTGAGGAATGAGCTGTGGTCAACGTTATCTACGTATGGGGTGAGCGGTTGTCTGATCCAAGCATTGAAGTCTCTCTATGAGGGTTCTAGTGCCTGTGTCAGAATAAACGGAGCGTACACGGAGTGGTTTCCTGTCGAAAGAGGTGTTCGACAGGGATGTGTTGCGTCACCATGGCTGTTCAACCTATTCATGGATAAATGTTTGACAGATTTAAAAGAAAGTATGTATGGGTTAAGAATGAATGAATTACTCATCAAATGTTTACTCTACGCTGATGATCAAGTAATACTTGCGTCATCCGCTAACGAGCTTCAGGAGATGCTAAATATTATGAATGAAGCTTTGAAAGGGAAAGGAATGAAAGTGAATGTAAACAAAACGAAAGTTATGCTTTTTGAACGAGATGAATCTATGATGAATGGCAATATTTTGATAGATGGGGAACAAGTGGAAGAGGTGAAAGAATTTGTATACTTGGGATCTAAATTTACAAAAGATGGAACATGTGAAAGTGATATCGAAAGGAGAGTGAATGCAGGGAATATGGTAAATGGTGCTCTGCATGCTTTTATGAATAGCCAGATGGTGTCTCAAAGGGCTAGACTGGCAGTGCATGCTGGAGTGTTGGTGCCAACACTTATGTATGGTAGTGAAAGTTGGGTATGGCAGAAGAATCACAAAAGTAAAATAAATGCGGTAGAGATGAGAGCGTTGAGAAGCATGAGTGGATTAAAACTGAGTGACAGAGTAAGAAATAGTGTGATAAGAGAACGTTGTGGTATAAAAGAAGACGTAGTGACTAAAATTGAGAAAGGTATGCTTAGATGGTTTGGGCATGTAGAGAGAATGAATGAAAGGAGACTGACAAAAAGGATTTATGAGTCAAGAGTGAATGCGAAAGTTGGAAGGGGAAGACCAAGGCGAACGTTCCTGGACCAAATCCAGGACATTTTAAATAACGGCCAGGTCAAGAGTACTCTAAACCGACGAACTTGTATGAAAGGTTTAATGAGATTGAAAGAAGCGAAGGAGATATGCAAGGATCGTGGCAAGTGGAAGGATGTTGTCTCTGCCTACCCCTATGGGAATGAGGCGTGATGCTATGTATGTATGTATGTAACTTTCACGGGCAGTCTTTCACTTAAAAATATGTTGATTTGGTGTTTCTATTTTCCTCTATAAGTGAGTTTAATAGACGTAGAAATATACTCCACTCTTTTCTTTTGTAATATAATGAAACGGGTGTGACGCGATCGTCACGAAATGTTAAGGGCAGATTCATAAAATGTCTGATATATTTGCGGATTTAACTCGCTCAATCAATTTAACTTAGACGTATCGGTAAGTAGGAAGCAAAGTAGATCATTGCACAAGAAACTTATTTATTTATTTATGCACCACCTAACTTGTCACATTAAAAATAAATATAAAAATTAGTATACAAATGACACCTTATCCCTAATGAGAGATCTCTTCCAGGAACCCTATAAGTGGGAGAATTTAATCGAGAGGTGGTGTAGGTGCTGTGTGCTTTTTAAACAGTCTTGAACATAAATATATATACATACATAAATATATACAAAGATACATACAGAATACATACATAGGAAATATTAATAACATGCAATGTGAAAGAGATAAAAATATACAATAATACTTATTTGGCGTTAGATAATAAATACTCTTTTAGTCTGTTATGAAACTACGTTATGTTATAAGACTTAAATGCCTATAAATGTTTGCAGAATAAATCCACTATTGCAGGAGAAGTAATTTGGAGCTTTCGAAGACCCATCACTCGCCACAAATTTGCTGCTATGAGTTATCCTTCAAGAGAAAGCTCAATATGGAATTCTAAGCAGCGCATCACGTAAGCTGAGTACAAATAATAGTCACATCATATGTATAACTTGCCTTTATCATATTTGCATATGTGTCGATATTATGATTTAAAAGGATTCCCGATTCACTAAGTCCAAGATGGCTTTTTCTGATTTTAATAAGAGTTTTAAGTTCTGGACCCGTAGACAAGTCACTTTTTAAGATTGCTAACGCTAAAAAAGTGTATGAGAGTGACGTCTAATATCGAAAAACGAAACGTCAATCCCATACACTTTTTAAGCGTTAGCAATCTTCCAAAGTACAATGGATTCCAGGCAGTTCTGGAATCATTGGTAACGTAGATGTGGACCGAGCTGCCCGTGATACTATTACTGAGGGTGCTCAATATGAGTGTCTTCCATTACCTTTTGAAGTAATAAGTCGCGTAAATAGAGATTGTTTAGAAATGTGGCAAGAATATTTTGATGAACGGTCAAAGACAAAGGGGATATGGTATAAGACAATCCAAAGTCAGCCTCTGCATTACCCCTGGTTAGAGGAGGCATGGTGCTTATGAAATATATTGTGGCTATGTTATGATGTTGATCGGGTCATATTCCATCAAACATGTTTACACATCTGATGGGAATATCAAACTCGCCAAATTGCTCTGTTTGCGGAGTTACTGAAGATGTGCAACATATGTTGATGGAATGTGAACGTAATGCGGTAGAACGTCAGAAGCATTTTTTGTAGGTTTTGAGGTAGGGCTATGTAACAGCATCTCTTTTAACAGAGGAGGCTAGGGTGTTATGTGCATTATTAGAAGATAATTAGTATTAAGTTAAGATGTTTTTATATTGTTCGCGCCCGATGGCGCTAGGCATCGGTGCTCTGTGGGCACGGCGCAATATACTCTATGAGCATAGCTAATCTGTGGCTGTTAGAATCCTTTGAAAACTGTCAACCGCGAAGCTTGGTAACGGGCGCAAAAAATAAGCCCGCTTCGCGGTTTTATATCATTTGAAGGGAAGTGCGATATCCCACTCGTTTTAATTGGTTCGGGGGGCCAGCTGAAATCCTATCGGCGCGTTTGGTAGGCTCTCGTTGTCCCCTAGTGCAAGGTGGCGAGTCATAACGCGACTAAGCTAGCTCGCCCACGCGTTGGCCTCAATAGTCCTTCCTGCCTGTGGATTAAGGAGTAGAATAGTGAACCAGCGTCGCCGACGACGGTCTTTCCGCGGCGCTTTGACAAGTTACACACTCACATTCCACAAACACAATCACAAAACACAGCCCACGTGAACAGACACCTGACGGGGTCAACGCCGTCGAGGAGAGCGGCGTCTGGAGACGATTTAGGTGCGGAACTTCACTAACTTTTGTTCGACCTCTCTGGAATCTCTAGTATAACTTCTCCTCCCGCTGTCTACAGTGATCGAGGCTGCCTTCACCACAACGGGCCCTGGTGACCCTTGGTAGCCTTTACGACCTGGTCACGGCCGGCTTGAACATATATTGTAGTAAGTTTAAGTTTTTTATATATAGTGTAAATGTGTATTTATAATTGCGGGAGTGGCATAGTCAATAATAAGTGACAAAAATAAAGATTAAAATATTCAAAAGTGACTTGTTTACTGGCCCTGTACGCAATAACGAAATTAAACCTTTTCTCAAATCCCTGGCCCTGTTGTACTTTGCCTATAGCTTAATGCAAATTGACATAATCATTTTAATGTTCATGACTTGAATGTTATGATGGTGGCTCATGCTCTCTTTCTATTTATCTCGATCGATCCCTTTATATTTATTTTATAATACATAAAAGATTCAAATCAGGTACCAAAAATCTTCAACCACGATTATTGTCCCAACAACAGAATAATTGAATGTAGAACTAATCGAAACAATTTATCTAACTATTACAGCTACTTATAATGACACAGTAACATGTTGGGACATGTCAACAAAGCCACTCCACCTTATATACGTAATTGCTTTGGCCTGAGTGCCATTAACAGAGCCTTTTATCCCAGCGGAGGTAAAGTAACACCCAATAAACGTCCTCAGAGTGTACCTAATTAACGGACAGACAATGATAAACTATTTATACAGAAATATGAGGAGAAATCAGCTGAAATTGTATGCCTGTGTGTTGAAGATAAAGATAAAGAATATTCTCGAGTTATATTTTTGAAAGGTCTTAAAAAGAAACTCAGAGAGACGTTAGAGGAGAGACACAGAGTGGGATTAGAACTAAATTTCACCAAGTTGGTTCATTGTAGGTTGATTAAAAATATTACAGAATTGCTCCAATGATATGCAGGTTTCCTCGCGTTATTTTTGGAAACATCGAAATGTATTATGACGACTTTTTGTACGCAAAAAAAAAGAGAAAAGAAGTTTCCTTTCCGAATGAAAGTGTCACTTTTATATATAATAATACAGAAAATAAATTTTTGCTGAGATTTTCCTGAAAACACGCGTAATCAACTAGTACACAAACGTCATGTTTATACTTATTACATAATATGAAAAAATTAAAAACGTCAGAAGTGTAAATTCTTTGGCAAACTAATTTGTGATCGTGTTTGTGTAATATTTAAATTGTGCAAATTTGCATAAATATAGCAAATCCAGAGACTTAGAGGGAGGGAAAAAGGGAGATATCTTAATGAATTTAATTATCATTAAAGTATTAAAAGTTTTTATGTTTAATAATTTCATTGCCTACCTGCTTCATTACTTTCAACTATTTTAAACGGATGAATCGCGTGATTAGCGTCACGAAGATGTGCAGCGTTTTTTATGCTCATGCGTTTGAAGGTTTTAATATTTACAAATATCATGTAGCATTTTAATTTGCCACTCGTCTTTTAATCATTGATCATACTATTTTTTTATAAAATAT
This sequence comes from Elymnias hypermnestra, assembly GCA_015832385.1. Taxonomy (NCBI): domain Eukaryota; kingdom Metazoa; phylum Arthropoda; class Insecta; order Lepidoptera; family Nymphalidae; genus Elymnias; species Elymnias hypermnestra. Next base: position 500,639 of record JACTOM010000076.1, on the reverse strand, counting down.
AAAATAAAAATATTCCATAAATTCTCTTTTCTAAATTTTTTATTAATAACAAAATTTAATTAATATTATCTAATATCAACAAAAAACACGTGGCATTTTTATTTACAATTCGTCATTTGAAATTTCAATAAATTATTTGTATTAATTTTTGACACTTATGACATTAAAGTCCTGACATATTCCTTTTACTTTTTTTTGTACAGTCTTAAAATTTATAAAAAAATTATCGAAGTTATATTCTTAAGCAAGTACCTGTGGGTACGTACTCGTATGAGTCTGCTGGGTTCACCAAAACAAATTTATTAATTAGATAAGTCCATTTATATTAAGATTATGTTTTAGAATTTAATGCTCTATAAGCCAAAGAAGTCTTATCTCCACGTGTACACACTGTAATAGGTATCTTTTTACCAAAAATGTTATTAACGGAATAAATAAAGATGTAACATATTTAAATAACTGTAGTAAAGTAACTGACATCTAAGAATCATTTCAAGTAATTGAATTAGGCTTTGATGATAACAAACATTCTAATAGGAAGTCAAGACCATGAATTCCGGTTGCAATTCGAGGAATAGACACCCATTTCGCAGAGGACTCGTCAAAACCCTCATTTGTCAGGGACATCTTGTCTTTCTTATTATTATAATGGAGGTACTCTTGCATGTATATAATAGAAATCAACAAATTACACAGTATTCTTTCATCTTGACAACATCATGAAGTATTTTCTCAGTGAAATTTCCAAAAATCGTGCTAAGCATGTTAAATTATTGCATTACGTAAAATGAGGGTAGACACAGATGTTCGCAAATTGATAGGCGTGGTCGACATTGCTGATTTAAATTAGGATTATCTAAATAAATTACAAGATGTATTTCCGTATCGTTACTGTCTCTTTGTTTGGACAAAGACCTTCTTATTTATGGGGAAGATGAAGAAGGTATGATTATGATAGTCTCAAACTTTAACTTGTTTTTATTTTGGATCACGAATCCTCGTTTGCTTGCTTTGGGTTTTTATAAGACTTTCTTCTATAAGAAGAAAACTTTCTTTTATAATATTAGAGAAGAGATTTATTTGTAATACTTCAGATCTTCTTTATACACATTTGACACTCAGGAATTCGATTCGAGATACATTATTTACTTTAGATTGACATTTTTAAATTCGTTATATCTTTTGATTGGAATGTTCGATTTTAATCATTTAAAAAATATTTTACTACTCTTCTTCTGGTCTTTAATATGCTGATATCATGGCAGTGGAAAGTCTACTACGTAGGACTATAGATTTATTTTCACTAACTAACTCACCAGTCGCAGGCCCAGTTATAAGGGTCGCTACAACTTTCTTTAGATTAACATTTTTAAATTCTTTATATCTTTTGAATGGAATATCCGAATTTAATAATTTAAAAAACATTTTACAGGTATTGAAACTGTCTTTAATAAAATATTTAATAGGATAAGAATTTATACAGAGATTTATATAATATGGTTTGATTAATGTCTGCGCTTTTATTAACTTTTAATATGTTAAATAGTAGTTATAGTGGCATAACTACAGCAGTTGGACATATGGTATCACAGACTTTTTTGTTTGTATTAATACTTTCTATAATATTGTAGAACATTTTTTTGTTATATCATTAATAGTTATTGCAGTGCACGCGATAATAGATTTCTTGTTTCACACCTTGGGTCACACTGTTGCATTTTTCTTAAGGATCCCTAATTTTCTTGAGTAAGTAATAAAGCTTATTCCACTCAGTGAAAGTGTAGATTTTTAATGACGAAAAGATTTTTGAAATCGGTCTAGTAGTTTTTATGCGAAAACGTTACAAACATATAAATTCAGCCAAAATTAGACTTAGCAATTGAAAATAGTATAAATAAAATAATTATGTACAATTGTTTATATATAAAATTAGAACATACATAGCTATTATATTAGAGTTATTTTATATAAGTTATATGTAATTTCATGCAATGGATTATGTTTTTTTAACTTCCTTTGACGCAATGCATCTCACCAAAGTTCACAACGTACGTATAAGAATTATTGCTTGAAACAGTTGAAAGCTTTATATCAAACATAAACTTCTTTAGCTCTCTTTTACTGCGCTGGGTCTAAAACTGAAAGCTAGAGGCAATTACAGATTTCACGGTGTGCAATCTACGTTTAAAGCAAACCGGGAAGATATAAATTACTTTCTTAATCGTGGTCGACTTTTAAGTGGATTCGCTTGAGTGCTAAACGAGCTCTGTAATACCTCGAGTATGCTTTAAGCGAAATGCGCATTTAGAGGCTAGATACAAACTTGTTTTATTGTTTTTAAAACTGGAAATATTTATGCTTTTCTTGTGAATCCTTAGAAATAAGTCTCATATTTTATAGCCTGGGGACCGCAACGACCCGGAAAACGGAGGTTTCTACAACCTCTCCCCTTATAGAGAATCTGTAAGCCGGTCTCATCCGGTTAGCCAGAGATGAATGGCTCAACGAACCTCTGGCTCCCCATGCATGGGTTTAAGTGGGTGGGTATTCAATGTCAGCGAGTCCCACACTCCGTGAGTAAATACATCCCAGCGACAAAAAAAAATCAAAATCAGGTAATCAATTGGGTAAAGTTATGAAATAAAACATCAAACGTATTTTAAACTTTTTATTATATTAATAATATTTCTATACCATAGTTTATAATTCGCCATGGTTCCTTTACAACATATAAAATTTTCGTTATCAATGGTTTTCTACGTAGATACTACTGTGGAAAATTATAGATGTACCGACGAATAGTCCGACAGCTAACATAAAATAAATATTAGCACACATTTCAAGTAAATTGCTACAAGATATTATATTACACTTTCTACAGCGATTGCCAGGTGAATGGATATCTGCTAACATATTTTTAATGTACATTTTTATATGGTTTTTAAACACAAAAAGCTCTATTTTCAACAGGAACCAAAATTTACTTTTATTTTAATTGATTCGATTACCTACATTTAAATCGTATATATAGTTTTATATTCTCTTAAAAATTGTTATGCATGTGTATGTACAATAATGTATCTAAATTACAATAAAAAGCATATTTAATAAATCTCGAAATAGACTACATATATACATAGATACTTTTCCTAAATGGGGGCTCGCCATTTAAGGGCTGCACGATTAGCTTATCACGTACAACACTAAATTACACAGACAACAAATACATTAAAATTTATCAAATATTTAATCTTGATGAGGTAACCGCACAACCACGAAAAAGTATCTTTAAAGTTTTCTATATCGTACAGTTTATTTTCTATTACTACTTACGAGGTATTTTATAGTACACATACGAAAAAAAAAGAAAGCAAATTTATATACTCTGTGGCACACATATGCTTAAAATTAATACAAGACTGACATCCTTTTCACTATGAACAAGGACGGCGTGATTTTAAACCATAGAGTTTTAACCTAATCGTTTGTAACCATAGACTAAATCTATATTTTTAACGCAATGACATAAGTGCTGACATTAAGAATTGCGCGCCAATTTATGTGTCAAAAATTATTGATATGTCTATAACACAAAATAGACAGATAATAAAATGTAAACACTGAATAAGTATTTATTAATTTTAAAGCACAGTTTCGTTTGTACACGTTCTGGGTCCGTTGACAAGAGAATATCGGCTGGAACCACCGTTTCTACTCGTCACAGCACCTCTTATAAACAACTCCTTAAAAGTTTCCCTAAACTGCCTCGACATACCGCAATAAATAGCGAAATTTATTGGATAGGAGACAATTATGAAAAAATTCGTGATTAATATAAGTATATTAGCAATATGATAGTCTAAAATCTCTACCAATGTACTCGAAATTATGTGCAATATTGTAACAACGGCTACTGGAATTTCTACCATTAGAAATACGGTTACAACTACGATAAGCATCAAGGTCGTACAATTTGAGTCCCTCAGTCGTTTACATTCGGATTTTCGATTCTCTTTGAATAATTTCTGTCGGTTTATTTGCGCAGTCCTCATCGCTCGGAAAAGTAGGACGTTGAGGACCACCAGGGAAGTACAGGGTATTAAATGGACGAATAGGACACGGAATGCAAAGTAGGTTATGAAGTAGGCGTCTAGAGTTACTGCGTGTACCCAAGGCGCCATTTCGACCTGGAACAAGATAAACATAACCTTTAATTTATTTGTAGATATTTTGAACAGTTAGGCAGTTAACAGGTTAGGGCTTCACTGAAATCTCTTGTAAAGTGCTGTAACCTAGCAAGAGCTAATTTATAATATCTATGACTTTCATGTAAGAACAAATATATTTTGCTAGGCGGTAACATCTCTGCTAGTGGACAGAGGGAGAGGGAAGCCATAGCTGGTGCTACCGCGATCTGAAGGAGGCGATCGAGGGTTTGAAGACGTGCTTTTGTGCGTCTCTTGTCCCTTTTACTGTTGTCTGGGGTTTCAGAGCAGAATGTCCATCGAACCTCTGGAGTACCTCATCAGTTTAGCTTCAGCCAAATTTCTGGCTATAACTTTCAGCCGAGTTGCAGCTGTAAATGTGTTTGAAATCCCGTGAAAACATCTCCTAAATTTGCTATTCCAGGAACTGAACCCACAGTTTTTGCTGGCCAAGCGTGAGCGTATTATATACGAGTATGTACAATTAAAAAAATATATATTTTCTTGATTTGACGGAGGTAATGAGAGATTTTTTTAATCCAGTATAGGTATATCGGTAGGTATCATTGATGTCCTTGGAGTAATGAGCCAATTCACCAGTCGCAGGCCTAGTTATAAGGGTCGCTACAATTTTCTTTAATCTCACATTTTTAAATTCGTTATATCTTTTTAATGGAATGACGGATTTTAATAATTTAAAAAGCTTTTTAAAGGTATTGAGACGATCTTTAACTAGTTTCTTCACACTTTGGGTTATACATTTATGCATTTTAATAAGGGATATTTATTTAAAAAAAAAAGTAATGTAACCTATGTCGCTCAGTGATAATGCAGCTTTTTAATGGTGAAATATTTTTTTGAAACGGGTGTGTGAAAACGTTACAAACATACATACATACATACAAAAACACTAATGTTTCCTCTTTGTAATATTAGTTTAGATAAATTATAAGAAGCTTCATACTCTTCCTCATAATCTTCCTCCCTTCGCGCAATTTTCGTTAAAATGGTTATAAAGTTTTTGTTTCACGTATTAATATGTAGATTACTTACACGGCAGACTTCTTCGAAGTGTCCACGCCATACTGTGACGTGCGGTACGTATTTGAGATCGAAGAACCTTGGCAACTGGTGAAGGAAGGCAGCTATGCCGATGTAGATGAGGCATTTCTTTACTCGTGGCATCGTGCACCTAGAGAAAAATGGGAAATAATTGTGAGTATGATATTTGTGAAGGTGGAAAGTTTTATCTGCTAAATTGCATGTTAATATTGTATTAAACCTTTCTCTTGTAAATATCGCATAAATCAAAAGAAGTTATAAATTTAAATTTACGAGATTTCGATGGAGGTAAAAGGAAGGTAGGTTGCAATTTAAGTGTCGTTAAAATATTAAAAGTGCCGAAATTTTATACAAATAATTTATTTAAATCTCAAATCACGAATTGTAAATAAAACTGCCACGTTTTTTTACATAAAATTATTGCCACATGTTTTTTGCACTCTCTATTCCTTCACTCTCATAGTCCGATGTAACGGGAATCCGACACGACCGGAGAGAGTTCAGGCGCAGGATCGACGGCTTAAAGTGCTCTCCGAGGCACGGAGGTGGATCACACCGCCGACATCCCAACTTCGAACAAATATTGAGAAAATCTTAATAGAAAACTCAATATTGATTTTTAAATTGGCCCGACCCGGGACGCGAACCCAGGACCTCATGTCTGTAGTCGAACATGCCAACCACTAGAGGCAGTAAAGACTCCAAGGTCAGCTTTAAAATAACTTTTTAGTGTTTTCAAATTCTCTTTTTTCTGTTTTTTTTTTTTTTTTGTTTAAACAGAGATTATCTTTTAAAATGGATCTTAGAAGATTCGTCTCTTATAGATGAGGCCACTCTGATGATCAATAGAAGGAATACGTGCCGTCAAGCCTTCCTGGGCAAGATTTTCTCACTACCCATTAAAAGTTAACATTATATCAACATTGGCCTAGAACACGGGTTGGGAACCTTTTGAGTCGGAAGACCTAAGATACCATTTACAAGAGAACGGTAAATTTACAGTATCGACGTAATGTTGCCTTTTATTGATATCCTACAGAATATATTTCGGAGAGTGTGCGCAGCAACTATATGACCTTGTTCCTCCGTCGCCCTTTTATTTCAGAAATGATTGGCATCTGTATATAGTGGACATCCCACGAGTCCGCACCAAACGATTTTGACCAATCGTTTGTAATACGCAACGCAAAGGAGTGGAATACCTAATCAGCATCAGTATTCCCTAACTCCTTTAACCCGGGTATATTCAAAGTTAGGGTGTATAGGCACCTCTTCAACCGATGGACGTCCGCTGCTGGACATAGGTCTCACGTAATGACGTCCACAAGGCCCGATCTTGCGCCGCCTGGCTCCTAGGCTACCGGCGACCCTCCTTATATCGTCGGTCCAACTTATGGGGGGTCTCCCTGTACTGCGTAGCCCGGTGCGGCGTGGCCATGACTGTGCCCCGCCCATTGTCACTACAGTTTCGAATTCAATGGACTATGTCGGTAACTTTGGTTCTACTACGGATCTCTTCATTTCTGATTCGATCACGTAGAGAAACGCCGAACATAGCCCTCTTCATCGCACGCTGAGTGACTCTGAGCTTCCGTATGAGGCTCATAATCAGCGACCACGTCACAGAACCATAGGTCATCACTGGCAACACGCACTGTCCGAAGACTTTGATCTTCAGGCACTGAGGGATATCGGACGGTAATATCTGCCTGCCTCTCGAAATAATTTTCGGAGAGCTCTTTGAAATGACTCTTTATCGTGGGGAGTTTCAAATCCCTATGTAGATCGACATTTTGGTCGTACCAGGGGCAACCCGTGGCAATCCTCATAAACTTATTTTGGAGCGTCTGCAGACGATCGGACCATGGAAATGGTCTTTTATATAAATCGCTCACCCGACAGCCACATGCAGCCGGATGAGCGAGAGAAAGGGCAATTGCGGGTGCTGAGGTAGGAGAGGGAGGGGGGTCGCCGGCGGTTGACCAATCAGAATCAGTCGCCGCCGGCGATGCGCTAGGCTCGGTGCTCCCGTCCGCAACAATTACGATAGGTTTCATTTTAAATCAAAATTATTATTTCGTGACATTTCATAGAATAAACATTAATACAGAGGTATAAATAACAAAGTTTGCCTATTGTCGGCATTTTATTAACTTCTAAAATGTAAAAAAGTAGTTATTGTGCCATAACTACAGTAGATAGATATATGTAATCTTGGACTTTTTTGTAGATATTAATACGATCTTTAATATTGCAGGACACTTTTTGTTCTATCATCAATAGTTTTCGCAGCGTACGCGATGATAGATTTTTTGTTTCCCACCTTGGGTTACATTAATGCGTTTTTATTAGGGATCCCTATTGTTATTGTTAAAGTAATATAGCCTATGTCACGAAGTGAAAATGCAGCTAATGGTGAAAATTTTTTAGTAGTTTTTGTATGAAAACATTATACAAACGTACATATAAAAACAAAAAAAAGTTTTCTCTTTCTAACCGTTTCGATTAGATGTATATTACACGCAACAATCTGCAGTGATTTTAATATAAACACTCGCAAAAAGTAACAGCACGTTCTAGAGAATCCCAGAATTCTAATTTGTATAATTTATTTCATTTGTCTTCAATTATATCTCTCGACAGGAAAAAATAAACTTCTTAAGTACACTTTGTGAATTTTGTATTTCTTATTCAACTGTTCCCCGAAGGAACATTGCACTGAAATACTATGCCTTAGAGTAAAGAATTTTATTTTCCTTAAAATCCTCATGCCATCAATTTTTGTTTACTTTATAAAAAAATGTATATATTTTTTACTTTCCTCGAGAGAAATTTCATTAAATTTTATAATTTTAAGACATTTTGGTTACATAAAAATAATCCCTGTTACACATTTTTAAAATATTTATATAACAAACAACTTATACATACATACATAACAAAACGCCTCATTCCCATAGGGGTAGGCAGAGACAACATCCTTCCACTTGCCACGACCCATGCATATCTCCTTCGCTTCTTTCATTCTCATTAAACGTTTCATACAACTTCGTCGGTTTAGAGTACTCTTGTCTTGGCCCTTATTTAAAATGTCCTGGATTTGATCCAGGAACGTTCGCCTTGGTCTTCCCCTTCCAACTTTCGCATTCACTCTTCACTCATAAATCCTTTTTATCAGTCTCCTTTCATTCATTCTCTCTACAAGCTCAAACCATCTAAGCATACCTGTCTCAAGTTTAGGTACTACATCTTCTTTTATACAACAACGTTCTCTTATCACACTCTTTCTCACTTTGTCACTCAATTTTTATCCACTCACACTTCTCAACGCTCTCATCTCTACCGCATTTATTTAACTTTTGTGAGTCTTCTGCCATACCTAACTTTCACTACCATGCATAAGTGTTGTCACCAACACCCCTGCATGCACAGCCAGTCTTCTTCTCTCTTGCACAGCCAGTCAGAAACTTCTATGGCAAACTAATTTTTAAGTCTTGAGTATATTTACTTGCTTACAGAAAGGGTAAAACGAAGATATGTGAGGAATTTAATGAATATAATTGTCATTAAAATATCAAAGTACAAATAATTTATTGAAAAAAAAAAAAATCTCAAATGACGAACTGTAAATAAATATTACATGTGTTTTTTGTCAATATTAGAAATTATTAATTGATTTTTTTCGCCTTTTATGCACCATAATATGTATGTCGGAGTGCAAGAGTCTGTGGATCGCTGGTCACTCTTTTTACTGCTGTAAACTGTATTCAAATAAGTGGAGTAATTTAAAGAACTAAGCGACCATGCAGCGACTCTTTATACTATGTAAAGATTTAATTAACTGAATCCATATATACTATGCTTGATAGAAACATATATAAATTACATATTTTTAACTAATAAGTCATAAAATTAAGGCTCTTTTCAAGCTTATTGCAACGTCCATAACTTTCAAGCTTATTGCAACGTTCTACCTCATTCATATTTTATATGCACATAATACGAAGTTGTAACAATCTTGTTTCCTTACAAAATTTATTACTTTTAGGAAGACAAAGGCTTCACTGCATCTTATATTACACTTTTAATATCAATAAAGGCTTTTATAACAGGCGTTAAATTTTAAAGTTGAAGGTGGTATAAGATTCATAGCTTATTAAGAATTATATGACCGCTTTATACTACTCGTTTCGTTAGTAGAGGTCCTGAATTCAATTAAGGCAGGGGCTAATTTAGGTAAATAATTGTATTTGCTAATTTATAAAGTTCTGAGCTGGTGGAAGACTTCAGCTGCGGTTATTTAACACCTTAGTTACAAAGGCGTGTCGTAAAGAAATAAAATGTGTATAGAAACTATTGCGAGGTAAAGTAGTTTTTACCAGCTTAATACACTACCATCTTACACGGTATCATCACTTATCATGATGTGAAAATACAGTGAAAAACTAGACCTTTTTTTAATAAAACCAGATTCTTTTTTAAACATACACACACCGGCATATTTAGCGGAAAGAGAGGAGAAGACCAGGAGACCATCGATAACATCATTCTCAGTATGCCAAGACGGGTAGAAACTTTAATAAGAGCATGTGTAGAAAATTCGTGATATTAATCACCATTTTTCAAATTTAATTAATTGTTATTTTAATATTAATTTTCACTTTTCCCGGTTACATAAAAAGTGCAAAATTGTATCATTTTTCACAAATAGCCTTTACTCGCAAAATGTGTTTGTGATCTGAGTTTTAATTAAAACAAATGAAACTTTAAATAACAAAAGAAGTGTAGTAAGTAGATTTTAAAATAAAACCATATTTATTTTAAATTATGGACTTTTTTTGTGTCCCGCGAAATAAGCCGGTAAGTTTATTTTATAAATAAAAATCTTAATAGTTTCTTACTGTTAATGCAGTCCTTGTTTCTTAATCAGGAAAAGATAGTTAATGTTTCGTTGTCAGATAGGAAAGCGCTGGTGCTTTGGAGTGTAGGTAGGCTTCGGTCGTGGCTAGTTACCATCCAACCAGCAAATAAGTATCCAAGCAAGAGATTTGTGTTCCGGTACGATATAATGCGCTTCTGTCGTAGACTGTATCCTAAATTATCATTAAGTGTGATTATAGACAAGCGCTAACCTGTCCGAAACAGAAAAAGAAACATTCAAGCTTTTTTAACATTAAAACGGGTCATTTTTGAAACATTATTTTTTATTAAAAAAAATTCTAATTGTGTCTGACTGCATATGCAGTTGTTTTTAAGTCAAAAAAGAAAGAAAATGTTTCGTTGTCAGAAAGGGTGCACAGTCGTGCTTTGCTAGCAGAAAGTGGAGTCACCTATTTGTCATTAGTGTGATGCAGCTGTTGATACGGCTGCCCACACATTGGCGGAACGTCCAGCTTGGCCACCACAGCGGGATGATTTAGTGAGTTCTCTCACTGTTGGCAATGACAATGCTTGGCAGTGAGGCGGTCTGGAGTGCAGTTGCCTCGTCCTGTGCGGCTATCCTCCTTCAATGAGATCATTGAAGGAGGCGATGGAGAGAGAGAGCACCAGATGCCCCTCTTCTCCGAAGTTTGGGAGGAAGGAGGCGTCGTTACGAACGTCTTTTAGTTCCATTTTTAACCCGTGAACTACTTTGCGGGCCGCAACCGGGCTTGTCAGAGAGAATGTGCAAGCGGACATCTGACAATATCATCAAAGGTTGACAAGGGTGCCGCTGGGTTTTAGTGGTAATATGCCAGCAATAAAAAGATATCGTCTTTGGAGCTTAATGGACTTTAAATTTATATTTTGTCGCTAAACAATGTCGCTTATTTAGCTAGAGTACCCAACGACACTCTCATCAACCTGAATTGGTAGTATCAGAGGCTCCCTTACGCTCTGACACTTCCGGTTGCAACCGGCAAAGGTTGGTTTAAGGAGGAGGCAAAAGGCGTTCAAACAGACGCCTTCTACCATCTGGCGGGGCATCAGCAGCACTTTCCCTTTCTCTCTCCATTGCCTCCTTCAACGAGATGACACCCTCGCAAAAGAAGGCAACTGCATTCCATCCTACCTCAATGCCAAGCATTGATCGATTATAATTGGCAATAAGAGATCCTCTCAAATCAGCGACACCAGAGGATGACGTTGCGGTTCCCATGCCGGACATTCTGCCACAGTGTGATCCGCCGTATCGACGGACGCACCACATTGATACCAGAGACGTAATTCTTCAAGCCGCGCTATCTGGTGCAAGTATTTACCGATCATCCATGTCTGGGCAGCACCTGCACCAGTCTGAAAGATAGATAGCCATTGTTCTAGGCAAGGACGAATCGCCTCCACCGTGTTCACACCCGCAATTGGGGATTGAGATCCTTCAAAATCTATCAATTCGGTTCATATTTAGCTTGCGTATATGACCACGTCTCTCAATTTTGTGCAAAGCTCAAGTGGTTACTCATACGTTTTCGCCGGAATCTAAATATACTTTCCAATCTGTACTGTATTCTGTTCAATCCTAAAGCGCCTTTCTACTTAAAAGAAAATTATCGGACTATTATTAAATCATCGGACTGTAGGCCCATAAGGGAGTCTTAAAACTTGAAGCTTAATTTAATATGCCTCTCAACAAAATTTTACGACAAGTCATTTGCAATCAGCGCTATTAATTTATGGAATAATCTTCCACTATCTATTAGAAATGCAAGATCTCTGGAAATATTTAAAAGGCAGGTAAAAGAGTGTTGTAGTCAAGACGGTTATTAATTGACTTTCACTTATTAAAAACCTTTAAAGTATTTTTTCAAGACATTTGTATATTCTTATCTATATATATGTTAGATATGTATGTATATGTGTATTTATGATCTATATGAAATATATGTAGATATATATATATATATATATATTTGTCGGAGAATAAGAGAGAACGGAGAAGCATAAAGCACAGGGGCGTAGGGGTCTCCGCCGACATCGTTATTAATTGGATCCATTATTTAATTTCTTATTCTGTGGGCGTTCGTAGGTAATGTTGGTACAATCAAACACTTTATAGATTAACTCGAGTTATAATGTTCAACCACTTGATGTTCCCGATATCACGCGACAGTTCCAACAGTAGACAGTAGTAGAGTAGGTCGAGCGTCACTCGACAACGGCCGATAGACTCTCGCCGGACAGCCACCATTGACTCTGTCCACGCCGATAGATGGCGCCAGCGTTCCACAGACATCTGCACTCCGACATATATNATGCAGCTGTTGATACGGCTGTCAACACATAGGCGGAATGTCCAGTTTGGGCACCAGTGTGGGATGATTTAGTGGGGTTGATCGGGGGATTCTCTCACTGTGAAGTATAATAGGCACAACGCCTTGAAGTTAGGCGGTCTGGAGTGCAGTTGCCTCGTCCTGCGAGGTAAAAGAGAATATATATATATATGTGTCGGAGAATAAGAGAGAACGGAGAAGCATAAAGCACAGGGGCGTAGGGTTCTCCGCCGACATCGTTATTAATTGGATCCATTATTTAATTTCTTATTCTGTGGGCGTTCGTGGGTAATGTTGGTGCAATCAAACAATTTATTAATTAACTCTAGTTATAATGTTCAACCACTTAATGTTCCCGATATCAATTTACACAAACTTATTAACACTAATAACTAGGAACGCGACAGTTCCAACAGTTGACTGCTCTGGTCGAGCGTCACTCGACAACTGCCGTTAGACTCCCGCCGGACTGCCACCATTGACTCTGTCCACGCCGATAGATGGCGCCAGCGTTCCACAGACATCTGCCCTCCGACATATATATTTGTATATATATAACTCTTTTAACTTGTTTCTGTTTTATGTTTCCTGTGTGGTGTATAATAAAGTATTTTCTATCTATCTTTTAAATCCAACGTCGATAGCAGCTTATACTTAGTTGCTTAGAAAACAAGTTAATTGATTATATGTGCGTGTGGTCTTACAATGTAGTTATTAATAATTTACGAGTATTTATAGAAGCGACCTTTTGCCATCATTGTTATAATAGAATCTTAGTTTGTAGCGGGTTAACCTTTTAGGTGACAAATTATTATTAATCGCTTGTAGTTCCAGTTTTAGAAAGTAATTGGCTATTTACGCAACTTTTTACAAACTAATACAAGGTTTTTTTTTGTTAAAAACTAGCGAATTGGTTGTATAATTTGCTAAATAGACAGTTTATTATTTGCCTTTAAAAACTTACGGTCTCTCTTTCAATTCAAAGTACTAATTTTGAAAGTTGTTAAACGTTAAATATCATAGCTCCTTCAAAAATTACTGGTTTTCATACAGATTTTGTCTCCATTTTTATCTCCTTGGTTTAATTTTGCGATAAAACGTACAGCACTTCCGTATCCAAGTAGCTATAAAGATCCTTTATAACATAATTTATCAAAGTTAATGAAGTGGTTTCTGTGTGAAAACATAATAGACAGACAGACAGTTAATTTGACATTTATAGCAGTAATATAGATAGATATCATATACATATTAATGTAGGGAGAATGCTTCAACGGGAGTTAAACTAAGTATTACGGACAGCGACTAACTCTGATTGGTCAACCGCCGGCGACGCTACTCCCGCTCGTCACGGCCGCATGTACGTGCCGAAAGGGAGAGTTGTATAAAAGGCCTTTCCTAAAGTTTGTACGCACATTTCCCTTTAGACTCCTGAAATGAAAAGATCTCATAACTAAGCGCGAATTGTGACTCTGAACAAACGAAGACGAAGACGCGAATCCAATACAGTCCACTGAACCTGAAGGGATTTGCCTGATCCTGACTCCCTCTCCAACACTGAGGGACCCTGAAATGACCCAATCTAGATCTAGAAGTAGAAATTATTGTTCCTTCTTTTTTTGTTACAAAATTGCCAAAGATTTTATCTAATGTTATATCCATAAAGGTGCTGAACTAAAATTAAATTAAACGCCACTGAAATAGTCAAAGTGTCGTTTAAAATTGAATCTTTTAATGGTTGGCACTTAAATTTAAGACAACAAGATAATTTGGGCGATAGTAAAAGTTTAGTGCTCGTAAAGTGTACCTTCAAGTGACATTTAATGTATAAAAGTTAATTGCCACAGATGCTCTCGTATTTTTCTTATATTTTCTAGTTTGATTAGTACACATAGAAAGGTCATGGACAGGTTATTAAGGTATCAAAGTTAAATACTAGAAATGTTATATCTTAGCTGTTAGTTATCAATGGAAATACTGCTGTAAATAGCGAGTTATTGTGATATTTCAGTTATAGACGTAAGTTGAAGCAAAAAAATTAAAAGAGAAAGTGAAATGACGAATTGGTGCATTTTCACGAATGTTATAAAGATTTTGATGCAGATCACGCAAGTCATGAGGATATTGGTGCAGATTATGAATGTTATGAGAACCTTGTTGCGGGCCACGAAAGTTACGAGAATATTGGTGCAGATTACGAATGTTATGAGGCCATTGTTGCAGGCCACGAAAGTTACGAGGATATTGGTGCAGATTACGAATGTTATGAAAACATTGTTGCGGGCCACGAAAGTTACGAGGATATTGGTGCAGATTACGAATGCTATGAGGACATTGTTGCAGGCCACGAAACTTACGAGGATATTGGTGCAGGTTAAGAATGTTATGAGGACATTGTTGCGGGCCACGAAAGTTATGAGGACATTGATGCAGATCACGAAAGTTACGAGGGCATTGCTGCAGACTACGAATATTATGAGGACATTGGCGCAGGTCACGAATGTTATATGGATATTGGTGCAGGTCACGAATGTTACGAGAATATTATTGCAGTTCACGAATGTTATGAGGACATTGGTGCAGTTCACGAAAGTTATGAGGACGTTGATGCACATCATGAATATTATGAGGACATCGGTATAGTTCACGAATGTTATGAGGGCATTGGTGCAGATCATGAGTGTTATGAGGACATTGGTTTAGGTCACGAATGTTATGAGGACATTGTTGGGGGCCACGATTCTTATGAGGATATTGCTTCGGACCACAAATGTTATGAGAACATTGTTGCAGGCTGCGAAAGTTATGACGATATTGGTGCTGCCCACGTATAATTGAACATATTTTTTTGATCAAACTATGTTTTGTATTTTTAACCATAGTTATAGGTACTTTTATTTGTATGTTTGCGTAGTTGGTAGTATCGTGTTGGTAAGCAATATTTTGTTTGGCATCATGTCTTCATTAGTAGGATAGTGAGGAGCTAAGATTAAAGCCTTTCTAAAATTCCTTAACTGAAAATAGACCCCAGAGCCTTCGCAAGCGAAATGAGTACTCGTATCATTAAAAGTGTTCATTTATGTTCTCTTTATCACGCCTTTCGTGTCCAAGTATTATAATTTCAGAGAGTACGCAAAATTCACATTTTAACTCTAAGTGTTTTGAGCACTTAACTAACATTTAGTTAAAGGGTTTTTTGCTATATCATTTGTGATTAATATTGAAGGTTTCTTTTCATTTTTCGATCATGTATTTTAATAGTAATGCTCAGCGATAACCACGTAATTACTGATACCGTTGGAATATAAAAAAACGCGTTCATAGTGAGTGTCTACATCACAATAGAAATATGTTTGCCAAATTTCAATTCATTCTCGCAAATAGTTTAGGAAATTACGTGATAGGTCAATGGGTTATGGTTTTTCACATATATATTTCGATCCTATGGAAACATTTGGAATACCGTTTTAGTGATCGTGTACTTTGCGAAAGGAATGTCGAATTTCAAGCCAAAGGCGCAAATAGTTTTAGAAATCACATGATGGGACACTGAAGACTCATTTCTTGGTTTTATATCAACGTAGTGGATAACAACGTGTGTAGTGTGTTTATAGATACCACTGGTTTGTATACGTGACTGATAAGAAAGCAACTTAATAGTTACTCTTTAAAGTAGTTTTTATGTGTTTATATTGCTTGACGTTGAACTATTATGTGCAACTGGAATCCAGTCCAACACTTGCAAAGAATGATAATAATATAGAATATAACACAGCATGAGACAGAAAAATACGCAGAAAAATTTTATTTTCCTTTATCCCGACGTTCACAAATATATTCATATGTAAATGCGGAATCCTCGCTGAAAAATGCCAAAGCGAATGCACTGAGGTGAATTTTATGAAGTCATTTTTGCATGAAGTCTCACATTTGCTTTTAGTTTGATAAAATTATTTTTAACTCACAAAATGTATTACCTTTTTTTAATGGAATCAGATGTTTGTCCGAATTTGTCCGAATAACAAAAGAAGGACAACAAAAGGCTAATATTACATTTAATATATTAAGACGTATATATTTTGTTTATATAAGATCATGTATAATAAAAATTTTAAACGAAAGTTATGCTTTTTGAAAGAGATGAATCTACAATGAATGGCAATATTTTGATAGATGAGGAACAAGTGGAAGAGGTGAAAGAATTTGTATACTTGGGATTTAAATTTACCAAAGATGGAACATGTGAAAGTGATATTGAAAGGAGTGTGAATGCAGGGAATATGGTAGATGGCTCTGCACGGCTTTACGAATAGGCGGATGGTGTCTCAAAGGGCCAAACTAGCAGTACATGCAGGAGTGTTGGTACCAACACTTACGTATCGTAGTGAAAGTTGGGTATGGCAGAAGAATTACATACGTAAAATAAAAGCGGTAGAAATGAGAGCGTTGAGAAGTATGAGTGGATTGAAACGGAGTGACAAAGTAAGATATAGGGTGAAAGGAGAACGCTGTGGTTTAAAAGAAGATGTACTCGTAGTGACTAAAATTGAGAAAGGTATGCTTGGATGGTTTGGGCACGTAGAGAGAATGAATGAAAGGAGACTGATAAAAAGGGTTTACAAGTCAAGAGTGAATGGGAAAGTTGGAAGGGGAAGACCAAGGCGAACGTTCCTGGACATTATAAACAAGGGCCAAGTCAGTAGTATAGTAATTTTTTGAAAATAATTGACGTAGTATATATATTAAAGGAAGAAAGAGAATATTTCACATCGTTATCTTAATATTTAGACAATTAGATATATACTTTATTGAACACCATAAAAGAAAAATATATTTTAATAAGATTTTGTGGGCAATTGGGCGGTCTTATCGATAAACTGCGATCTTATCTAGATAACCCCGAGGATAGTGAAACCTTCATATAAAAAAGAGAAGATTTGTTTTCATAATTTTATAAAAGGTATTTTTATTACTAATAAAAACCTTTGGTTTTAATAAAACATTTACACTTCATTTTGCTTTCTCCTGATAGTAAGTGATGATACAATGACATTTTCGCTTACCTGGTAAGAGATAATTTGCCTTTTATACATTGCATAGGAACACAAATTATATGCTTGGCGGCACTACTGTTTATGTGGAGTGGTGATTATCCAGGACCATATCCCACAAATTCAGACAAAAACGTGCAAATTAGAAAATGTAATTTCCTAAATTTGCACGTTTTTTGTCCCTGAGAAATGTATTTTCACGTTTGTAGGGTCGGGAGTGTACTTTGGCGATGGAAGAAACTCGCAATACCCACTTAAACATTGCTGCATCCTCTTTATCTGTGAGTGAGACATAAGACGATCAGCTTTCGCATTCTTCCTTGGTATTCTGGACCGATTGAGGATTCATGGAGGCAGGTGAAGATGGGAATTGGACCAAGGACCATAGCTAACCAACCGAGTACTCGTACCATTGTGCCATTGGAAATCATCATCTCTTGTATCTATCTACCTATCTTGCGGTGAGGTTTAGTTATGGAGCGGATGCATTAATGTAATTTTGCGATTGTAGGGGAGTGTAGACCTCGAAGATGGAAGCAACTCGAAATACCCAATAAAAGTGAATCTGAATCCTATTAATTGGTGAGTGAGACATTAATCGATCAGCTTTCGCATTATTCCCTGGTATGCTGGACCGATTGAGGATTTTCGGAGACGGGAATAGGAACCAGGACCTATGCTAGCCAAGCGAATACTCGTACCATTGCTCCATTGGAAATCGTCATGTCTTTCATCTGTATCTCGCGGAGCGGATTCACTTCGACCTTTTCGGTTCTTTTGTACACGCCCAATCCTTTAGCTTCCTCTAAATACCCTTAAACACTCAATGTAGTAGTTTGAAAGTCTTGTTCAGTTTGGAGTCGTTAAAATCCTCTGGTTGCGCATTGGCTATTTCCAGTTGACTCAATTGCATCTTGGCTAATCCACCGCAATCCTACAGTAGCTGCCTTATAATCATCTCTTGTAATCTCTTGTAACCTTGCTTTTTCCAGGCGAAAACACTGCGTTATTTGGCTCCATACAACGTTACACAGTGAAATACATTCCACGTCTACGTTCAGACGATATCTCACACACGAATACCCTTTATGAAGTTAATTCAAACGCACATAAAACCGACCCAAAAGTTTCCCACTTACCCCGAAGGTAATACGGCCAAAATGTATTTCTCGTAAAACCTAGCATACTGTAAACAGGTCGCGGATATTTTATTTGACCGCGTTTTTATTACGGCTCTAAACGGTTTCTACATCGAAACACGCAACAACTATTGGCTTTTTTATTGCTTAGGCTTGATACAAAGTTTTCGTAATAAGTTCGGAATGAGTAGCCCCGAAACGAATTTATTAGGGATACCTTGGTAACGTGTTTGACAGTTAACTTTTACGAACCTAAGTTGATTTTGTGTTTACGAGCCGATTTGCAATCATAGTCTTTTTACTATATCGTTGTCATCTACAGAGTTTTATTGAAGTGAAAGTATTTAAGGCACGTCAGGGTCAAAATTTCGTTAATGGTTATCTTACTCTCTAACAGTTTACTCAGCAAAAATTATGATAAAATACTTACATATGACAGAGGAAAGTGTATATGCGGGTGGTTATCTCAACGTCATAAGTAGGGTTCATAATTCAAATACTGTATTAATTAACTCAGATTATGATGTCCACTTAATGTTTCCGATATCAAACTACACAAAAAATTAACAGTAATAGATAAGAACGTGCGACAGTATCAATAGCCGACCGCTCTGGCTGACCGTTTCTCGAGAACTGTCGAAAACGCCGCCGGCTTGTGACTCATTCACTCTGCCCAGCGCCGACAGATGGCGCTGTTGTTCCGGAAACTACTTGATTACGATATGCAAATGACGTGTTAAATGTGTTACAAGGTAAATTTCACGATGGCAATTAAAATTTTCGTTACATTCGTTGTCTAATATATAAAATTTCCCTGTCACAATGTTAGTTACCGTACTCCTCCGAAACGGCTTTACCGATTTGTATTTGCCAAATTATATAGATAGTATTTGTACAAATTTTATATGCGTATTCAGTAGGTCTGAGCATCGGCTACTATATATTTTTCATACCCCTAAGTGATAAGGGTTGTTCACCCTTAATTTTTTTTTTGGACGAAATTTTTTGTTTGTTTTTTTGTGATACAGCATACAAAAATACATACAACCATAAATTTTGACCTTTCTAAATAACCTTCATAAATTTTGAAATTTTCACCAACCCCTATTTTTTAATAGCGATAATAGTAATTAAATGGCAAAACAACGTTTGCTGGGTGAGCTAGTACATTATATATATATTTAATCCTTACATCGCGGCCACGATCCATGTAACTGGGTCAAAATATCAACAAAATGTGTACGAGTATATTATTGTCATCGTTGTATGTACCAATTAATACAATTTAAATATTTATTTTTTTAATAATTAAAAATTATTACACAAAAGTTATAAAACAGCAAATATTACTTCAAATACATATGGTAACTCCATTAATATAAAACAGTGACAATGTTAAACTAAAAAGGAATTAAAAGTGCCTGCGTACAAAGTACTCAGAAGTGAAACTTCTTTGGCAAACTTATTCTTCAGTCTTGTTTATATTTATACAAGTCTTAAATTTAGATTTCCAAGACTTGGAGGAAGGGAAAAAAGGAAAAATATGTTACGAATTTAATTGTCATTAAAATATTAAAAGTGTCCATAATTAATTCAAATAATTTATTGAAATCTCAAATGACGAATTGTAAATAAATGATACGTGGTTTTTGTCAATATTATAAATTATTAATTCAACTTTGTTTTTAAATATTATGAAAAATAGTATACTAAATAACGGGTGGCAAATTAAAATGCCACATGTTATTTGTAAATATTAAAACTACGTAACCTTCAAACAAATTAGTTTTAAAAACACTGCACATCTTCGTGACCTTAATCAAACATTTGACATCATACTCTGAAACATTGAACATGACATAACTGAGTTAATTAATAAAGTGTTTGATTGCACCAACATTACCCACCAACGCCCACGCAGTATGGATGTGTTCCACACTAACGATGATGTCGGCGGAGAACCATATGCCCATGCTTTATGCTTCTTCTCCTTCTCTCTTATTCTCCGACACATATATATACATTTATTTATTTTCACAGGCATGTGACCATGTAAAAAAGGTAAGTAACAGCCCATTAACGTCCCACTACTAGGCACAGGCCTCCTCACTCATACGAGGGAGGGTTTTTAGAGCATAGACCCACTACGCTGGTCCACTGCGGATTTGCAGGCATAGTACACAAGTGCACTCTCTATTCCTTCACTCTCATAGTCCGATGTGATGGCAATCCGACACGACCGCAGAGAGATCAAGCGCAGGACCGACGGCTTAACGTGCTCTCCGAGGCACGGGGTTGGATCACATCGCCAACTCGCCAACTTCGGACAAATACTGAGAAAAGTCTTTATTAGAAAACTCAATATCGATTTTTAAGTGGCCCGACCCGGGACTTGAATCCAGGACCTCATGTCTGTAGTCGAGCATGCTAACCACTAGACCAATGAGGCAGTATGACCATGTAAAATATGTTTATTGGTTACTTACGCTCAGGTAATATGAGCAAGATGTAGCGTCTATCGTAAAATGTGGCGTGTAAACGGGATGCGTATATTTTATTTCACCGCATTTTATGGTCGCAAAACGATTTCTACACAGAAAGGTAGACGTTACTATTTATATTTTTATAAATTTTCATATTTAACACTTTTTTTTAACGCTGGAAAATCCCGTGGTTACCTGGAATACTCGGGAGGATGATCCAGGGTATACCGGACTCATACCGGCTAAAACCCAGCGGTGCTCTTACATCACTCGGAGACGGGGTCACGAGAACGCGACTGACAGACATTCGCAACCCCGCTAGCGATGTGCCTGTTTAGGCCCAACTCGGTCAATGACCAAAACTTACTCCGAAGGTGGATTGCCTGGAGCACCTGGCAAGGCACCAACCACCTCGCGAGACCTTTTTTTGTTGCGCAAAGGACCCCGCTTCCGTTACCCAAAGGTTACCACTAAGGAGGGAGACGGCGACCGTGGGCCTCTCGCCTCCTTCCCGGCCTTCTCCTGCGAACGGTCGAAGTGGTCACGTTCACATCCCTCAATCGTTTTGCCATCTCCTTCCGCGTCATGACATCCCCGCAGAAAGAGAGCGTAGCACACCATGCTCTCTCGCTGCTCACCATCATTCTAATGACGGTGGGGAGCGTAGATCCGCACCAATAACCGCCACGAGCGTGGCACGCTGAACAGTCCAGGCTGGGCAAGCCTCAAGAATGTGTTGGGCCGTGTAACGGCACAGCCACACTCGTAGCACACCTCGGTAGGCTCACACCTAGCCACTCCGCACAGGTACTTGCCAAAGCAATCGTGGCCCGACAGAACCTACGTGAGGTGGAAGATCACTGCGCCATGTGCTCTGTATAACCATTCTTCTAAAAAGGGGCGGATTGCCAATACGGTTTCACGGTCGGCTTTAGGTTGACAGAGCCGCCCCCTCCATTTGGCTATCAGAGTGGCTTGTGCCACCATTTCCCACCCTCTTTCCTCCGCAAATTCTGGCGGATATTCGCCCGAAGCCGTGCTTCCATCCTTTCGTTATGGGAGGTATGCCATTTTTAACTTGGAATATGAGCTAACACACCAAACGCAGGCCCAGTTATAAGGGTCCCTACAATTTTTTTTAGATTGACATTTTTAAACTCGTTATATCTTTTGAATAGAATGCCCTATTTTATTAATTCAAAAATTATTTTATAGGTAATGAAACGCTCTTTAATAAAATAGCACTAAATATGATACAGATTATTACAGAGGTATTAATAATATGGTTTGATATATGTCGGCACTTTTATTGTCTTTTAAAATGTATATGTTATAGCTGTATATAAATACGGGCAAAAAATAGTACCGGGCATTTACTGAATGCCCGAGGAAAGGTGCCCGGGCAATGAGGCCCTGCCTCGAGGCCCTTACCCCGCAGAATGCTGCGATGAACCTAACACTTAGAGTGAGAAAGCCTGCACCCAAAAGTGGGACGGTACTTACCTTTTTGATACATTATTGAACACCACAAATTGAAGAATAACAACTTAAGAAATATAATAGCGATATCTTCATGACAACCCAATGGATAGTTGACCATCAAGAGGAGAGAGAAGGTAGGCAGTATTTATAAATAAATAGACATGTGCCCAGAAGTGGAACCTTAACATTAAAAGATATACAAAAAAACTGTAGTAGGGGACGTCGAAAAGCTTACTTTGATGAATACCACAGAATTATAATCGGAAACACGGGTGTGCAATAAAAAGTGAATTACGGCGTGACTGTCGATGTGCCCAATGCTCTTTGAATATCAAATATATCCTTTTCACCTGAACCCAATACCCTGTTGGTAGGATGCTTGAATTTTTTGCATTTTTATACTATATTCAGAACAAATAGACCAGATAGACAGCAGACGGTAGTTCAATATGACACTGAAAAATTCTCTATTCAATTAGGCCTTTACAGCATATTAAATTTTGAATTGAAGGTTTATAGAACGACTTTAATCCTAAAATGATGAGGGCTTGTACTGAAAAGATCTCACAATAAACTCAGCCAGGTATCTATTTATCGATTTATTAGGTTTCCAAAAGAACTCATTACGTTATAATTACATGAAACAACAAAATGTTATAAAATGACAAGAAAATTCTATGAACTAAACTAAAATCTATATGCAAGGTTCCTTTTAAATTCTTTTTTTATACTATCATCGTTACAATATAATATGAATTTAAATATAAATTGCCTCATTGGTCTAGTGGTTAGTATGTTCGACTACAGACATGAGGTCCTGGGTTCAAGTTCCAAGTCAGGCCAAATTAAAAATCAATATTGCGTTTTCTATTAAGATTTTATTATTTTCCCGAATTTGGAAAGTTGGCGGTATGTGCTTCAGTTGTAAGGGGAAGACCAAGGCGAACATTCCTGGATCGAATCCAGGACACTTTAATTAAGGGCCAAGTCAAGAGTAATTTAAACCGACGAACTCGTATGAAAGGTTTAATGAGAATGAAAGAAGCGAAGGAGATACGCAAGGATCTTGGCAAATGGAAGGATGTTGTCTCTGCCTACCCTTATGGGAATGAGGCGTGATGCTATGTATGTGTGTATGTGTGCTCCACCCCCGTGCCTCGGAGAGCATGTTAAGCCGTTGGTCCTGCGCCTGATCTCTCTCCGGTCGTATCGGATTCCCGTCACATCGGACTATGAGAGTGAAGGAATAGAGAGTAAACTCGGGTAGTATGCCTGCCAATCCGCAGTGGATTAGCGTAGAGGATCTATGCTCTAAAATCCCTCTCTCATATGAGTGAGGAGGCTTCTGCTCAGCTGTGGGACGTTAATAGGCTTCTACTTACCTTACCTTTTATTAATTTAAATTAGAATAAAATATTCCATTGCTTTTTTATAGTCTAAGTAATATTAGTAAGATTTTTCAATTAATTTTCTTTGAACAAAGGATTGGAGTTTATTATCTATTATGACATCTTTAGATTGTCTTCTGGAAGTTTGTTATAGAAACGTATACAGTTTGTGTATCGTAATTATGTATACACAAACTGTGTGTTTACGAGTATATAATATTTTTAAATATGTTGATAAACCCCAAAAGATTCAATATAAAACAGTTAATAAATTTATTAATAGGAGAGTAACAATTGTAAAGTAACTTTTTGTGTCGATATATTTAGTTTCAGACTTATTTAAATTTTTTTAAATTCTTTTATTTTGTACGGTTTTTACGATATTTTCTAAACTCCCTTGGAAACACCGCGTATCCCCGCAAGAATACAACTAAAACAGCTAAACTAAACATTGATTATTCTAAAGTGTTTTATGGAGCGGGGAGGTCTTAGTGTATATCAGATTGTTGTATCAGATTGAGCTACAGATACAGCAAAGTATGATTAAGCTAGTAGGTTATAAAGAGCAATTATTCGTAAGAGAATATACTAGTACTTTGCACAAAGAACACAGATAAGTCTTCAGAATTATGCATCAAAGAGAATGCATGCAGAGCTTTCTTTTGATAAGCGTATATACGTTATAAATAGAATACAAATGTATTTTTAATTTGAACAATCTTGAAAGTCGAGAATATGATTTAAACGAGATAAACTATTGGTTAATGTCTGGTAAAATGACTATCATATTTCTAAATATAACAGCAAAGAGATTTGTTTAGCTATTTAAGCATGAAAATACAACAGTTACAAATAATACTTTCCCATTTGTTATATTAATATATATTTACTGAAACATTATTGTATGTCAAAGCGTCGACTAAGTAGATACAATATATATGGAATGCTCATACACATTCCTCTAATAATTGACGGGGACAATTAATTTTACTGAGATATATTAGTAGATGATTCTAAGCTTACATGTTAATATGTTTTAAGTTATATCATTACTAGCTTCTGCTACAAAAGAGCACAGGAGAGAAACCTTTCCCCCCAACTGATCACCAAACTTTACTCTGAAGATAGTACTCCATGATTATGTGAGAACCACAACAATATATATTATATTCTTGTCGCTGTTTATAAAATGCTCTTTTGCTTCTGGAGAGAATAATTACAGTTCACTGCGTATAGATATTAGAAAACTTGTTGTATGTACATAAAAACATTGACTCTTTTAATTAAAAGACTGAATGTATATCGTATAACTTACGAAACAAATAAAACTTGTTATAAATTCTAGTATGCTACATAAAATTAACAACTCATTTAAGGGTAACTGTATACGTTTCTATAATAAACTCTCACAAGATGTTCAAGAGATGTCAATAAATATCTTCAAAGTCTTTGTTAAAAGAAAGTTGATAGAAAAATCACATTATAAGTTGCAAGATTACTTAGTGGACAAAAAACGCGTGGGAGGGAATTGGTCTAATTTGAATTAAAATATATTAAACTAATATGATATTGTAATGATGATGGTAACAAAAACAAAATACCCGACTGAGTTTGTTGTGGGTTCTTCTCGGATCAGGCCGCGAAGGAACCCTCGTAACTTTAGATTTTAAGTCGTTCTTGAGTACCATCACTAGACGTATATTAGAACCAGAGTGTGGAAAAAAAAATTATTTGATGATTCAAAAGTGCTGTAATATGCCTACTTGAATAAAGATATTTTGATTTGATTTGATTTGACATATTTAGTGTAATGATTGTCAATGAAATAGGTTGGAGGAGGGTTTCTGTCTTTTGCGAAAACGTCAGCTCGCTTAATAAGCAAATGGGAGGGAAACCGAGGAGGCGGGGTCTTAGAATTTCCCTCCGTTTTCTCCTCATTCCACTGTAGCTCCTCATAAAGTCCTGGTCATTACAGAGAAAAGCGCATGGGAACCTCTAGTGATCACACTCATTGATGTGGAAAGATCCACTAAGTTTTAGTGGTTATCCTTGCTTCAAGAGCAAGTTCTACACTCCAGAATGGTAAGACAGATTCTTCTGGTTAAAGATGGAAGTTTATATGTGTTAAATACATTAATTTTATACTCACCATGTTCTTGCGACAGGAGCGTGACACACGTAGATATACCTTTGCACAGCCAAAGCCAGGGTCAACCAGATGCTGGCAGTGTGGAACATCGCTGGGATTACCTGCCAAAGGGCAATTATTAAGATAAATATTGTAATTAACAGCCTTCGTAATATCTCAAAGCTGGGTACAGGCTTCCCCTGATTGAGAAACAATTAGATCCAACTCGCTGCTTCACTGAGGCTTATCTGATCTGCAGGGTTCCTCATTTCAGTCACCAAAATTAAAGACTTAAATTTCTTTGCATAAAGAGAATGCCTTTTTTATTGCGCGGGAAAGCTTAAATAAGATACCCGATAACTTGGGTCTGGCTATCGGGTTATGTGGGGCTGTACCCACTAAAACCCCCTCGGCAGTGTGCTTCTGCATATATAATATAGCTCCGGATTCTCTGACGAAATTCGCCGAAGCTACCTTCGTGCAAAGGTCTATAAGACTCATCCAGGTAGGATTTAATTCCCTACCATGAATCGTGTCATCAGCATTAATCCATTGTCGCAGTGACAGAGATGGACTTTCCAGGATCGCTCTTGGCAGTGAAAATCCCTTAGTCTCACTACTTGCAACCCAGAAAAGAGAAAGCCTAGGATACGTATCAGAGTCCTCTAAATAAGAAAACCCAGCATCTCATCACAAGGCCATGATGGTGGACAGAGTGAATGGCTTTAGTAAATTAGATGGGATATTCACTGGCCTATAACTGATATTATTTTATACCATGGAGTTCTTATTAGATACACTGAAAATTTACAACATTGTCTGCGAAATATAAAACACTTTCTGATTATAGGACTCGGGTTTGTCCACAGTAATGAGCTCTTGTGCGTCTCGAGCTTTACAAAAAGCTCTCGTATGTTCCTTATAAAGGGTACGGGAGAAAACAATGAAAGGAGACATTTAGTAAAAACAGAGAGACGAATGTGTAACTTGAATTTACGTAAATTGTAAATGTATAAAACACAAGTTTACAGCGGAATATTTAGGGGTTTACTTACTTATTACCCTATAATATTTTCCTCTTTTATTACCTTAAATGATATACCCTTTATTTCTAATCTTAATTATATATATTGAAATTTAAAAAACTATTATATAAATAGATATTAAGGGTATATTTTCTCTTATATAATTTTCCTATTATCTTATTTTATTTTCCTCCTATATTACTTAAAATAAACTGGTTAAAACCATAGAAAATATATTTTATTTCTAACCTTAACTATATATAGTGAATTATTATATAGATGGTTATGTAGATGGTTATATAGATGGTGGTTTTGAGCATGTAATATATGTCGGAGGGCAGGTGTCTGTGAAACGCTGGCGCCATCTATCAATAGGCGTGGGGCAGAGCTAAGAGTCCGGCGGGAGTCTCTCGGTAGTTATCGAGTGGCGCTCGACCGGCGCGGTTTACTTTTGGAAAAAGCGTTCCTAGCTATTATTGTTAATGAGTTTGTGTAAATTGATATCGGAAACATTAAGTGATTAAACATTATAATCCGAGTTAATTAATAAAGTTCTTGATTGCTCCAACATTACCCACGAACGCCCACAGTATAAGAAATTAACTTATGGATCCCAATAATGACGAGGTCGGCAGGGAACCCTACGCCCCTTTGCTTTACGCTTTCTTCTCTCTTATTCTCCGACATATATATCTTTATATAGATATTTTTCTTGTGATTTAATAACAGTTTAGATTTAATAACAAATACGAAAATGAAATTATTCCTACAAGAAAACTTAACGTTATAGAAAAACACTGATGTTTTTTCCTTAAAATGAAGAATGAATCTAATAATATAACTTTATTGGGTATATCTAAATTAATATTATAAAGAGGAAATATTTGTGTTTTTGTAGGTATATATGTTTATATGTATATCACTTGTACGTATACCACTGGACCGATTTCAAACTTCTTTCCCCATTAAAAAGCTGCATTTTCACTGAACTTTCTCAAAAAGAAAATAGGGTTCCCTAATAAGAATGCATTAATATAGCCCAAGGTGTGAAAAAATTAGTCACAAAAAATCTGTCATCGCGTGCTCTGCGGAAACTATTAATGGTATAACAATAAAATGTTATACAATATTATAGAAAGTATTAATATTTACAAAAAAGTCTGTGATACCATATGTTCAACAGCTGTAGTTATGCCACTATAACTACTTAGACAATAATCAAACAGTATTATTCATACCTCTGTATAAATTCTTATCCTGTTAAATGTTTTATTAAAGATAGTTTCAATACCTGTAAAATGCTTTTTAAATTATTAAATTCGGACATTCCGTTCAAAAGATATAAAGAATTTAAAAATGTCAATCTAAAGAAAGTTGTAGTGACCCTTATAACTATGCCTGCGACTGGTGAGTTAACTCATATTTCAAGGACACCAATGATACTCACCGATATACCTATACTGTTTTTGTTTTAACAAATCTAAATATATATAATCGATAAACTTGAAAACTAATGGACCGATCGGGATGAGACCACGACCATTCGTCGCGGAATTAATTGTAGAAGGTTTTAGGCTAATAATTTTTTGAGTTCCATCAACCCTTTACCATTTTTTTCCAATTTATGTGGACAGTCATTTGTTTCTGCTACGAAGCGCACAAAGACTGGCAAAATGTCTAACGTCACTTCAATGTTTATAAACGCGTTTCCACACACCCTCCCACGTATTCACCCACGCACTCCCACGCATCCACCCAAGCACTCCCACGCATCCACCCACACAACCTTCCACGCATTCACCCACGCATCTACCCACGCATCCACAAGGTTGTGACATGAATTATTAGACCGTTGTCTATAGCAACGGTATTGTTTATTCATTTCTAGGTTATGTAAATATGGCATTCATTTATGCTACTATCTTTTGTTTCAAAACAAAAAAGATTCTGTGTGTCATTTAATCGATTATGTTTTGTTTAGTATTTATTTAATATAAAAATAAATCGCAGAATGTGTTGGTTAGCGCATAGCTCAACGTCCATTTTGACAATTGTTTTTTTAATGTTCGTTGAAGTCCAAGGATGGTTTTTACGGCCCGCAAAATTCGAGTAGAAAGTTGACGGCCTCGCTGGCGCAGTGGTGCGAGTACTCGCTTTGCTAGTGGAGGACCCGGGTTCGATCCCCGGTAGGNGAGGAAGATGTAGAGTCAATTTGACCTTTATTGTTGTTCAATAAAGTTCATAATAAATTACAAGTACTTACTGTTGTCTAAGCAAGAGTCAATTTGCACTTTCTTACCGCTGCGCAAAGTTCAAAATCAAATGAATTGCCACAATATGTAAGAGGTATAGATCATTAGCACTGCTGACAGAACGAAGTCTGTCGGTTCTGTTAGTATTATATATTAATAGCTAACGTGCAATATTTAAAATGTGTTAGACATATATTCGTTGCAAAAATCTGTATATTGATTAGATTATGAATGTTATGTGTGTGCCTCATTGCGTCATTGGTCTAGTGGTTAGCATGTTCGAATACAGACACGAGGTCCTGGGTTCGAGTCCAGGGTCGGGCCAATCCAAAAATCGATATTGAGTTTTCTATTAAGATTTCCACCCTCGTACCTTGGAGAGCACGTTAAACCGTCCGTTCTGCGCCTAATCTCTCTCCGATAGTGTCGGAATTCCGTCACATCGGACTATGAGAGTGAAGGAATAGAGAGTGCACTTGTGTACTATGCCTACCAATCTGCAGTGGAGTAGCGTGGCGGATCTATGCTCTAAAAACCCTCTCTCCTATGAGTTAGGAGGCCTGTGCCCAGCAGTGGGACGTTAATGGGCTGCTACTTACCTTACCTTTCACTAAGTGTGTATATAATAATCTGAAACGGTATAATAAAAAATTAAGTGAAATAAAACTTTTATGTATAGTCCGACTTAGTAGACTTTCCACTGTCACGACATCGGAATCTACGTGGGTGAAACCGCGGACCATTGCTAGTATAATTATAATTTTGTAGGTGTCGCGTAAAAGCATGGATCTTAGAACACTAACTAGCATCACTTCTCTTACTTGAACCGCTTTTATATCGGTATCTTGACAATAAAACAAGGCAATAAAGGGGTTTTACTGCCTTGTCTGTGAAAAATATATTATTAGGTGCATCTTACACATTTTTCAAGACTTTCAAGAAAAAATGTACGTGGAGGAAGTGAAACTTCTTTGGCAAGTTCTTTAAGTAAAGCAACTCATTAATGTCCCTATACTATTTTCTATCTTATCTAATTTTGATGAAAATTCGTTTAAAATTAGAATATATTATTGTGTATTTTATGACTGCCTCATTAGTCTAGTGGTTAACATGTTCGACTATAAACATGAGTTTGAGTCCCAGGTCGGGCCAATTCGAAATCGATATTAGGAGTTTTTCAATATTTGCCGGAAGTTGGGACAAATTTGGTGGTGTGATCCATCCCTGTGCCTCGGAGAGCACGTCAAGCCGTCGGTCCTGCGCCTGATCTCTCTCTCCGGTCGTGTCTGATTGCCGTCACGTCGGACTAAGAGAGTGAAGGAATAGAGAGTACATAACTATGCCTGCCAATCTGCAGTGGAGCAGCGCGGTGGGTCTATGCTCTAAAAACCCTCCTTTTACGGAAGAGGTAAGTAGCAGCACATTAACGTCCCTCTGCTGGGCACAGTCCTTCTCACTCATTTTAGAGAGGTTTTTATTGTTGCGTATATTAGGCTCTAAATAATTAATAGCTTGTGCTCGAGATTTTGTCAATATATCTTTACTTAGTATAAAATTAAGTCGCTTCTGCTGTCTGTTGGCTTAAATCTTTTTCAGTACTCAAAAGATTTTAGTTTGCGATTGATAAAAATATCCCGAATTATCAATACTTCATTAGATTCCTTGTTATTACAGAGGGACTTAGATAACTTGGTAGATTGGTGCGATCGTAATCTAATGGTAGTTATCTACAAACTGGGTAGTTCGCCCCTGAAGCAGGTACATACGTGATTTGGGTATCACATTGGATAAAGAATTACGTTTCACCTATCACTACGAGACTATTGCGTGCAAAGCTTTAAAAATACTTGGTTTCGTTCTTCGCAATACTAAGGATTTTAAACAAGCTGGTACTAAAATAACTATTTATAATGCTTTGGTTAGAAGTTGTCTCGAGTATGGTAGTGTTGTCTGGAACCCACATTACTCGTCTCATATTGACACATTGGAAAAAGTACAAAGGTGTTTCATACGCTCTTTAATTTTCCGTCATAATATTAGACACGTCTCTGGTTATGCAAATAAATTAAGACACTTCCAAATGCAATCTTTAGCGAAACGGAGAGAAATTAGTGATGCTGTATTTTTATTTAAGATTGTCAATGGTGTGTTGGACTGCCCTCCACTATTACACAAAATTAACCTTAATGTGCCCTATGGACTACCTAGAGCTA
>JACTOM010000076.1:436824-468122 GCA_015832385.1 Elymnias hypermnestra | reverse complement strand
TAAAAAATGAAGCTGGAAAAGTAAAACCACGGGATACCAGCATTGAATTGTGTATAAATAATTGCATAATTTCGGAAAACACGGAAATTGCTAATATTTTTCAAAATTTATTCTGTGACAAAGCAATTTCTATGACTTCTACAATAAATTCATCGTCAACAGAAGCCTATTCTCTGCTTTCGAATCATGTTCCTGAGTGTTGTGTTCTCTTTAAATTCAAACATATCTCGGCAACTGATATTATTAAAACTTTTAAAACTTTAAATGTAAAAAATACAGGCGATATATGGGGAATGTCAGTTAAAGTTGTTCTTCCAATTATTGACTGTATTAGCCCGCACTTAGCAACCCTTTTCAATAATTGCATAGACTCTGGCATTTTTCCTGATCTTATGAAACAAAGTAAAGTTGTCCCCTTGTTTAAATCGGGTGATAAATCTGACCCTAATAACTATCGTCCCATTTCTGTGTTGCCAACCCTAAGTAAAGTTTTTGAAAAAATTATACTCACACAACTACTAGAACATTTTAGTGCCCATAGCCTGTTTCATCCTGAACAATATGGATTTAGAAAAGGTCGCAATACTACTGATGCGGGCGTGTCTCTTTCGAGACACATTTTTGATGCTTGGGAAAAGTCCCAAAATGCATTAGGAATTTTCTGCGACCTTTCTAAGGCTTTTGATTGTGTAGAACATAGCACTCTTTTACTTAAACTTAGTCACTATGGTGTGAGGGATGGAGCACTTAATTTGTTAAGCTCTTATCTTCAAAATAGAATTCAAAAGGTCTTTGTAAACGGTGTTGAGTCGTTAGGATCACCTGTAAAAATGGGTGTCCCACAAGGTTCAATCCTTGGCCCTTTTTTGTTCTTAATATATGTAAATGATTTGGCGTACCATGTGAAAGACAAATGTGATATAGTCCTATTTGCTGACGACACTTCGTTGCTGTTTAAAGTAGACAGAAATGTAGATAATTATGACGATGTAAATAGTACCCTGTCACAGGTCTCACGTTGGTTTTCTGTTAATAACTTGATGTTGAACTCGGCAAAGACTAAGTGCGTTGAATTCGCGTTGCCAAATGCAAAAGAAGTCTGTAAAAATATCAAAATAAATAATAGTCCGCTAAATATAGTTAAATCTACAGTCTTCTTAGGAATAACGTTAGACTCAGGGCTTCAGTGGGGTGCCCATATTAAGACTCTGGCAAGCAAACTTAGTTCAGCTGCATTTGCTGTTAGGAAGGTGAGGCAATACACTGATGTTGAAACTGCTAAAATGGTGTATTTCGCTTATTTTCATAGCATTATGTGTTACGGCATACTGTTATGGGGGAAGGCGGCGGACATTGAAACTATCTTCATTTTACAAAAAAGAGCAATACGGGCCTTATATCAATTAGGATCTCGTGTTTCTCTAAGAGATAAATTTAAAGAAACATCAATTCTCACAGTACCGTCGCAATATATATTAAATAATATCTTATATATCCGTGATAATATACATTTATTCAGTAAGAAAAGTGAAATACACAATTTTAACACAAGAAATAAAAACAAACTTGTAATTCCATATTTTAGAGTTAAGAAAGTTCAGAAATCATTTGTCGGGTTGTGCATACGCATTTATAATAAGATACCTCAATCAGTTTTGGATTTGTCTCCGTATAGTTTTAAGAAATATGTCAAAAACATCCTTTCACAAAAGGCATATTATAATGTTGAGGATTATTTAAGCGATAGAAATGTTTGGATTTGATTCCAGTAGCTCACAGAAGCAATATATTACACATTGTAGCATACAAAACTATCTTTAAAAGGTTTCTTCTCAGCGGATTCAACTTTCCGAACCGGTGGTAGATTCGTTACCAACGGACAGACTACTGACGATCAATAGTGCTTTTTGAGCCTACTTGAATAAAGAATATTTTGATTCGATTTGATTTGATATGAATAAAAGCACTTAAGAGAAAAGAAACAAATCATGTTTATTTATACGAAAAGGAAGCCAAGGCCATACGACCCAAAAGCAATGTTTAGCATCTGCGCGTAAAGAATAGCAGCTTATTTTTTTACCATACTTATATGAAAGATTTATATCCCAGTATGTCCCATGGTATATTTTTGTTGTAAATTTTCGTCCGATATCCCTCTGTGTCTGAAGACCAAAGTCTTCGAACAGTGCGTGTTGCCAGTGATGACCTGCGGTTCTAAGACGTGGTCGCTGACTATGGGCCTTATGCGGAAGCTTAGAGTCACTCAGCGTGTGATGGATACTTGGTCGAATCAGAAATGAAGGGATCCATCGTAGAACCAGAGTCACCGACATAGTCTTACAAATCGCGAACCTGAAGTGGCATGGGCGGAGCACATAGTCCGAAGGACCGATGGACGTTGGGAGCCGAAGGTGCTGGAGTGGCGATCCCGCACCAGACGGCACAGTGTTGGCAGACCCCCCACAAGGTGGACCGGCGATAAAAAGAGAGTTGCTGGTAGCCGCTGGTGCCAGGCAGCGCAAGATCGGGCTTTGTGGACGTCATTAAGTAAGACCTATGACTAGCAGTGGGTTTCCATCCGTTGAAACGACGATAAATCCTAGTAATTTTTTCTAAACCTTGGAAAAACCAAAATTTATTTATCCTTTTGGCTTGCAATCTGCTTCTCTGCTGTATAAGCACCTTTGAGAATAGTCGTTCAGATGGAACCGAGCAAGCCACCACACTTAAATAGTTAAATGCTACATTGCAGATTTAAAGTAATAAGTAGATATAAAAAAAATGATAATTGACACGATATTTGGTATATCGAATGAATCGCTATTACACTCGATACTAGATGATTTGATAATATCGTATTGAAGCGATATATCGCATACAGGTATCGATATTTTCTTATATATCGATTTATATTGCCCAACGCTACTTCCAATAAGAGCGAAGGGTCTATGAAAAATGTTGTACAAACGGTGAAAATGAATACCTTTTGTATACCTGCGTGCACAGCTTAAACGATAAAAGTTATGCAACAATCATGTATGATGGAATTGTTGCTCTTTAAATGTTCTAAAAGAAGTTTAAGACAGAATATGTTTATCTGTTAAGGTTGACTAACTATATCCTATTTTGTGATGATCTTTCTCTCAAGTAAAACTGTATCTCATGATCTATAACCCACCAAAGTAAGTCAGCTGTGACTTAGTATTAACTATAGAACTTACACGAAACAATATATCTACAGGAAATTTTAATGATTTTTCGAACCGATTAATTTGGATTAATTAGTTGGCTTCTGAATTAATTAACCTGGTTAAACATTATGGCCGGCTTAAACAGCCAAATAGTACAGCACTAATTTTTATTAAGTACGTAAGATGAAAAACAAAATAATCTTACCCAAGTTATATAATGCTGTTGATTTGGTTCCTATAACAAGAATAATAACTTCAGCTGTAATCTATATAAATAAATCACTGTTCTTTACTCTCGCTAAAACTCGAGAACGGCTGCACTGATTTGGATAATTTTACATACATACATACATGGCATCACGCCTCATTCCCATAGGAGACAACATCCTTCCACTTGCCATGATCCTTGCATATCTCCTTCGCTTCTTTCATTCTCATTAAACCTTTCATACAAGTTCGTCGGTTTAGAGTACTCATGACTTGCCCCTTAATTAAAATGTCCTGGATTTGGTCCAGAAACGTTCGCCTTGGTCGTCCCCTTCCAACTTTCGCATTCGCTCTTGACTCATAAATCCTTTTTGTCAGTCTCCTTTCATTCATTCTCTCTACGTGCCCAAACCATCTAACCATTGTATAATTTTGGTTTTGAGTTGTTAGTGGAAGCGAAGAGAAAGTTTAAAAGGTGAGTAAAAACAACAATTTCGCTTTCCATTAGAAACTATTCCTACCAGTCAAACATTTGATATTCGATCCGTCGCTTAGAATTCAATTAAACTTAAAAGTCGTACCGAAATCTGATTACAGTGAGAAGGGATTTTTTTTCATTATTTTGTTTTGAATATCAAATTTTTGATGTTCGTTCCATCGTTTAGAAATCAATCGAATTTTAATAAATACTTCTATTATTTTCAAATGTTTTTGGCATTTTTCATTGACAACCAACAATTTCTGATCGCAACTATTCTTCAATTATCGTACAGCTTTTTTATTTATTGATTCTGAGGCGGTACCAAGTTTGGAGGACTCCTCAATCAAACTCCTCCGTCAAACTCCTCAGTCAAACTCCTCCNTTCCGGCCATAAAAAATCATTAATCATAGCTCGATAGCGCAATCCATTCACCGTAACAGTTGCACCAGCCTCATTTTCGAATAAGTAAGGTTGCATTTTTAGTAATGGCGTAGTTTTTACTTGTCAAATGTCAAAAGATGACAGCCTCAAAAGTGACAGCTGCCCAGATAGCGGGCAATTCAAAATGAAACCTCTTATTGGAAAACCCTTTATAAGTAGCCTAAGTTAGTCTTTATAACATCAGTTATCTGCCAGTGAAAGTAGCTCCTAAATTGGTCCATTTGTTTCAGAGATAATGAACACATTTAGAAGAAATTACGAACTTGCGCACCAATCTTACTTATATTTATAGATTCTTATTTGCATCTGTATTCAGGTGGATTCAGAAATAGTTGAAATTGACAATTCAATCGGATAAATCATGGATGGTCTCATACTTCTACGGGATCAAGAATACCTCATAAGGTTGGTAAAGCTTTTAAGAGCTTTACTCGGTCTTCAGAATTGATTGTCTTATCATCTGAAGACGGATGGCAAGATCTGAAGGTAGATGTGATAAAACGTATACTTATACTGTCTCATTGGTCTAGTGGTTAGTATGTTTGACTAGCGACATGAGGTCCTGAGTTCGAGTCCCGGGTCGGGCCAATTCAAATATCAATATTGAGTTTTCTATTTAAGATTTTCTCAATATTTGCCCGAAGTTGGGAAGGTGGCGGTGTGTTCCACCCCCGTGCCTTGGAGAGCACGTTAAGCCGTCGGTCCTGCGCCTGATCTCTCTCCGGTCTTGTCGGATTCCCGTCACGTCAGACTATAAGAGTGAAGGAATAGAGAGTGCACTTGTGTACTATGCTTGCCAATCCGCAGTGGAGCAGCGTGGTGGGTATATGCTCTCAAAACCCTCGCTCTTCGCAGTGAAGAGGCCTGTGCCCAGTAGTGGGACGTTAATGGGCTGCTATTTACTTTTTTGCATATCATATCGCTCTAATAGAAATCAAGAAAGCGATTAAAAAAGGTAAGTAATTAAAGGTAACCTATTTTGCACTGCTGTGGACAGGGCTCCTTATAGACGATAAGGTTTAACAGGCATACTCCAAATCTCCAGGATATATAGGTTTCGTCACGATATTTTCCACCACAACGATTGCTCGCGCGACCTGTAAGCTTTTTGAGGTACTAACTCGGTAACAATCGGAAAGCAGCGCGAAGTCGGTCTGCATGCCCTATAAGGCGCCTCCTGCGCCGTTTCATAACTTATGCAGCTAAAAAATATTGTTTGACTGTAAATACTGTCTTCCATCGAGGCGTCGCGTTGGGCCGGAAAAAACACCCCGCCTCGTGGTTTTGGTGAAAAGTGTAGTTTCCACAGGGTTTATTTGTTTTCTGATTGCGATTGGTGAAGTCAGCGCCTTTAAAACCGAATACTTTGCTCCCCTTCCTCAAGTTACACGAAGCGCGGCAGGTTTACGCGGCCACATTCCATTCAGGTCCACGTGTGCTTTAGTTTCTTGAACGTTTCTGTGCCTGGTGGTGCACAGGATCGATTTGGAGTGGATATCGGAAGACTGGCGTCGCCGAGAGCAGCCTTCGCGTCGCTTAATAGGTCATGTGGTCCATACATTACGCGATTCACAAACAAACCCATACGTGATCAGACACCTGCCAGGATCGTTGCCGCCCGAGGAGACCGGTGAACGGGATACGAGGTAGGTGCCGATCACATCTGTTTCGACCCAGGATCGAACAATTTTTGGTTTCTCCTCTCACCGTCTCAGGGTTCGACCCGACCTGGACTTCTCCATGGGCCCTAATTTAGGGGTCGAGGTCAATCATAAGGTCACGGACGGCGTGAACAACGATAAATTGGACAGAACGATCAAGCACGTGAGTTGCTTTTTGTGAAGAAAAACTTAGTGCTTATCCAAAACATCTCTAACCTCTCTGAAAGACAATTCACGCAAAAGAGAGATTCCTATCGTATAAATAATATCGTATATTATTAAAGAAACCGGTACCCTATTACAATGACTTATCGAGGACAGAATGATACTCGATAGCTTCGCGATTCCTCGGGGACGAAGACCGACCATAACTTAGGCTGGGACGAAATACATTGCCCCCCTTACGTATAGAGGGAAGTGTCAAAGGCAGCGGATACTGGAAACTATCGTGACTCCTAAATGATTTATACACGTAATATTTGTGCCCTTTTTTGTTGATACACTCGAATTTTAGGTTAGAAAGCGTAACGAAAGAGTTTCAAGGGTCGCTTCATTTTATTTTGCGAAAAAAAGCTATTAAAATCATTTAAGATATATTTATTTAACATTTTACAGCACTTTGCATTGAAATATAGACATATATTTATCTCATTTCCTATGAACAATGAATAATGATATTGGAGTAAGACATAAAAACTAATTGCGAAAATGTTTTAACGGTCATAATTCATTTTAATTTGAGTTAAAAAATAGGGATGAAAGTATGACATTGCCGCAAAATCTGAAGCATAGTCATTAAATTTGTTTTTAGTTTCTCACATCTATTTTGAGCTTTTAAGGAATCGATGCGCCAAAACTTTGAAGCATGTATGTCATTTTCATAATCGGGCGGCGATGTGGTACTTTCGACCCTCAAAATGGGCCGAAAGTACGAACTTTCGAATCTACAACTGATAATGATATTAAAGTATAAATTAAAATCTAAACTTACGAAGTCCCTGTACTGAGAAGCACCCATAAAAGACTCAAAAAGGCCTCATTACCATAGGGGTAGGCAGATATCACGTCATTCAACTTACCATGATCCTTGCATCTCCTTCGCTTCTTTCATTCTCATTAATACAAGTTCGTCGGTTTACAGTGCTCTTGACCTGGCCCTTATTTAAAATATCCTGGATTTGGTCCAGGAACGTTCGCCTTGGTCATCCCCTTCCAACTTTCCCGTGCACTCTTGACTTATAAATCCCTTTTGTCAGTCCCTTTTCAGTCATTCTCTCTACGTGCCCAAACCATCTACGCATACCTTTCTCAATTTTAGTCACTACATCTTCTTTTATATACTTCACGCTCATTCTCTTATCACACTATTTCTTACTTCGTCACTCACATATCTAAACATTTATTTTACTTTTGTGACTCTTCTGCCATACCCAACTTTCACTATCATAAATAAGTGTTGGCACCAACACTCCTCTAAGCACAGCCAGTATGGACCTTAGAGATACCATCTGGCTATTCATAAAGGCGTGCAGAGCACCAATTACCATATTCCCTGTATTCACTCTCCTTTTAATATCACTTTTGTACTGTATTATATTTGATCTAGCTAACAGAGCCTTGATCCAAAGATGGAAGGAAGACTTTGAGTCTCCAGTAGCTGTCAGGGCCATTGTGGGGTCGATTCGTCCTCATCTCGAGAAATGGCTGGGCAGAGGGTACGGATCACTTACCTACAGATTGGTACAGGTGCTTACTATTCACGGTTGCTTCGGTAAATACCTGTTCCAAATTGTAGGATGTGCTCCTGTAGACACAGCGCACAACACGGTAGCAGAATGTCTAGCCTGGGGACCGCAGCGACATATTATGACGTCACTGATGGGCACCGACCTTTCACTGGTATTGTGGATGCAATACTCGTCAGTTACCAGGACTGGAGAGCGGTTGCCTCCTTTGGCGAGACCATCATCTCGCTAAAGAATGCACGTCAAAGGGAGAGAATGAATGCCGCCGAGACACTCTAGTCCCGACGGAAGGGAGTAGGAACCAGAAGACAGAGGTTCCTACAACCTCTACTCTTATAGAGAATCTGTAAGCGAGCTTCATCCGGTGAGCCAGAGATGAATGCCCCAACGAACCTCTGGCTCCCCATGCAAGGATGACGATGGGCCTCGCTGGGTTTTAGTGAGTATTCTGGCAATGTCAGCGAGTCCTTCACTCCTTGTGTATATGCATTTCCCAGCGACAAAAACAAAAACTGTATTGTATTTATTGTTGTTTTATATATTGTTTATAACATTATATTTTAATATTACTAACAAAAAACGATCAATTCACGGTAGTGCCACTCTCAAAAATTCCCGGCCCGGTAGATCTATAGGAAAATCTGTTTTTAACGGATTTTAATGTCGATCTAAATCATTCATGAATCTACCGGAACAAACAAAACAATATAGATGAATTATATGACTGGGAAGGTAACATGTAGTACTTTTCTTGATTTTTTTTTATGAAAGTTTTTACACTACGTGACTGGTTTCCAGCGTCCATTTAAAAACAAGATATACACATAGAAAGCTGCACGAAAACACGCTCGGTAAACTAACAACTCGAAATGACACTTGGATATGTTAGTCTCCAAGTTTGTTATTTCTCTCTATTGCAACTTTGACATTTAAAAATAACATCAACGTGTCTCGTTTAACTTTTAATTTCAACACGCCAAAGTAAAGTATACAAGTACGCAATAAATCATTGTATACTTCGCAGCAAAAATACACATTATTAACTTATAATAGCTTAAGTAAAACATACTTAAAATAGTGATGCGAAATTTTCTAAACGTTAAAACTTTACTACATACACTCCTCATCACTCTTCATTTCCATAGGGGAAGGCAGAGACAACGTCCTTTCACTTGCCGCGATCCTTGCATATCTCCTTCGTTTATTTGATTCTCATAAAACCTTTCATAGAAGTTCGTCGGTTTAGAGTGCTCTTGACCTGGCCCTTATTTAAAATGTCTTGGATTTGGTCCAGGACCGTACGCCTTGGTCTTCCCCTTCCAACTTTCGCATTCACTCTTGACTCATAAATCCTTTTAGTCAGTCTCCTTTCGCTCATTCTCTTTACATGCCCTAACCATCTAAGCATACCTTTCTCAATTTTAGTCACTACGTCTTCTTTTACAC
This sequence comes from Elymnias hypermnestra, assembly GCA_015832385.1. Taxonomy (NCBI): domain Eukaryota; kingdom Metazoa; phylum Arthropoda; class Insecta; order Lepidoptera; family Nymphalidae; genus Elymnias; species Elymnias hypermnestra. The sequence continues at coordinate 458,949 of JACTOM010000076.1, read as the reverse complement.
CACAACGCTCTCTTATCACACTATTTCTTACCCTGTCACTCAGTTTCAATCCACTCATACTTTTCAACGCTCTCATCTCTACCGCAGTGGGACGTTAATGTGCTGATTGTAAGATATCCTGGTGGTGAATGATGATGAAGTCTAACTTGGTTGCTACATGGTAAGAGGTAATTTACCTGTCATAGTTTCAGAACAGTTCCGTACCAAAATCACTGCTTAGTGATAAAGCAAATTTCATCAAGTTATCGCACTACCATCTTAGGGTTCATCATCAGTCACTATGTGGTGAGATTAACGTCAAACGCTCACTGGTTGTCAATAAAACAAATGGTTTTGAAAAGAAATCTTAAAAAAATATGCGCAATTACATATATATTTTATAATATATATAAGGTTTTTAATAATATTATCATGCCTTATTATTGCATATTTATACTGCAAAATATACAATGATTTATTACGTCTTTGTTCACTTTCCTTTGGGGTGTTGTTGAAACTAAATGGTAAAACCAGAAACGTTCATGTTATCTTTAAATGTAAATGTTGCAATATGTTGAAATAATCTCAAAAAAATACGTACATATTATATAAATTATATACGAGGTTTTCCTGGAGGTGTCACCGGCGTAGTTCTCAATCCCGTGGAAATATAGGAAAATTGTTTATTTATTGGATTAAAATGTCAATTTAAGCCATTTTAGAATACACCCTAATACACGTAAAAAAATCGTAACAAATGGCCGTCAGTTTAGGAGTTTAGTAATAGTAACTAGCCATGATCGACTCTCACCATCTGGCTTCGCTTTTCTATATTATTCTATAAATAAGGAATTTCGCCACATTTCTATGGGCTAAGAAACTACGCGTGTAACACTGGAAGTAACCACTAGTATCAGTACAAAATAACAATACATTGTTAAAAACGTAAGGAAAATTGGAAAGAAAAAGTTTTTTACAGAAGCCTTTACTCGTGCGTAATTTTAATATGGCCATGGGAAGGAAATTGCTTTTTTAACTTCATTGAGTTTCGTACGAGGAAATGTAAAATAAACCGTGTGTCCTACGCAATAAGTCAGTCAGTCATTACTCACTTAATTTTAAGGAGTTGACATAATACGTTCAATGACGTAAAAAAATTACAACGAACGCATTTACGTTATCCCTTACTGCGGTATGGATTCAATATATCATTTTGCTAGCTATAAGATTACGTAATTCGTTATAATTTATTTACTGATATCATTTTGACGCTTAGAATTTCCTATTACTACGTATAGTTAAAAAATATAACGTACTAGCCACGACTGAAGCCTCGCATTAGTCTACACTCAGAGAAATTAGGAAAATGCAATAATCTAAAATTGTCTTTACCGGGGATCGAACCCGGGACTTTTGTTAGCAAAGCGTTAATATATATATGTCGGAGAATAAGAGAGAAAACGGAGAACGGAGAAGCATAAAGCACAGGGGCGTAGGGTTCTCCGCCGACATCGTTATTAAATGGATCCAAATTTTAATTTCTTATTCTGTGGGCGTTGATGGGTATTGTTGGTGCAATCAAACACTTTATTAATTAACTCGGTTTATAATGTTGAATCACTTAATGTTCCCGATATCAATTTGCACAAACTCATTAACACTAATGGCTAGGAACGCGACAGTTTCAATAGTCGACCACTCCGGCCGACCGCCGCTCGAAGACTGCCGAGAGACGGGCCGGACTGCCACTTATTGACTCTGTCCCCACGCCGATACAAAGATGGCGCCAGCGTTCCACAGACTGTGGAACACACGGACTAGCAATCCATAGACTCTTGCACTCCGACATATACATAAACAGAAACTAACCGAGTGAAAATATGAAACATCGAATGCAAACAAAGTGTCTTTAATAAAATATCATTTAATAGAATAAGTTTATTGTCGGCACTTATATTAATTTTTTTTAAGTAGTTATAGTGACGTAATAACAGTAGTTGGACATATGGTAGTGTGGACTTTTTTGTAGATATTAAGACGTTCTTTAATACTGTAGAACATTTTTTTGATCTATCATTAATAGTTTCCGGAACTCACGCGATGACAGATTTTTGTGACATTTTTTCACAACTTGGGTTGCGTTTAGACATTTTTCTTAGTGATCACAATTTTTTTCAAGAAAGTAGCATAGCATATATAACTCAGTGAAAATTTGGCTTTATAATGGTGAAAAAAATTTTGAACACGGTCCAGTAGTTTTTGTGTAAAATTCTAAATCTTTTGTTGTATGATTCTTTCATAGTTGTCTGTTGTGTTTGCTTCCTTTTAATCGTATAATAGTTCATGTAAAAAATACTTTTAAGTATTTGTGTAATATGTTAGGAGTAGATAGATGGGTGTAATTGGTGAAAAACTTTTTTGGTAATGTTTAACGTAAGCCAAGTTGCGAGTAAAGTTAACCCAATCAAGGTTAAATTGTTATTTGCTAGTAAGGTTCTATGAATACTTAAATACATATTATTTATGGGAAAAGAGAAATCTATCATCATATAATACTGGACATTAATGTAACGAATCGTCGTCGAGTTAAGGTTTATTTATTTAATCACTAGCAGCAATTAACTCATTCAACAATTCCAATACATTACGTGACAAAAAAAAATATTATACCAAAAATATTACTGAGATTTCCAATTAAATAGATGGTACGTAAAAAATACTGGAAAACTCTCCAAATAAACTAACAATAGGCATCGCAGATAGCGTTGAGTTTCAACTCCTTTTGTTATAGACAAGAATAGTACTGAGGCCTGAGAATAGAATATATCCAGTTATACAACACGCGGTTATACAAAAATGTATATTTAGCACTAGTTTTTCTTTCGTAGATTAATTTTTTATATAAATATACCGATAAACAGAGTTTTGGACTCTTGCAATTATTCTCGTTGCAGACAATATTAGTTTCAACTCTGTGATAGACAGGAATAGAAGTGAGGACTCTGAACAAATAAACAGATTATACAACAAGGGTATACAGAAAATGACTATTAACGTCTGGTTGTTCTTTGTTCGTATATAATTTTTTATATAAATTGTTTGCGCAATCTGGCGCCAACCATTGGTACCTCGGAAGGAGCGTACTCACGCCATCTGCAAGCTTTCCGACGTACTAATGCACTCGATCGATCCGGGGTTCTTCACAACCAAGTTGTGGGGTACGGGCCTCGAGGCAATGCCTCATTACCCGAGCTTATTTTCTCAGGCATCGTCGATGCCCGGTATTTGTGTCTGCCCGTCATCCTAACGGGCTGGTTCCCACCAGCTTACACCGGCGGAACCATCCAGGTCTGTCCGAGTTCTGTCACTGCCGTCGAGTCGTCAACGCCGTCATCTTCACCCACGCCTGGTGGTGGTGACAGCAGGAGCTCACGAGGTAGTGGGCGCCCAGTGCTTTCAGATCTATGATGCTGGCTGGCAATGCCATGGAGGTGTGTGTGCGGGGAGTGGTCCGCGTGGCGGAACATGCTCCTCGCCAACTGCCGGACGAACACCTCCACGGTGGGCGTCTTGGTGTCACGATGAATGACGTCATTCCTGACGAACCTCGGAGCACCTACTATGAGACGTAGGCACTTATTTTGCTGGGTCTGCAGCCTCTTCTTCTGGTACCCTGAGCAGAAAGAGTACCAGGCAGTAGCCGCATACGTCAGTCTGGAACGGACGTAGGCTTCGTAGACCTTCAGTTTGGTTTTTGTTGGGAGACTAATGCACTGGCTATTGGGAGGCATGCGTATACAATACGAGAGGGCGCCTCCACGCTGCTCTATGAGCATAGAGCAATATAGTCTATAGATTATCTGTAGTATTGAAATACTTGTCAACTCGAGGCGTATCGAACGGGAAAAAATAAGCCCGCTCCGTAATTTTGTATGGTTTTGTTGGGAAACTGCGGTAATTCCACGCGTTAATTGGGTTTGTGGGGCTAGTGAAGCAGTTCGTCACGTTTTGTAGGCCCATACACCCATTACGTGACGCCCACGACGAAGTGCGGCGGGTCATAGCGCGTCTAGGTTATTTCACCCACGCGGTGGCCGCAGTAGGACTTTCCTGTAGATTTTGGAGTGGAATAGAAGAACGGCGTCGGCTACAACGGCTTTCTGCGACGCCTTGGCAAACACACATTCCACAAACACACATGCATACAAATATACATCTCACAAGATCATTCATCTGCCAGGGCTCGTCGCCGCTGAGGAGATCAGCGCCGCGAGACCAGGTAGGTGTACAATTAACATATATCTGTTCGACACCGAGTTGGATTCTCCCCTTAACATTCTCCTCTCGCCGTCTCAGGACCGATACGACCTGGACCTTTATGGACCGGGTCCAGGGTCGAGTCCATGCCAGGGTCATGGCCGGCGTGAACATAAATAAACCGTTAAAACATTTGATTCATGTATTGATAAATTAATTCCAGGTTGCAGATAGCATTTTTTGCTACTTAAAACTTTCTTTGCCATAGACAAGAAGTGTCATTATTATGATTCGAATATAACAGGTTATACAACAAATGTTGATTAAAATTTGGTTGGTAATTCTGACAACCGGTTATAAGCTGATATCACTGAAATTGATTTAATAGACACACCAACAGACCATTATGACAACATTAACAACATGACTATTAATATAAGTATGAGACCGACACAATACTCCTTTTACAGGTGTATACAACATTTATAAACAGTAAGCATTATTTAAATTTTTTTGAAAGAAACTTACCAAAGAGTGTATATAACAAAGGGAGTTGAAACTCAACCATAAATAAATAAATAAATACAAAACTTATTTCTATAAGAAATTTTTGTGTGCTGAAGACCACACGACTAAAGTGAAAACTTAAAGCCTAGGCTAATAATATCAAACATGTCGGAGAGCGGTAGTCTGTGGAGCGCTGGCGCCATCTGTCTATCGGCGTGGGACAGAGTCAATGGTGGCAGCTCGGCGCGCATCTTTCGGTAGTTCTCGGTTGACGCTCCGCTGGAGCGGTCGACACTTGAAACTGTCGCGTTCCTAGCTATTGCTAAATAGTTTGTGTGAATTGATATCGGGCACATTAAGTGATTGAACATTATAATCTGAGTTAATTAATAAAGTGTTTGATTGCACCAACATTACCCACGGACGCCACAGTATGGAAATTATGGATGCCATTAATGACGATTTGAGAGTGGTGGTCTGGTACTCTATTATGCCCGCAGTGATACGGGCTGGATTCAGTTGGGTCAAATTCGTAGGTTTTCTAATCCGGGTACCGCCACTATCATTGCATCGTTTTCGCCGTCATCGTCGCCTACATCAGGATGCGGTGACAGTAGAAACTCACGATGCAAGTGACGCCCAGTGTTTGCTGCTCTTGGGCACTAGCTGGCAATGCCATGGAGGTGTATGTGTGGGGAGGTGTCCGCGTGGCGGAATACTTCTCGCCATGTTTCGGACGAACACCTCCACGGTGGGCGTCCTGGTATCGTCATTTCTGTCGTACCTCGGAGCTCCTATCATCATACATATGCACTTGTTCTGCTGGATCTGTAGCCTACTCCTCTGGTACCCTAAGCGGAGAGAGTACCAGGCAGGAGCCGCATACGTCAGTCTGGAGTGGACGTCGGCTCCGTAGACCTTCGTGACTCATTGACTCTGTCCAGCCGCCGATAGATGGCGTTGGTGTTATGGAAAACTGTTTGACTCTGACATATATGTATGTAATACAAATTCGTTTGATAGAAATCATTATTCAAATAGACTTTTACGTCCGACTTTTTGTTTATTAGCTTTTGTTTTAAATAATTTTTTTAACTGACGTTTCTAGATTAATATTATATTAATTAATAATAATGCTATATATAAAGTAATAAATTCAAAGTACAGACTGGAATTCCCTTTTTTTCTTTGTCGACAAGAGCCGACTTTAACGTGGGTTACATTCCTGAGCGTGACGGCTCAGTCTCATTTGATACTCGCGAAATAAAGTATATCACGAAAAACAAATTTCAATTTAAAAATTTATTATAGGAACGTTAAAGGCTTGTTAATAATTGCGGATGAATCAGCCATTTTATCTGGTAGAGAGCTAATTACAAACAGCTATTTATTTACAGTAAAGATATAGAAGCAATTAACAGAGGAAACTTCAAGAGATCGCCAGCTTGTGTAGATGCGAAAGCAATTACGTTGCCAATTATCTAAAACTGTTGTGTTAGTAAGTCAATTTTGAGGATGGAAACTTAGGGGACGTAAGTGTGTAAGTATTATGCTAGCAGAGAGTTTAAGTTCGATTGCTGACAGAACATATTTAAGTAATAGGTAGTGAAAAAAGTCCGCTTTGTATTTATAGGCATATAGATTAAAAATTAAAACTTACCTCAAAGGTTTTCATTGTTATTAATAAACACTCATAGTTTAAAAAATACCATAAAAAAACTTCGACCTTCGACGTGTCACACGCACCATTTATAACGGTCACTATGCAACTGATTTATTTTTTATTTTTTTGTCTGGTGTTATCTCTACGCATATTTTGTTAGGTCAGTTACCGAGAAGCGAAAAACATAATACAAATTTTGTTTTTTTTTTTATTACAGATTAGCGCTTGACTGTGATCTCACCTGATGGTAAGTGATGATACAGTCTAAGATGGAAGCGCGCTAAACTGTTAAGAGGCAATATACCCCTTACGGTTTTTACACAGCATCGTACCGGAAAAAAATCTCTTTGTTTTGGCGGTACGTTTTTGCTGGTAGGATGGTAACTAGCCACGGCCGAAGCCTCTCACCAGTCCAGACTCAGACAAATTAGAAAATACAATTTCCTAAATTCGTCCTACAGGGGATCGAACCCGGGACCTCCGCTAACAAAGCGAATACTCGCACCACTGCGCCAGCGAAGCCGTCAATAATTAAAAAGAAAGAGATGCTGAAACGAGTTGAGAGAAAACTGTCATATCATGTCAATAAGTAGTTGACATGGGCAATCTACTTGAAATCGGCCTTGACTGGGACAGTCTAAGTGATACCTAAAAAAGCTTATCATTAAGCTTTCTTATTGACTCTGCAGAATGTTTATAATAATAATAATAACAATAATGTAGAACTAGGATAATAATAATATTTAATCGTCCCAAAAATGACATAGTTTACTAATACTACCCTTGACCTTGACCAAACCACTCCTGGAAATATGTTTATACCTATAATTGAGGTGACACTTAGCACAATTGTTATAACTAGCCTTTAAGTGTTTATATTAGTGTTTACTTTGTTGGCGTAACTGTAAAATAAAATAAAAAATAAATAAACTAGGAGTACCCGTGTCTTGAGGGTCAGACCTTTCCTGCTTTATTATTGGAACTCTGTACATCATCATAAAATTATCATCAAAATAAGATAAAAGAAAACAAAAATAATTAAATTATGTTAAATGTTGTGCGTTTGTGTCTGTCTCTCTCTCTCTCTCTCTGTGTGTGTGTGTGTGTGTGTGTGTGTGTGTTATATTCCTGGCTAAGATCATTATAGTATTTAGAAGATTATTTTATAATATATATATTTTATACTCACTGACCTGGCAAACTACGTGACTGGTCAGAATCAATAAAGAAAAAAGCTGAATGATAATTGCAGAATGTTTCAACTTTAGTGAAATTTGACCAAAACTAAACTGGAACAAAAAGATATTACGGAACTTTTTGTTCCAGTTTAGTTTGCAACAAAATGCAACCATTACCTCTAGATTCCCGCCACAGTCCGTAAAATATTATAGTTGCGATTAGAAATTGTTGGTTGTCAATGTCATATGTCAACAACAAAAAAGGTTTACTTTTAATTTTTTTTCTTGAACGACGAGACGAACATAAAATGTTTGACTGGTGGGAATTGTTTCTAAGGGAAAGCGAAATTGTTGTGTTTACTATATTCATATTTATATAGGCGGTGTGATTCACCCCCGTGCCTCGGAGAGCACGTTAAGCCGTCGGTCCTGCGCCTGATCTCTCTCCGGTCGTGTCGGATTCCCGTCACATCGGACTATGAGAGTGAAGGAATAGAGAGTGCACTTGTGTACTATGCCTGCCAATCCGCAGTGGAGCAGCGTGGTGGGTCTATGCTCTAAAAACCCTCTCTCATATGAGGGAGGAGGCCTGTGCCCAGCAGTGGGACGTTAATGGGCTGCTACTTACTTTTTTTACTATATTCCAAGCATTTTGTTTCATATTTATTCAAAACCAAATTAGCCAACCAGTCGAGTTTTAACGAGGCTAACGAACAGTAATTGATTTTTTATATGTTAGATTATTTTGAAAAAAATATTTCTCCGCAGCCGGTTGTAATGCGACGAGCGATAGATAAACGAAAATATAAGAGGTGAAGAAAAAAATTCATTTTAAAAACATAAAAGCCAAACCTTGTTTACACTTACATGCATTATTTCGTACCGGAGCAGGGATCTTTTGTTTTAATGCTCTTTAAAGCGACGTTTTATTTTTGCCCTGAATAATTCAAGTCCTTTCAAAGTCGGTTGTTATCCGGCTTTTATTCCGCAGAAGTATATTATCCGGTCTTTTACCTGGGTCTCGTGATATCGCAAAATAAACGGTACCCTTGATATCTTTGGTTGATAAATTATAATAAAAACAAACTTATCTAAATAAATATTTTATAAACAAACAACACAAGCACACACAAAAGCGATTTTCCACTCACTCATAACGAAATATCCGAAACAGATAGATGCAGAGGGTTCCGCTGGGTTTTAGTGGGTATTCTGGTTACAGTGAGTCCCACACTCCTGGTAGGAGCTGTATACTCTATCCAGGCTGCGTTAAAGCATTTCCCAGCGACAAACAAATGGGTTTATATATCAAATTAGATATATTTTATTACGTGTGGTAGATGTTATTAATATACTAGAAGTTCTCGGCAGTGTTATCAAATCAAATCAAATCAAAAATATCTTTATTCAAGTAGGCATATTACAGCACTTTTGAATCGTCAAATTATATTTTTTTTCCACACTCTGATTCTAATATACATCTGATGACGGTACTCAAGATCGGCTTAAAATCTAAAGTTACGAGGGTTCCTTCGCGCCCTGATCCGAGAAGAACCCACAACAAACTCAGTCGGGTTTTTTTTTTTACCATCATCATTACAATAACAAATTAGTTTACTATATTTTAATTAAAATTAGAGCAATTTGTTCACTCCCAAGCGTTTCTATCGTCTAGGTAATCTTGCAACTTATAATACGATTTTTCTATCAACTTTCTTTTAACAAAGACTTTGAATTTATTAATTGACATCTTTAGAACGTCTTGTGGGAGTTTATTATAGAAACGTATACAGTTACCCTTAAATGAGTTGTTAATCTTATGCAGCCTACTAGAATTTATAACAAGTTTGTTTTGGTTTCGTAAGTTATATGATGTACATTCACTCTTTTTATTAAAAGAGTCAATGTTTTTATGTACATACAACAAGTTTTCTAATATATATACGCAGTGAACTGTCATTATGTTAACTGCCTTGAATTTGTTTCTTAGCGACTCTCTTGGACCCATATTGTAAATCGCACGAACGGCCCTTTTCTGCAGCACAAATATTGCATCTATATCAGCAGCATTACCCCAAAGTAGAATACCGTATGACATAATGCTGTGAAAATAGCTGAAATATACCAGTCTGGCAGTATCAACATCTGTCAGACGACGAATTCTTTTAACTGCGTAAGCCGCAGAGCTGAGCCTGTTCGATAGACCACTTATATGGGGCCCCCACTGTAATCTGTTATCTAACGTAATGCCTAAGAAAACGGTACTGTCTACAAGGTCTAGTTCCTCATTATTAAGTTTAACAATGGTTTGCATTTGTTTAACATTAGGCAGACTAAATTTAATACATTTTGTTTTATTTGCGTTGAGCAATAAATTATTAGCTTCAAACCATTGTACCACTTTATTGAGAGAGCTGTTTACGTCGTCATAATTTGTTTGTCGCCTATTAATCTTAAACAACAGCGAAGTATCATCAGCAAACAGAACAATCTCATGATCACCCTTAACAAAGTAAGGAAGGTCATTGATATAAATGAGGAAAAGAAATGGTCCTAGTATGGAACCCTGTGGGACTCCCATTTTTGTCACAGACCCCGCAGAAAGCTTGCCATTGACACAGACCTTTTGCGTTCTATTGGTTAAATATGAACTCATCAGGTCTAATGCTGTGCCCGCGAGGCCATAGTGTCGCAATTTCCCGATCAGGGTTTCATACTGAACACAATCGAAGGCCTTAGACAGATCACAGAAAACGCCAAGCGCGTCACGTGAATCCTCCCAGGCCTCGTAGATATTGAGTAATAACTGTACGCCAGCATCGGTAGTCGAGCGACCTCGAGTAAAGCCAAATTGCTTATTATGTAATAAATTATATTTTTTGAAATGTTTTAGCAACTGGTTCAACATTATTTTCTCAAATATTTTACTAAAGGTTGGGAGAACCGATATTGGCCTAAAGTTACTAGGGTTCGAAGTACTGCCTGACTTAAACATCGGTATTATTTTGCTGTACTTCATTAAGTCAGGAAATACACCACAATCTACACAATTGTTAAAAATTACCGCCATGTCTGGTGCAACGATGTCAATTAATGATTTTACAAGGTTAACTGACAAACCCCACAAATCGTTAGTTTTTTTGTTATTAATTAAATTAAATGACTTAATAACATCAGAGGCATCGACACGACTGAATTTAAAAGTACTATGACATTGGGGCAAGCTATCAGCTAGCCAAGAGAGTGCAATGGAAGGTGTTATCCGCGAAGTTCCTGAGTCCGTGTAAATATGAAGACATCCGAATCGAATTATATATATATATGCCTCCTAATATAATTATATATTAGTGTAATTAGAATATCTAAGTTAATCTAGGCAAATTTAAGCGAATTAGGGTAGAGTCGTGATCTAGGTTTTGAGTGGAAATATATTGCCAAGCCACAGTAGGGCAGCGTAGTGGCTTTATGCACTAAAACTTTTCTGAGCTTGTATCCAGCATTAGTACGGGTAAATAGGCTGCTATTTACCTTTTTAAATAAATAAATATAATAAGTATTAATAGAAATTTTAACAAAAAAAAAACCCTTCGAAACATACAAATATATTAATATGCTCTAAAATGAAACAACTTTACAATCACCATACCCGGGATCGAACCCGCAACCTTATATCATCGCTTCACACATAATTCACCTTTCAAATATTGCAATACAGCAACACACGTAAGGTCATTGTCATTTGATTACAGACAGTTAGATATTTTGCCATAAATCGCACTCTTACTGTAAGCCGTTGAGGAGATCCATTGATCTTCATATTTAACTACGACTAGCACTTGACCATACCGAAGTTACGGTAGGCAATTCAAATATCTGGATAGCTTATAGAAGATTCTGCCGAGTGTCGTTGATTTTCTCCTAAGATTTGTAGAGTTCTGTCACTTTGTCATAGATTCCATCATCAGAAGCTAACCAAACTATCACAAAACCCTTGAATATCCTTTCTAATAAAAAAAGAATCATAGAAATCGGTTGGCGTGATCTTGAGTTATTCGTCCATCCGGTTTTCTCATGGATGCCATCATCAGAACTGGTTTTGAAAAAAATGGGACTCTATGACGAGCACTACCTTTCATTTAAAAAAAAATCATCAAGATCGGTCTACTCAGTCGGGAGATATGAGGTAACAAATATTTAAAAAAAAATACAGTCGAATTGATAACCTCCTCCTTTTTTTGAAGTCGGTTAAAAACATTATAATTAATGTACCGGAAAATGTAACATTTCACCATTGTCTGAGCAAATATAAACGCCCTGTTTTCTTAATAGTTCAAATCTAGAGCGGGGATTTAAATGTCGCCATTTTCTTCGTGCTGATAAAAGCTATCCATAGATTTAGAATTCAAGCACGCCTTCAAGAACCTAGTTCATTTTCTCTAAAGTCTATTCTTCAAGTGAAGAGCACCTCGCAAAAAATGCATGAACCTTTTATCAATTAAGGAGACTTCTTATAGTTTCTAAAATAACCTTCTTTTTAAAAGCAATGATAACAAAGGTAGGTTAACAGCCTGTTAACGTCCCAAAGCTAGGCATGGACCTCTTAACTCTTTGGAAAAGTTTGTAAAATGTCATGAACTTTTTAATAACTAAGGAGACTCATTAAAGTGTCTACAAGAGATATGTTTTCATCAGCGATTTCATATATTTCAAGTGGATACGTGAGATTCACAATTCGTTTACACAAACCAGGAATTATCAAATTTTTCATTAGGATACATCAGAAATAAAAGAAAACGTAATCGATGTACAATTTCGACCACGTTTTTCATTCCTGTGTAAACACCGAACAATTGTGAAGCGTCACGTTCAAGTCAGTGATACTGAAATATGTTTCTATCCTCCAGAAATTCGCTATTCACATTACATATATATATATCGGAGAATAAGAGAGAACGGAGAAGCACAAAGCACAGGGACGTGGGGTTCTCCGCCGACATCGTTAGTAATTGGATCCATTATTTCATTTCTTATTCTGTGGGCGTTCGTGGGTAATGTTGGTGCAATCAAACACTATTAATTAACTCGAGATGTAATGCTCAACCACTTAATGTTCCCGATATCAATTTACACAAACTCATTAACACTAATAGCTAAGAACGCGACAGTTTCAATAGCCGACCACTCCGGCCGACCGCCGCTTGAGAACTCCCGGGAGACAGGCCGGACCGCCACTTATTGACTCTGCCCCTACGCCGATAGATGGATGGCGCCTGCGTTCCACAGACTATTACACACGGACCAGCGATCCACAGACTCTTCCACTCCGATATATATTTTGGTTTAAAAATCTGCAGCTATTACTTTTTTTGTGTGCTCATTTTTCATCTATTTCGTTCATGTTTTTGTAGCTCATGTGCAAAATATCTAAACAAATGTTATAAAGAGGAATATTTGTGTTTTTGTATGTTTGTAACGTTTTCACATAAAAACTACTGGACCGATTTCATGACATTGTTGAAAGTCTCTTAAAGGTATCTCAGTTAAAAAACACGTTGTTACTTTTATACATTTTGTAACGAAACACAAACGATAAACAAATATATTTTTCTGTTAAAATGTTGCCTGTTTTTATTCAAATAAATCTCATTTATATACACTTAATAATCTTTAATCCGGATTTATAGCCGGATCACGAAATATGAATAATTAAATAAAAGAGTCTATAAAAATATTTATGGTATATTTTACATAAAATTAATTAATATTCCCTACCGATAAACATTTATTAAATAATCTTTTGTCTTTTGTTAGAATTTATAGCGGCATTCATTTCCCCTCGAATAATTAAAGTCTTTCTTAAGCCTGTTGTTATTCGCTTCTATTCCACAAAGGCGTGTTATCCGGTCTTTTACCCGGGTATTAAATACTACTGAATGGTTTGTTCTTAGAAAATATCTGGTAAGATAATTAGATAATCATATTGCAATCAAGATTTGATATAAATTTTCATCAAAGGAACGGAATTAATTAATACGCTGGCAGTATTGCCACAGACATGAGGCCCTGGGTTCAAATCTCAGGTCGATGCAATTCAAAAATGGATATTGAGTTTTCTATTAAGATTTTCTCAATATTTGGCCGAAGTTGGGAAGTTGGTGGTGTGATCCGCCCTCGTGCCTCGGAGAGCACGTTAAGCCGTCGGTCCTGCGCCTGATCTCTTTCCGGCCGTGTCGGATTCCCGGCACATGTGACTATGAGAGTGAAGGTATAGATAGTGCACTTGTGTACTATGCCTGGCAATCCGCAGTGGAGCAGCGTGGTGGGTCTATCCTCTAAAAACCCTCTCTCCTTGGAGTGAGGAGTCCTAATTTTCGATTTCTAGACCAAATAGAAGGTGACTCGACCAATTCTATGTATTTCTTGACGAAATAATAAGTTATTAATATTATGTTATAATATAAGTTTTATTGATTGCGGCGTTTATTTTTAACTGAGTTAAAAAAAAAAAGATATGAAAGATGTTGTTCTCGATAGCGGTCCAGTTCCGATGATGGCATCCAAGAGAAAACCGTATAGGTCTTAAATTTGCATAAAGCATGTGCACGTTAAATGCACCAAGAACTCAAGATCACACCAACTGATTTCAGTGATTCGTTTTTTATTTGAAAGGGCTTTACTTCAAGGGTTATTCAATGACAGTTTGGTTAGATTCTGATCATGAGATCCCTGAGAACTCTTCAATTCTTAGGACCAAATTAACGATACTCGACAGATGCTATTACAGGCTATCCGGATATTTGAGTCACCTACTGTAACGTGGGTACAGTCAAGTGATTGTCGTAATGAAATGTGATGATCACTAGAACTCCTCAATGGCTTATAGTAAGGTGTCGATTTCTGGAGAATAGCTATCTGTCTTTTATCAAATTGCAATGAGCTTACCTTTGTTGCTGTATTGCAATATTCACTTCAGATCGATTATGTGTATAAAGCGGTGGTAGCCGAGTGGGGGGGAGGGACTTTTGTGTAGTACTGATGAGCTCGATTACCACATAACTGAACTATTGGTAGCGGGGTGATAAAGTTAATGACATGCAACGTATGAGGTTGCGGGTTCGATGACGGGTGTATCATTTAAACCGTGCTGTCTCATATAAGCAGCACACTTTTTAGTGTACCCATATTCAGCTGCTGCCAAGTGAACGCGCGGGACACACCTATCTTGGCTAACGCCGATAAATATAACAATAATTGTAATTACATTAAGTTCTCTCGTTTTTAGAAAGTTGTACTGCATATTTACCAACGATTATTCATTTACCAGAAAGGTTAGCTGGTTAGCTGGATTTTTGGTTTTAAGTACACCTTTTTGCAATTTGAAATAAAGTTTATAAATAAATAAGTTGTAGATAACATAAAGTATATGCTTACCTCATTCATGAAATGCCAAGCTTCGCATGCTCGTACTGGACTCAAAGGCTTGTAGTGGTTTCCGAAGGTGTACATATAGAAGAGCCATGGTGCCGGGAACAGCATGGTGAACATGTCACATAAAGCCATGGCCATCAGCACTACGTTGGTGGGCGTTCTCATGTGACGACGGGACAGTACCACCACTATTAGAGTGTTGGCTATCGTCGTGGTGGCGAGCAGGAACGGGGCGATATATCTGTAAATAACACAATATTACTGATAAAAAAATATAGTGAAAACATCAAGTGTATTTTTAGTATATAGTAGAAACACGAAAATTACCTTATAAAAAACCTTGTGTGTACTCCTTTAAATGGTAACCTTCTGACGTAAAGAAATTATATAAAAACACGATGGCATAAATATTACAATGAATTGTAACCAACAGGGTATTGGAATATTACTTTGTTATCGATTCTCTTTGATATTTGTCCCTATCGAAAAGTTGGGAATGTAATTTGACACTTTTCCATGTCACTGAACGCCGCATTCGTTTCACTTGGTAAGTTTTGTACGTTTTAGCACTTTATAGGTTTCACTTGATCTATATAAATAACTAGCAGCCCATCCCGGCTTCGCACGGGTAGACATAAATAGTTACAGATATTAAAGTTATAAGCATGATAATTAAAACGACTACCCCCTTCTCCCGCACTGCCCCTCTCTCGTCGAGTTACTTACTCGATGCGCTGCGTGGCGGCGGCTGCCGGCATGTATTTTTATTTTAGTTTCATGTTATCCTTTGAATGGAATATCCGATTTCAATAATTCAAAAAGGAATCATCAGGTATTGAGACAGTCTTGAATATATAAATGGTATGGATAACACGGTCTGATTTTGATCGGCATTTCTATCAATTTATTAGATGTAAAAAAGTATTTATAGTGACGTTCTACAATAGTTTTTTTGTAGATATTGATAAGTTCTATAATATTTTCGAACATTTTTTGTCCTATCATTAATACTCTTCACAGCGTATGCGATGAGAGACATTTTATGGATATTTTTTTTATACCTTCGGTTTGTTTTAATAGGAATTTCTTAAGATTTCTATAGTAATTTAGTACTAATTATAGTCTATGTTACTCAGTGATAATGTAGCTTACTAATGAAAAAAGATTTATAAAAATCGGCCCAGTACTTTTTGAGTTTATTCGTTACATACAAAAATACAAATCTATCCTCTTTATAATATCAGTGTACGAGTAGAGTAGCTGAACCCGCGACTTCGTCTGCGTGGAATGTTTTTTGGGTGGCATTTTCATTACTTTTTTTTTACAAATGAGAAGCATACGTATAAGATCCTCGCAAGCCCCCTTGCTGGTGGAATTTCGTAAAATCCGTTCTTAGCCGACCTCTACTCGTCAAAGGGAATATTCCAACCAGATTTCGAGTCTCTATGCCTTATGGTTCCAGAGATATCGTGATGAGCCAATAGATACCTGGATATCTCTTATATAGATAGATAAAAATATAAACTAGTAAATATGTTGATGTATACTAATGAAGTCGTCGTTTTCATTTAGAGGATAGTATAAGATAATGGCATTTTACTTCATTTTTAAACTTGACTAATGTTGCGCGTCGAATTTTGAGAGGAAGTGCATTCCAAAGTCGAGTACCCTCCGCTGTAAAAGATTTCTAAAAGAAATTAGAATGGCACCTAGGAGGTCTAAATAATAAATTACTGGTTGAGCGTAATGGCATGTTGTGACCATGGCTTGAATCACGCGAGCTAACATAAATGAATTTTTCTTTTATTAATATTTGGGAGTATGAGGATAGAACAAGACATAGCACAGAAGCGAGACAATGTGTAGATTCCAGCGAAAACGGATAGGCAACCACTTGAGTTTTAATCGAAATTCAGAGACGTGGTAATATTTGCGTAAACCAAATATGAACCAAACCAAATGAGAAGATGTAGTGCCTAAAATTGAGAAAGATATGTTTAGATGGTTTGGGCACATAGAGAGAATGAATGAAAGGAGATTGACATGTCAAGACGAAGGGGAAGACAAAGGCAAACGTTCCTAGACCAAATCCAGGATATTTTAAAAAAGGACCAGGTTAATAGTACTCTAAATCCACGAACTTGTATGAACTTGTATTCCACTTGCCAGGATCGTAGCAAGTGAAAGGACGTGGTCTCTGCCTACCTATGGGAATGAGGCGTGATGCTATGCATGTATGTAGGTAAATATGAACCTGATTACTAAGTTTTGGAGACGCTCAAGTTTATTCAGTTGGTCTTCATTTAGATCTAGATTGCTTGCATATGCATAATCGAGAATGGAGAGTAACGGGGAATGCGCTATCATAATATATCTATAATATAAAAATGAATCACAAGGTGTGTTGGTAAGCGCATAACTCAACAACGCTTGGGTCAATTTTGACAATTCTTTTTTTTAAATGTTCGTTGAAGTCCAAGGATGGTGGTCGATGCAGACACGTGTTGAAGAAAACGGTGGAATTCCTGCGTATATATTTTATTTAGAAAACAAAGAGTTACAATATTTGGTCTATGCGCGGTTAGAATCTCAGAGCATTTTAACAGTTGCCGGTTTTTTCATATTCTTAAAGCACATAATATAAATTGATGTTCGTTGCGTTTCGTTATGCCTCAACGATGGTTTCTACGTCGAGAAAATTTCGAATAATTGCCGGGGAAAACCTGAATAACTGTCCCTTTCTGTTTCCCATACAAATGTTAGGTTTAGGGTTCCTGGAAGAGATCTCTTTTTTAACCGACTTCAAAAAATGGAGGAGGTTATCAATTCGTCTGTATTTTTTTTAATGTTTGTTGCCTCATATCTCCCGACTGGGTGGACCAATTTTTTTTAAATGAAAGGTGGTGCTCGTCTTAGGGTCCCATTTTTACAACCAGTTCTGATGATGGCATCCATGACAAAACTGAATAAGTCTTAAATTTGCGTAAGCATGTGCGCGATAAATGGACGAACAACTCAAGATCACGCCAACCGATTTTGATGATTCTTTTTTTATTAGAAAGGGTTGTTTTGTGATAGTTTGATAAGGTTCTAATGATGGAATCCATGACAAAGTGACGGAATTCTTGAATTCTTAGGAGCAAATCAACGATACTCGGCAGAAAATTTGAGTTGTCGGTGTCAGCCAAGGTACCTATATCAATAGCTATAGGTGGGAGCTACGCGAGAGCCGCCAAGTGGACACGCGGGAAACATCTCCCTTGGCTGACTCCAACATATAACAATACGAAGAACACTACAAAAGAATACGCAATTATTTCTTACTTTTTAGAGCATATTAATGTATTTGTAAGTTTATTTTGAAGGCGGTTCTTTTTTTGTTAAAATTTATATTTATTAATGGATAAGGTGTCCTTTGTGTACTTGTTTTAATTTTTATTTTTAAGTTATAAATGTTTTCTAACTAAAATGTAGGTGTGTTCCTAACGTCAAAGAGTCAATTTGCACTTTATTATTGCTGCACAGAGTTCAAAATCAATTGAAGTCACAACCCGACCAAATTGAATAGTCACAAAATGTAAGAACTATAGATATTTAGTACGGCTTTAATTTCATTTCGAAAATTATTCGTAAAACTGAAAATGCCACATTCCAAATCTTTTTCACAGAACGGAGTCTGTCGGGTCCGCTAGTTACTTATATATTTGACAGCCTCGCTTTGCTAGCAGATGTCCTAGGTTCTATCTCAGGTGGAGCGAATGTAGGAAGTAAACCATAAAAGGCAACTTGCCCTTTACCAGATTAGCGCGCTTCCATCAAAAGTTCAAGTAGGCCTTTACAGCACCACAGTATGTTAAAAAAAAACTCTTTAAAGAAACTCAGTTGCGCATCCGTGGCGTCATTTTATAGGCTGCAGCCGGATGCACGGCTTTTATGCTGAGCTGCAGACCTTTTCTGCGTTGTATTTTATAGATCTCTTTTCATAATGGTGTTAGTCATTTATTTCTTAGATTGTTTTCCTCCTACATACAATGTAGAATAAAGTTCTTTTTCTTTCTTTCTTTTTTCACCTTTGAATCGTCAATACATATTTTTTTCCTCACACTAATTTAAATGTACGTATGATGATGGTGTTAAAAACCACTTCGAATCTAAAGTTACGAGGGTTCCTTCGCGCCCTGTCCTGAGAAATGCCAACAAGTCTTAGACTGTATCACCACTTAGGTGTGATCACAGTTACCTAAGTAAGATTGTGATACTAGTGCACCTTAATCTGGATAATTAATAACATGCAATAATGCGATACAATATTTAAAATATAGTCTTGTGTGTGTAGTTAATGAGAAAAGTTAAGTAAAAAGAATGATGACGAAGTAGCATAGCTTTTTTTTATATTGTAAGTTATGCAAACCCAAAAACGTAATCTTATGAAATATAAAAAAGTCGATGCCCTGTAATATGAATAAAATATGTCACGCTATATTGAAGGAGTCGCACAGTAATAAATCTAAACTAGGTCGTTCGAAACATTTCGAACTGTTATTTTATTTCTATTTGATACAACGTCTACTTCAAAAAACAGTCACGTTATTGGAAAGTTTGCAATAGTTTCATATGTTGTGAGTAATATTTCTATTTGGACACGTTTCTAAAACAATACTATCAAATTGTTTTAGAAAACTGGCAAGTTCTCTGGTAATGGGCTTTGTATTTCCGAAGTCAGTTGAAAAGTTCTAACTCACAAGGCTTTTTACATTTTCAAGAAGCTTAACTCGCTTTGCTAGCAGAGTTCCCGGGTATAATACCCGGTCTGGATTAGTAGGAGGCTTCGGCCGTGTCTTATTAACATCCTACCAGCAAATACATATCGCCAAGCAAAGAGCTTTGTGTTCTGGTACAATGCTGTTCAAAACCCGTAAGAGGTAACTTGCGTCTTACCAGATTAGCGCGCTTCCATCTTAGACTGTAATAACTTACCATTAGGTGTTACCACAATGAAGCGCTAAATTCTTAGAAAAGAATGTAGCACATCTAAATTGCGATAAATCTTTTGATGAGACACCTGATGAGAGAAATTCTAATTCTTTATTTTTTTTCGCTGGGAAATGCATTTACGCACTCCGGCTGAAAGTCATACCTTCAACCAGGAATGTGGGACACGCTGAAGAATAGAATACCCTCTAAAACTCAGCGGAAGCCTCAGTGTCCTGAACAGAACTACCAGAATTTCAGTGGGGACATTGCGCTCTGGGACTCCGGACATTATCTATTACGACCATTCAAAATAGCAGGAGATTCGCAAAGACACATCTACTGGCTCCCGGTCTCCTCTTACGGATAGAGGTAGCCTCAGCTGCAGCTTCCGTCTCCCTCTCTGATGCCTCCTTCTGTGAGACGACATTATCACAGAAGAAAAATACGCCAACCACTTTCACTGCTGAGCATATTCGTAGTATCCTAATACTATCATTTTATTGATACCAGTTTGGGGCACATGCGAGAGTAAAATCCAAGTTTTTTATGAATGTCAGACCTGTGGATTCTCGTTGAATAACTTGTGATTTCGAACCTAATCGTGAAATATGTAGATGTTTTAATCCGAAGTGCAATAATTACACTTTAAAAATTTACTAATATAGATAGATGATAAACAGGTCTGGACTTGCTGATGGTGGTATATTACCTAGATTACTTAGTAATACAGTATGGTTTATATATATTTCAATCTTCATTTATTGTTTAATCGTGTAATTGTAATCTTAAAACTTTATACAGAAAGTAGAGGTAATTAATCTATATTTATTAATAGGTGAAGCATATTTAAAGCTTTTTATGCAAAATTGCACAAACCGAGGAATATTAAATTTTCCACTAACCCAAAACTAAATGCCAGTATGTTTTAATGGAAGAGATTTGAAGCTGTGTAGAAACCTCTTATAAGAGGTAGATTACCACTTATTAGCTTAGCGCACTTCTACCTTTGACTGCATCATCACTTATCATCAGGTGTGGTCACTGTCAAGCGTTAACCTATTAAAAATTTATCAAAATTCCTTTGCAACTACAGGTTCTCTGCGGCATTTACGTTATTTACTCCCTATTCCAACTGAAGTAGTTCTAGCATATACTCTTTTGCTATCAGTCCATGATTATGCTGATCTTTTTCTTGATCTCACTGAGGAGCAATTAAATAAGCTTGAAAAACTTCAAAATTTATGTATAAGATTATTTGGTCTTCGCAAATGTGATTATATTTCCGACTGCCACAAAACTTAAGCGGCTTTTTTTTTGCGCTGGGAAATGCTTTTACGCACTTACTCCGACCTGAATGGGTCAGGAGTGTGGAACTCAGCGAGGGAGGAGACCTCGCAATACCCACTAAAACCCAGCGGAACCCTCTTCATCCGTAAGTGATACAAAAGAGGTACAGCTTGCGCATTCTTCCCTGGTACCAGATTAGTCCAGTTGAGGATTCATCGAGGTGGGAGCAGGTGCGCAAACAAGCGCCGCCTGGTATCCCGTCTCGCGCCTATAATGCTCTCAAGCGGGAGTTCCCCCCCGATCAGCGCCACTAAGCGGTGCCGCTGAGGTCCCCACTCTGCGCATTCTGCCACATTGTGATGTGCTTCACCGCAATACTCATCTTCTTTCTCTTCTCTACTTTGTGTTGTTTGATTCTAAAGCA
The DNA here is from genome assembly GCA_015832385.1 of Elymnias hypermnestra. NCBI lineage: Eukaryota > Metazoa > Arthropoda > Insecta > Lepidoptera > Nymphalidae > Elymnias > Elymnias hypermnestra. The sequence continues at coordinate 437,252 of JACTOM010000076.1, read as the reverse complement.
CCTGTATATCTGAGGGAACGCTTTGAGTTTCTTGACGAGTCTCATAATCGACAACTCGTAACGACGTTCGTAAGTTAAGTTTCTCTTTACAAAAATGAAACTTGATTGCTCTTTTCAATCATTTATTTTCGGTGAAGGAGAATATCGTGAGGAAATCTGCATATCTTGGGAGTAATTCTGGCGTATGTCTAACGTGCCAACGCGTGATGGAGCAGCGTGGTGGATTTTTTCTCTAAATGCCTCTCATCTATTGAGAAGGCCTGGTGTCCAGCAGTGGGATGCAAATAGGTTGTTACTTTTTTTTTTTTTTTTTTTTTTTTTTTTTTTTTTTTTTTTATTTCTTTAAACTATATATTTCTAAAGTATTAGATTTGTATAAATATAAACAAGATTTAAAAATTAGTTTGCCAAAGAAGTTTTACTTCTGA
>JACTOM010000076.1:356037-433654 GCA_015832385.1 Elymnias hypermnestra | reverse complement strand
AAATTGCTATCACGCGATCTTTGTTCCAATTGGGCCATTTTTATTTCCAGTTCGGTTGTTTTACTGCGCAGTTCATTATTGTCTGTCTCGAGTTTGGCTATTTTGCGAACCATTTGCTCGTTGGTTTTCGTTTGCTCATCGTACGAATCGGACAAATATTTCAGAGACTTAATTGCCTCATCTAATTCGTTCCGTACCGTAGTGAAATTAGCTGATAACCCATTAACGTCTAATTGTAGTTTCTGTAGCGATAAGTTGAAGTTGTTTAAAGTTGACTGCTGACATTCAAGTTTTTCGTTAACTTCTGAACGAAAATTACGTATTTCATACAGTATAGATTCAAATGATAAGTTGTCAGTAGTAGGTAACTGTCTTATATCAGTCGGAGGTGTTTTCTTCCCTTTACCATATATAGGTGTAGTGTTATCATGTTTAGGACGATTCGCAGTGCAAGCTGGACAAATCCATTTCGATCGCTGAGATGATGGTTCATGATAGCTTACGCACTCCGAGTGATACAGGAGTCCACAATCACCAATTGAACATTTGATGCGTTTCTGGGTTACAGAAATATGCGCATTACATGCACTACATAAAACCATGATTGTTATCCCTTTCTTCTAATATTCTTTTAAAAAAAATTCTATTTATATTGTAATTGATAAAAATAAATAAACAAAATTAAGTATAAAGTAAGATATTATAGTAGACAAAAAATAAATCGGTATAGTTAACACTAGAGAACTCAGATTCGAACTCGTCACACGGCGAATACTGCAAGTGTCGTCAAGCGCCGATTGCGCCACACAGTCTTACAGGTCAGCAACGAATTATATGGAATGTCTGTCTTCGCAAGACGTGATATTATTATAGTGCAGGTACAATTGAAATAATCGCTTGTCACAACACAAATTTTGTTACTAACACTTGAAAAACACAGTACCTTTGCATCAAAGGGACGTTATATATGCAAGATAACACTCCATAACAAAGTTCTAAACTTTATTTGCACAATCAATAACTTTGCGACTAATTATTCAAATGGTAAACTATATTTCTTTATTTAATTACAAGCACAGCACTCATACGTCAAAGGCGAGCAACTTTCGCGCGTTACTTACCGTGACTTACCGAAATTTTTAAATATAATTATAGTATGTGAAATTCAACGTTCAAACTTTTCGTGCAGCTATTTCCCATTTCGATATCGAGTCCTGTTAGTAAAGTTAGTAATGTAATTTAACACTTCCGTGTCACTGGTCAGCCATTCGTTTTACTTTCCAAATCTTTGGCAGTTTTATTCCTCCGTGAGATTTATGTGTTGATCTCGATTTTAAAAAATCGTAAACTTCGTAAAAAGTCATTTATTTTTATGCAAGTAGGATTTTACAGCACCTTTGAATCTTTGAATCTTCAAATGTTGTTTTCATATTATTTACATTATTAGAGAACGATACACAATCTATAGTCACGTTAACTCAGCTTAACTTTTTTATGATTACTATATGATTAATTTGAGATTATGAAAGAAATGTCCAATTTTTTTGAGCTCCCGAATCTACATTGACGGGGATGGTCATCTTGCTGGTTACGCTGTAAATGCCAGGAGGGTTAACAGCTAAACACAGTTTGAAAAAAATATGGGATGGTAGAAGATGCTATAACCTATACAAACAACCTTTGAAAGAAAAGTGGAATATGTATCAAAACCAAAATCAGATTGACCCGAGCCCTGGTATTTCCTATCTTCCTGCATGGAGTTGAAACGTGGACATTCCAGGCCGGAAAGAGAAATAGGATTGATTTGTTGGAGATGTGGTGCTGGCGACAAATGTTAAGAATACCTTTGCCTGCAAAATGTACCACTATTACGGACACACAATGCGCAAAGTAAAAGTTTGGGAAAACTTATTGTGGTTGGCATCACCGATTGAAAACAAGATGGGCCGATCAAATGAAAGATTTGTCCAGACAAAACCCTGACGCTGACCACGATCCTCAGACATGAAGGACCGACCTGAGAGAGAGATACAATTTTTCAGCATTTAACAAACTGTTTGATTGCATCAACATTACCCACGAACGCCCACAGAATAAGAAATTAAATAATGGATCCCATTAATGACGATGTCGACGAAGAACCCTATGCCCCTGTGCTTTAGGCTTCTGCGTTCTTTCTTATTCTCCGTCACATATATATTAGAAAACTTGTACGTGCATAAAAATATTGACTCTTTTACGAAAAAAAGTGAATGCACCTCATATAACGTAAGAAATAAAAATAAAATTGCTGTAAATTCTAGTAGGCTACATAAAATTGACAATTCACTCAATGGGAACTGTACACGTTTCTATAACAAACTCCCAAAAGAAGCTGCAAAGATGCTTATGAGTAAATTTAAATATTTCATTAAAAGAAAGCTAATAGAGAGATCATTCTATAATTTGAATACTGAGAAGACAAAAAACGGTGGGGGTAAATGAATTCCGCTATATTTATCTTGATCCTCACAACACACAGACCGAAAGAGTTTTTTGTGGGCTCTTCTCAGGGCGCGGAGGAGCCCTCGTAATTTTAGTTGGTAAGTCGTTCTTTAATGTTATCATCAGTCATTCATTTAAATAATGTATGGAAAAAAGTATATTTAACGATTCAATAATACTGTAACAGGCCTTTTTACGCTGGGAAATGCCTTTACCCCGATGAAAGAGCTTTTTCCAATCAGGAGTGTGGAATTCACCCACTCACTAAAACCCAGCGGATCTCTCCTCATCCCTGAGTGAGATCACTAGAGTTTCCCTAGCTGCATTCAACTCTAGTGAGGAGGATGTCATCGACCACTAGGACCAACCACTCAAAAGGGTGAAGCTTAAGCGCATACGTGCGCCTTCTGCCACCAAACCTCCTCCGACGGCGAGTGAGAGTTTGAGCCTCATGCTCCTTTAGTGTCTCATTTACCTTCTTCAGCGATATGACGGTCTTACAAAAGAAGGCAACCGCCCTCCACCTATGTTCACTGGAGAGCATTATCGCAATTATGCTCCCCAGTGAAAGATCTCTTTTAACCAGCGACAACAAGATATGCCGCTGGGGTGCCAACGTTGGGCATTCTTCAAAATATTTATTGTCTTTAACAATTGGTTCTTATTCTATTTACAGTTGACGATACCGACCCAGTATGTTACTAGTATAGATACTAGTACTTGTGACAGGCGGAACCGCTCTTCCGTATTTACATTAAAAAAAGAAAAATCCAATGTCGACAGAAACTAATATGTTAAATAACTACTTACTATTGATGTAGAGAGAAGAGAATTCAAGTATAAGTGCATGCATCTGTGTGTCTGTGTGTGCGTGTGTCTGTGCGTACGTATGCCTGTGTGTCTGTGCGTGTGTATATCAGTGCGTGCGTGCGCGCAAGTATTTATGTATGTTGAGCTGATGTTTATATTATAGTTTGTTTTAAAAGACTTTCTTTAGACCTAGACTTTATAATTTAGTTGTAATAACCATTGTGTGCCAGTTATCTTACATTTGCGATATTTTAGTCGGTAGATATTAATCTTTTTGTCAACTAGGTTATAAAGTCGAATTGACTGCCAAGTAAAATTCTGTTTAAGCCTGCCTTACTAATTGTGCAACTGGAACCTTTCTTCTTTTATAGATAGGATTCTCAAGAGCGATAGGTAAGCCAATGTGAACTTTAAGGACACTTCGTAACACGTATAGTTTCCTTACTGTTAATACCTCTGCACATATATAAAGTTTTTCGGTAGGGAACCTATAGTGCTTACAAAGCATCACTTTCAGTAACGACCTCTGACCTCTCTCGACTTTAAGAATCTCTCCTTTAGTAGCTGAACCACATACTGGAATGCAGTATGCCACTACAGATTGAACTAAGGTGAAATAAATTTGTTGGAGCATTTTTTTTTTTGAGGCAACATGGCGTAAAGATTTAAAAATCCAAATAAGTTTTCTTGTTATGGAATTGACATGGTCGATTTGAGCATGCCAAGACAGTCGCTGGTCCAGTGAAACACCTAAATATTTTGTAGATACTACTCTGTGTAAAACTGTGCAATTACAATGAATATTATTAACATCAAGTACTTGCCGAAGCAATTGCCGGTCAGCACCTACACCAGATGGTAAGAAAGAGATCCGTATCTCTTGGTGAAAGGCTGTAATACGCCTACTTGAATAAAGACATTTTGACTTTCAAAAATATAGGAAAATTAGAAATACCATTTAAAATATTACAAACAGTAGGAATGCTACGTCTCAAACCGATTTTATGAAAAGTTAATGCCAAGTCACGCAAGATCAATATCAGACGGGGACTTTCTAAGAAAAGAAAGTGGTATGAAAATGAAAGAAAATGTAACTTACCCATACATAGGTTCTGCATAGTTAATGGGAAACTCGCAGGTCACGTTCAAATATACATGAGAGTGATTCGAAGAACAGTAATCGTCCGACGTGAAATTTGAATATCCCAGTTCTGTAACGTTGTCGTTGTAGCTATAATTCAATCTCGCAGCGCCGTCTGTAACTTCGGGGTATAACTTCTCTGTATCAGGAAGATATCTTGATATATTATAATGTACTGTGTTGTCTAGCCAATCGTCCTGCGACGCCATGTTGTTTTCCATCTTTGGTTATCTTACAATTGATGGCATCTTCGAATAAATAATTGTCGTGTATTTGTTTTGGAGTTATCTCATGTTTTCTTTATCTGTAAACAAGACAATCTATTGTTAAAAAAAGCGAGTGTGTTTTAATTTTAGAGGCGTATAATAGGCGGTGATAGTATTGACGAAAATGAGGAAGAATTTACGAATTTTGAGGAGAAAGTTAAGGTAATCGGTGTTTAACAGTTCAGGGCTTCTAGACAAGTTACTTCCGAAGATTGCTAACGCTCAAAAAATGTATGGGAATGACGTTTCTTGTCGAAACTAAACGTCATTCCCATACATTTTATGAGCGTGAGCAATCTTCGGAAGTAAATTGTCTACGGACCCAGGAATTAAACATAATTTTGTGTCTGATCCAATTACTACGAATTTTGTTACAGTTTTAAGGTAGTACTGGCGAAGAAAGGGCGAGATATGCAACGAAAGATTGTATGAAAATATATTTTTATTAAAGAACTATGAAAATGAAAAAAAAAACTCTTAAAAGCTTAGATCAAAATCCATTTTTCTGAAGAGAAGACCTGTGAATATTATTACTTAGACATTTAGAATTTAAAAAGAATCTGTGACATTTATTTTTTGTTTCATATCCAAAAGGAGAGAAAATATTAATAGAGAATTATTTTTGGAATAAAAATAAACACATTCATTAGTCAAAGGTAGAGTTAAAAAGCTGGATGATAGCTTAGATTTTTTAAAGAATAATTTAGTTCGGAGATATCACCGTAAAGTAATAACCTACCTTTGTATCGTTATATATCTATTCTAATCAGATTTATAACGTCAGTACTAATTTTACGACGCATTAGCTTCCATGAGCTCATAAAGTAATAAAATTATTTGAATTGACATCTAGACTAGCCCAATGGGGGTTGATTTCGTTAAGAACGGTCATAATTATTCTTTATTTTATAATAATGAATATACAAATTTATAATAATGAATCACAAAATTCAAATTGAATATCAATAATAGTCTACTTCATATAGATTAATATTTTCAACATTTTGAAGTGGATTAGATAGATTTGCTTTGTCTGCACTCACTTTTCTCTTTCTCATGTAATTATAAGAAATTTGTATTATAGGAAACTCATATATTTTATTATTTTTGTGTATAAAATGTACTGTTTGTTTCCAAAATAAAGCTAAAATAAAAATAAATAAAATACTCTCAAAAATCAATTATCAAGCGAAAAAGCTTACAGATCCTAATAGAGACAAGAAAGTAGATTAAATCAATTATTACCCCAAAATAAACCAATAGATGATTAGTTATTAGATAGTTATTTATATATTAAAAAATAACCAGTTTATTTTGAGAGAAATCAACGGATATTTATTTAATTTTAAAGAAAAAAAGTATGCAATTAACTTCACGAATTCCATCATTAAGGCTATTTACGATGATATAAAAATCAATTGATTTCTCTTAAAACATCCTCGTTTTTTTTCTGTAATATCAAAATAAAACCTTTTATTGGTAAATCCCATAGAAAAAATTACAAAATTATGTAAGCGAAAGATACTGTAAATATATATAAAAGATTGAAGTATCCGCATTTAACTTAACACATATTGAGCTAACATAAAAACATTTTATGACGTAACATCCTTTCCCATATTTAAAATAAGGGGGAAAAGTTCCATGCCGTCAGAAAAAGGAAAATTATGACATAAAATTTAGAGCTTAGCGTGTTTTTTATATTTTCACAGCTATATATTGTCACGTGCAAGAGACTTCGTTATAACAGGTGTTAGGGTTACGTAAGATACAGAAGCTTTTAAAAGCTTTATATATTGATGCTAGTAGAATTGCAAATAAGAAAAGCTTGTTGATATGGGGATAAATTTAGTATTGGAAAGCTGAATATTCCTTGCATATCTCCTTCGCTTCTTTTATTCTCATTAAACCTTTCACACAAGTTTGTCGGTTTGGTGTACTCTTGACCTGGCCCTTATTTTAAATGTCCTGGTTTGGTCCAGGAACGTTTGCCTTGGTTTACCCCTTCCAACTTTCCCATTCACTCCTGACTCATAAATCCTTTTTGTTAGTCTCCTTTCATTCAATCTCTCTACGTGCCCGAAAATTTTGCTCACTACATCTTCTTTTATACCACAACGTTCTGTTATACTATCTATATATATAAAAGAGATATGCAGGTATCTATTGCCTCATCACGATATCTCTGGAACCATAAGACGTAGAGGCTAAAAATTTGGTAAGAATAGACTGTCTCATTGGTCTAGTTGTTAGAATGTTCGACTACAAAGATGAGGTCCTGGGTTCGAGTTCCGGGTCGGGCCAATTCAAAATCAATATTAAGTTTTCTATTAAGAATATTATTTATAAGAATATTTGCCCTAAGTTGTGAAGTTAGCGGTGTGGTCCACCCCCGTGCCTCGGAGAGCACGTTAAGCCATCGCTGCTTCACCTGATCTCTCTCTGAACGTGTCGGGGCCTCATTTCCCGGGCATCTTTCCTCGGGCATTCAGTAAATGCCTGGTACTCTTTTGTGCCTATATTTCATACGGGCTGGATCCCGCCGGCGACGCCAGCGGGTCCATCCTGGTCGATTCCGAGGGGGGTATGTTCCGGGTGTTGCTGATACCGCGTCATCTTCGCCGCTATCACTTACGGCTGGTGGTGGTAACAGCAGGAGCTCACGAGGCAGAGGACGCCCAGTGTTTGCTGTTCTTTAGTACTGGCTGGCAATGCCGTGGAGGTGTGTGTGCGAAGAGTTATCCGCCAGGCGGAACATACTCCTCGCAAGCTGGTGGACAAAGATCTCCACGGTGGGCATCCTGGTACCACGCTGGATAACGTCATTCCTGACGTACATCGGAGCTCTTACTATCAGACATAGGCACTTATTCTGCTGGCTTTGCGGACTTTTTCTCTGATATCCTGAGCAGAAGGAGTACCAAGCAGGGGCCGCATACGTAACTCTAGAGCGGACGTAGACTCCGTAGACCGTTAGTTTAGCTTTTACTGGGAGACTTGGAGTAAAGAAGTGAAGGAATAGAGAGTACGCTTGTGTACTATGTTTAACAACCCATAGTGGAGCAGCGTGGTGGGTAGATGCTGTAAAAACCCTCCCTCCTATGAGTGAGGAGACTTGTGCCAGGCAGTGGGATTTTAAGTACCTGCTACTTACCTTTTTTATATCTGCTTCGCGTCAAGTCTTCACTGATATGGTTCTGCGTATAATTTCCTAGATAACCATGTCGGAAATAGAGTTCATGACCCACGAATTAAGTTCTCGCAGTATTACGTTAGCCACATATTAATTTCGAATTTGATTATCTCCGAATTATAAGACACATAAGCTATTTGTATAGCAACCTGTCTGTTTAAGGGCACCTCTTTACTAATGAGGTGATAAATAGTCATGGCCGAAGCCTTCCTATTCCAAATTGAGCTTGAGTCACAATAAAATAGTCACAATATTACCCCAGCCACAAATTATTTATGAAATTGATTATGTCCGTATTGTAAGAGAAATAACCCTGTCTCTTTTCTGTAACAGTGTTAATATTCTGGGCACACAGCTTCTGTACCGCCTGAGGGAATTTAATTTTCTGACAGGTCGCTTTGAAGGGGTCACGCTGACGTCCATTTAGCCATGCGGTCACCCTCACATAAAATGTATTACTGGAATCCTGATCAAAAGTAAAGCTTCAAAGCTTGAAGTATTTTACATGAGGATTATTTGTATTTCTCAAGATTATATATTTAAATTACTTGTAAATGATCTCAAAAGTATTGCTGTAACGTAAAACTTTTACTTATATCATTATTGGGAATATAACTGTTATCTGTCGGGCTTTCGCAACTAAACTACTGAACAGATTCAGATGAAGTTTGGTACACAGATAGTCTAGAAGCTGAGAAAGGACCTAGGCTTCTTTTTAATACTAATAAAGGTAAGGGGTGGAAATAACGTTATTTTAAAAGCTAAAAGCATGACATATTTCTAAATCTGTTGATCTGATATAAATATATGTGACATTCAAAGTTTGTGAAAGTTTTACCCTCAAGGGTGTTAAATGACAATCCTTGCTTATACTATAAATGCGAAAGTCTGTCTGTCGCGTTTTCAGGCGAAAACTACTGATCGCGTTTACATGAGATTTAGTACACAGATAGTCCAGTACCTTAGAGAGGACAATAAGCTCTTTATAAAGAAACAGCCTTTACGTGTGTTATTTCCGTAAAATATTTAGCATAAACTATTAAAAACGCCACCCAAAACCACTTTTCTATGCAGACGAAGCTTGTTGTCATAAAGTTTAATGAAACATGAATGTTTTGAAATTGTCTGCCTCGCTGGCTCAGTGGTGTACTCGCCTCGCTAGCAGAGGTCCCGAATTTAGAAAATTGTATTTTCTCATTTGTCTGAGTCTGGACTGGTGGGAGGCTTTGGCCGTGGCTAGTTACCACCCTACCAGCAAAGACGTAACGCCAAACAAAGAGATTTGTGTTCTGGTTCGATGCTGTGTAGAAACCGTAAGGGTTATATCGCCTCATTATACAACATAACATTATACAATATTAGGTGGCAACATTGATAGCTCTAAAATATTGTGAATTATTGAGCAATATTAGCAACACTTGAAATTACGAAACACATTGAGGTATAACTTTAAGAGTGGAACAAACGAGTCAAGATATTCTCTCACGTTGCCTTGTGTGTGTTGTGTGGTGTAGTTGTTTTAAGAGAAATAGTGTTAAATTGTGTAAATTCAAATAGTGCAAGTTGTGTATATTTAAATATTATAAAAGTTGTTAGTTACTTGAGATAATTTTCGAAACAGCCCTAAACTGGAGTTAAATACAGATGATGGTGTATATAATTACAACTTCAGTTTGAAGTTGTTATTTTAATGTAGACTGTGATTAGTCGAGTGGGAAGTTTTAAAAGTAGGGATAACCGGTAGAAGCACATAAAAGTGAGAGACATTCTATTTGTGATACGAGAAGAGTAAAGTTTGGGATATAATTGTAAAGAATAGGAAATAGTATTCTTTATTTTACCAAATTAATAAAGCACTTCAATACTAGTTACTCTAGCATAGCAAACATAGAAAAATAACCAGGTTAGCTTCTATCTTAGTTGATATCTTTAAATGAGAATGCTGTCAATCGCTTACCTGTCTACGAATTTAAATATTTACCTTATACTACATTAATTTAGTCTCTTTACGATAGATAACTCTCTGGGTAATAAAACAGTAACCCAATGAGTTACACAGATGACGGTGACCCCTTTAAAGTTAGCTGTCACAAAATTAAATTACCCCCGAGCGAAGGCTTTGCTTTGTGAACGTCACGACAAACTCCGTGATACAGACGGCGTCTGAGTGGAATTGAAATTTTGAGGATATATTTATCGTATATTCCTTTTTCGATTAATATAATTTGCTAGCTTTTCTTCAAGGTATTACCTGCGTAATTCCAAATATATTTCTTATTTAAGGGTAGCCTAACTTACCCCTTATACTTAAGCTATCTGTCATTAAATATCGCATCAATTTTTGTTACAGTATGTGTTTATTGTTAATAAATATACTTAGTCAGGGGGTACACTAGTCAAGGGGTACACATCTTTGTCTATCTCTCCGATAGTCATAGTATGGTACACGGTTATGAGATCCCGGCTCCCTGAGCTATTACTGAATCTTCTCAGGTCTTCCGAGTCAGTAATACCCTACTACCATATATTTTCCTTTCTCTTTCTTCAAAAGTTCCTGTCTTTTAACCCGTTCCCCCCATTTATCCATTCCTGCCCGTCCAAGGTGTACCGTCCTAAGGGACTCACGGCTAGGAGCATTTGCCTAGTCGCAAGCGGTGGCCATGGGACTGGGCGAACCCAGAATAAGCTAGCCTTATTCTGGCATGCGGGGATGTGCCAGAATGGACCTATGTTCCCTTGCTACTCGTGGGAACGCAATGATTATATTATTAAGATCCAAAAATGGCGGCGATGAGATTCGCAATCCATCACGTCACGTTCCTAATGGGGGCGAAAAGCGGGCTACCGAGAGCCGCTTTGCTACTTTGAANGTCCCGGGTTCGATCCCCGGTAGGACGAATTTAGGAAATTGTATTTTCTAATTTGTCTGAGTCTGGACTGGTGGGAGGCTTCGGCCGTGGCTAGTTACCACCCTACCAGCAAAAACGTACCGCCAAACAAAGAGATTCGTGTTCCGGTACGATGCTGTGTAGAAACCGTAAGGGTTATATTGCCCTTTATTTAGAATAGCGCGCTTTCACCTAAGACTGTATCATCACTTACCATCAGGTGAGATCACAGTCAAGCGCTAATCTGTCAGCAATAAAAAAAAAAGATCGATGAAGTATGCCAGATAATGCTTGATAGGTGCATTGATGTACTTTGCATGAAATTACCGCGGTATCAGCTTTCTTAGTGTCGTCAGCAAATTGTATGCAAAGATATTGATTGATAGGGTGATTAACATCTACGCGTCTATAACAACTCACAACAATCAGCAATCTAGAAAGCATAACTTGGAAATGTGTTTTCAAAAATTTTTCAATATATTTATAAGTAAACATAACAATTTCTTGAAGTAAATTCATAAATTATATTAATAAATCGTTAGTAATCAAATCTCACATTCGTTGAAACTCACCTCGTTTCGAATTCAAAACCACATTTCAAGTTTTAAACTCATTAAAACTTGCCTTAAAATCAGGAAACCTCAAATTTAGTTAATAAAAAGGTGGAAATTAGAGTGAAATACAATGCTCAATCACTTCTTAAACAGTTTCAAGATCTAGGAAGTCATGTTCTCATGTCATGTCATGGCATCATGTTGTCATGTATCGGTAAAAACTGGTCTCATTTCAAATTCTTCTATCTTTACCTTCACATACATTTATCAAAAAGTGTAAATAAAGTCAAATATAATATGACGGCCAATAACCCCAAAATCAGTTCAAGATCCTGAAGTCAAGTAGTAAAACGTCTTAAAAGTCGTTGGGATTCAAATCGTGTCCTCGTTGAAACTGGCCTCGTTTCAAATTCAAGATCATAACTAAATTAATATCAAGTGTTCCGAGTTTGTTTGTTCGGAGTTGATTCAGAGGCAATCAACTGAGTTGCGGCATCGTTTGAGTTTACTTTGTCAGTTTGGAGTTCTAGTTAATCATTTCGACGAAAATATTACGAGACTGTGCTTTTATGGGCTAGCATTACTTTTCTGCAAACAACAAATGTGCCACTTTTCCTAAAATAGACAAAGCTTCGTGGTCTCACTATCTTTGTAAACCAAAGTATATAAACTGAAGTGTTTATTTATTTAAATAATAAGCCCCAATGCGTCACATGTATCCTACAGTACGTAAAAAATACAAAACATTTTTAATACACATAATCCTCTTGCTTCTTGATATTAATTAAGTAAAACCTTCTGTATTTCTCTTTGATTCAATAAGTATTACCCAATTAATAATGTCATGTTAAATGATTTTAATTCTTCTCACCCATTCTTTAATCTTTTAATCTATATTTTCTCATCGAAAAAAGTCTGTAATAATTTATAGAATTTATTCATGGTGAGTAAAAATATATAATATTTCAACTTACAGAGTACCTGTAATAAACAATTCCATTTCAATTATTTGTAAAGATTAAATAAAATCTTTTTGGTAGATCACATTTATTTTTAATCTGTAGTCGACATTATAAAAGACCTGTTGTAATTTTCAAATAAATGCTGACGTCATAAAATCCCTTTGAGTTTATTTTCTGTTTCCATTTTAGCCAACGGTTATTCTTTTTCGGTTCATATTTTGTTTAGTTTTTTTGTGTGTGTGATTATATTTTTTGAAATATTTTCTAGAAGCATGCTTGTTTGACATTTTGCCATATTTTTTTGATAAGTAAGAAATTTAAAGAGAAGTTGACATCCAAAAAAAGCTATTCCACTTATCAAATGTGACGCTATAAAATACCTTCAATTTTGTATTGTTTTAACGTGGAGTGCCAGTTGTTTATAAATGCAGTACATATTTTCTTTGTTTATACGAGTCTGTGATTATAATAATTGAATGTTTTTTTTATAGATAATGTCTATAACAATTCTTGAAATAACCATTTAAGAAAAATAAAAATTAATTAGAAGTTGAACTCCTAAACAATCAGTTTTATTTTCAAAGTATTTTCAAATAAAACGTGACATCATAAAGAACCTTTAATTTTCTTCTCTGAATACAGTTGAAACTGACACATGTTCGTAATCGCGCTACTTTTATTCTTATTAATACGTATTTTTATATTAATTGAATTTTTGTTTGGGTGGAGCATAAAGAGCTGAGCATTTCGAAATCCTAAAAAATCAGTTTCAATTTTCAAGTAAAAGAAGACATTATATAAGACCTTTGATTTCGTTCTCTGTTACAATTGGAATCGACAATTGTTCGTAATTGCGGTACACATGTAATCTTTGTATATTCATATCAATTGATTTTTTTATAGAGTATAAGACGTTGCCATAATCCTTTTATTTAAATAAAATTACTGGTGGCTTAAGGCAATTTCATATCAAATTTTATAAGCTCATATATTATACAAGCTGAACCCGCGACTTCGTCTGCGTTGAATGTTTTTATCATTGGTATGAATGGGTAGCATTTTCATTAATGTAGAGAAATTGCTTTACAAATTAAAAACATACGTATAAATACTTCAATGAGTTTTTGCTGTGTATTACAGCAAAGAGCTTATATTGCTTTTGCTTTTTCAGGCTTTAGATTGTCGCTGTACCAAATTTCAATCAATTTCGTTAAAATCCGTTCTTAGCTGAACTCTACTCGGCAAAAGGAATATTCCTACCAAATTTCAAGTCTCTACGCCTCATGTGATGAGTCAATAGTTAACACCCCCGCAACTCCCCTTGCGGGTGGAATTTCGTAAAATCCGTTCTTAGCTGACCTCTACTTGCCAAAAGGAATAATCCTACCAAATTTCAAGTCTTTACGCCTTATGAATCCAGAGATATCGTGATGAGTCAATTGATACCCGGATATCTCTTTTATATATATATATAGATAGATAGATATCTACATGTAGTGTATACTTAAGTACTCTATTAAAAAAGAATGAATTTATTTTTGATTTAGTAGACTGATTAGATCTCTAACGCAAGTAAGGGTAGGTTAGTTACGAGGTTTTTAGGTCTCCAGAGAAGGCGGGCTACAAGGCAGCGTCTGTTAGCGTAAGTCCTTCCTCCTAGAGAATCCTCAGTCGGATTCATCCTGGACACCAGCGATGAATGCGAAAGTTAAACCCCTGGTGCTTCATTCATAGATGAAGAGGGTTCCGCTGGGTTTTAGGGGGTACTGCGAAGCCAGCTTGTTCGCGGAGTCCCACACACCTGATCCACGGTCAGGGCCAGTGCATAAAAGCATCTTCCAGTGAAAAAAAAACCAACTGAAAGTTTAAAGTCAAAGTCAAAATATCTTTATTCAAGCACTTCAGAATCATCAAATGTCTATTTTTTTCATAAAATATTTAAGTGTATAACTGATGATAACATTAAAGAACGACTTACAATCTAAAGTTACGAGGGTTCCTTCCGCGGGGAGGCGCCCTGATCTGAGAAGAGCCCACAACGAACTCAGTCGGATGTACATTTTTTTATTTCATCATAAAAATAATTGCGCAGGGAACTTATTAATAATCACTCTATTTGTTGGTGAAAAACAAATGAAAAGCCGTTCAGTAGTTTTCGAGTTTAACGCGAAGAGACGGACAGACACAACGTCGAACTTTGTTTTAGGATGTATAATTAAAAATATGTTTGTATATAGTAATAGTGAACTTAGATAATAAAAAAAAATAATATTGTTCAGCTGGAATTGAATCAGGTGCCTTTTGAAGTAGGAAGTGAAATATTTGTCAGAAAACGTAAGTAAAGTAAGTGAGTAGCAGCCCATTAACGTCCCACTACTGGGCACAGGCCTCCTAACCCCGAGGAGCGAGGGTTTTAAGAGCATAGACCCACCACGCTGCTCCACTGCGGATTGGCAGGCATAGTACACAAGTGCACTCTCTATTCCTTCACTGTTATATGTGACGGGAATCCGACTCGATCGGAGAGAGATCAGGCGCAGGACCGACGGCTTAACGTGCTCTCCGAGGCACGGGGTGGATCACACCGCCAACTTCCCAACTTCAGGCAAATATTTAGAAAATCTTTATAGAAAACTCAATATTGATTTTGAATTGGCCCGACCCGGGACTCGAACCCAGGACCTCACGTCTTTTTTTTTTCCTGCTGGGAAATGCTTTTATGCACTGACCACGACCGTGTGTCAGGAGTGTGGGACTCGGCGAACAAGCAGACTTCGCAATACCCACTAAACCCAGCGGAACCCTCTTCATCCATGAATGAAGCACCAGGGCTTCAACTTTCGCATTCATCCCTGGTGCCCCGGATAAATCCGACTGAGGATTCTTGACGATGGAAGGATTTACGCTTACAGACCCTGCCTTGTAGCCCCCCTCCTCCGGCGGTATGAGGGAGCAGCCATAGCAATCTCCCTCTCCCGTTCGTGGGCCTCCTTCAGTGAGATGATCGTCTCACGGAAGAGTGCCACTCCCGCCCAGCACCTCTCACTAGAGAGCATCGCGCCATTGTTCCAGGTGGTGGCGGATCGCCCCCACAATGGCCACGCCCGCTACTGGGGAGGATCTCATGTCTGTAGTTGAACATGCTAACCACTAGACCAATGAGGCAACTTGTAAGAAATGTTCTCTAAGGTACTGACATAATTTGTTTGAAAGCCCCATGCATAATTAATTTAACTACGGATAAGGTCGTGGCCCGAGTGCGTTATTATTACAGCAGTGTAAGTCTATTAATACACATAACCTGCTATTTATAATTTCTAAAGCAAAATATTATGTTAATTATATATTATTCAAGATTATTGGTACTAAAAATTAAGTAAAATGTATATATAATTCAGTAAAAACATTTCCAATTGACGTGAATCAAGTATAAAGAAATTGATTACAGTTTTTAATGGTATTAATATGTGTATTAATCTGAAAATAGTAATTAAAATATAAGATATCAATTCAAAAGAGAATGCTACTATATTTCTTTAAAATTATTCTGAACGAGTGTTTTAGTAAACATAAACATAAACCTACACTATGCTCAAGAAACTTTGTTCACATTACTCTGTGTTCGCACCATTTTAAAAGGAAATCAAATATAATCTTTTTAGGTAATTATTGGATACATAAAAGAAAAACTACACAGAATTCCCTTTTTGATTAAAAGTAAATATGAAAATATTATTTTATGTATATTTGCTGTTAGATTTAAACAATCGAAAATGTAAATGTAATAATTTCAGTTGCTTATTTGACTAAATTGCAAAACAAGATATAAATCCCCAACTTTAGTTTAAACCTAAATATATGGTTTCAACTTATACGATAAATTAAACTGGAGCACAGAAGAACGAAGCAAACAGACAATGTCTGCTTTTTATCACCCTGGGTTAATCTTTAGTTTTCACAAACAACCCTATGTACCTTTACTTAAATGTATTTTTCCTATACATATTTAAATACCTTAAGCTTCACAGTGAGAAAGTATCAACTTTAGTAAAAAATGTGTTCAAAACTGTGAAAAAAAGTATTTATATTATAAAAAAAACGCGACTTTTAAGCCTAGATTCCCGCCAAATATTATACTTGTGATCAGAAATTATTGGTTGTCAATGTTAAAGCAAATGAAAATAACAAAAGTATACTTTTAAATTTAATTTAATTTTTGAACGACGAGTTAAACATTAAAAACCAAAATAATTATAAAAAAACTCTTACTTTTAAATTTAATTTGACTTCTGAACTTTTAAATTTGGTTTTTAAACGTCGGGTGGAATGTCAAATGTTTGACAGGTAGGAATAATTTCTAATAGACAGCGAAATTAATGTCGATTCAAGATGGAAGAGTAAAAATGGCGAACGCGCCAAAAATAAAATAAAATATAACTCATTAACATGAAGATACAGCGAAGTTGTTAAGACACTAATAAACGTTTGTAAGACTTTAAAATAATGTTAGAGCTTTAATTGAAGTGCTCCAAGGACAATGGAAAATTACTTCAACATTAACACAGAAAACACGTCGTTGGCGGAATAATAGGGCCTGATTGGCACCAATAAAAGCCATAAATTAAAGAAGAAGAAGAAGAAGAAATTAATGTCTTTACTTTATTTCACCTAGTTTTTTTCATATTTACTCACCCTTTAAACCTTCTCTGGACTTCCATCCATAATTCAAAACAAAATTAGCCAAATCAGTCCAGGCTCTTTTGAGTTTTAGCGAGACTAAGAGCTTTTCAATAACAAGTAATACACTTAAATAATGGCGCCATTAATTTGATGCTTACGTGTATTGCATACATTAAAAGCAGAACTGTGTATAAGTAAGTAGCAGCCCATTAACGTCCCACTGCTGGGCACAGGTCTCCTCACTCGCATGAGAGAGGGTTTTTAGAGCATAGACCCACCACATTGCTCCACTGCGGATTGGCAGGCATAGTACACAAGTGCACTCTCTATTCCTTCACTCTCAGTCTGGTGTGGCGGAAATCCGACACGACCGGAGAGAGATCAGACGCAGGACCGACAGCTTAAAGTGCTCTCCGAGGCACGGGGGTGGAGCACACCGCCATAAATTTTATTTATATACGTTTTACAAATAGAAATAAGTCTCCCCAAGATTCAAATCCGTGTCACTTAATAAAGAAGTGACTATCCCTTGGGTTATCAGGACTATGTTTAAATGAATTACTTCATGTAATGATATAATTTAGTCTTAAAAGATTTACTGGGTAAAAACGTTGAGAGCACGTGTAATTGAACGTCACGGAAATAAATGGGCGAGGCAAATTATTAAAATCCCTGTAAAATTACTCCAACTGACAAATGGACGAGAATAATTTAGAATATTTTCTGCTTCGACAACTTCATCTCTCTTATAATGAGTTCAGATCCCGAAAATGTCGAAAGTAAAATAATGTAACATTTTTTTTATTGAATAAGCGTGAATAATAATGGAGGCAATACTTTTAAGGCACCCTCGAAATACTCAAATTTTATACTATCACAAGATTTATTGACTTTAACAAGGACATTATCAATTGTTAAATTATCACAACATTTATACAATTTAACAAGAACATTTTGAAATGTTATAATTTCTCTAGATATATGGAAGGTAATAGGGACATTTTTAAATGTGACACTTTCAACAGATTTATATAATTTAACAGGGACATTTTGAAATGCTAAATTTTCACTCGTCGTCGTCGTCTAATTTTAATTAATTAAATTTTAATTAATCGTATTAATTTTCACTAGTTGAATAAAATTTAACAAAGACATTTTTAAATGCTATAATATCACCAGATCTATACAATTTAATATGGATATTTTCAAATGTTAAATTTTCAACAGATTTGTACAATTTAACAAGAACATTTTCAAATGTTACAATTTCATTACAATTCTAAAATTTAACAAAGACATTTTTAAAGGTTTTAATTTCACCAGATCTATACAATTTAGCAAGAACATTTTCAAATGTTACAATTTCATTAGAATTATAAAATTTAACAAGGACATTGTTAAGTATTATGCTATTATCAGTTTTATACAATTTAACAAGAGCATTTTCAAATGTTAAATTTTCAACAGATTTATATTATTTAACAAGGATATTTTCAACTATTATACTTACACTAGATTTATAAAATTTAAAGAGGAGTTTTTCAAATGTTATATTTTCAGTAGATTTATAGAATATAACAAGGATATTATCGAATAGCAAATGTGCTGACAATAACTCTATCGCCAAGTTAGCTAATGAGAGTGACGTTTACTTTTGCGAGTGTTACATAGCTGAACGTGACGGCTCGGTCTCATTCAATACAAATATAACACAATTTCACGGTGATTCTAATGAAGTTTTGTCTAGAAAACTACAAAATGAAGAAGTATTTCTATACACTGGTTCAGTTTTCTTCTTCATTATATTAAATTCAACTAATCTTAGAATTCTGTTGGCTTAAATAAAATGCAAGCGGTTTCCGGTTCATAAGATATTCAATATGCACATGCTTTCCAGAACTTTCATATGAAAACGTTAGGGTAGTCATATTGGATTTCACCCGCTTGCTTTGCTTTTCATTTTTAGATATAAAATATCTTCTTTGCTGCCACACTGATATCGTTATATTTATCAAACATTGATAGTGTTATTATAAATGTAAAAGCAACTTATATTTTTATTTACATTTGTCAACCAAACTATTGGTGTAATTTTAAAGATTTATGGCGTACTCCTCATTGCAAAAACAACTGCCTCATTGGTCTAGTGGTTAGCATGTTCGACTACAGACATGAGGTCCTGGGTTCGAGTCCCGGGTCAGGCCAATTCAAAAATCAATATTGAGTTTTCTATTAAGATTTTCTCAATATTTGCCCAAAGTTGGAAAGTTGGCGGTGTGATCCACCCCCGTGTCTCGGAGAGCACCTTAAGCCGTCGGTCCTGCGCCTAATCTCTCTCCAGTCGTGTCGGATTCCCGTCATTATGAGAGTGAAGGAATAGAGAGTGCACTTCTGACTATGCCTGCCAAACCGAAGTGGAGCAGCGCGGTGCTCCAAAAAACCCTAGCTCCTCGGAGTGAGGAGACCTGTGCCCAGCTGTGAGACGTTAAAGGGCTGTTACTTACTTACTTACTATGGCGTAAACGTTATAACTGTTTAAAGAAGATAAAACGGCTGTAATGTGTTAATTTTTATAGATAGATATATGCCATCTTAGAGATTTTTATAGATATATGAAAAAGAAATATCCTTATAGGCATTGTATTGTTATATTTCTAAGGAATTAGGCGCTTTAGATGAAAGCTCAAAGGCATCAATTTTTCTCACACTACCAATAAATGTCGCTGTATTTCAACAAAATTATACAAAACATATATAAGTTATATACCAAAATCTTCCTCAAGAATCATTCTATCTATTTCTATAAGCTTTATAAAAATCCATTTAGTAGTTATTCGTCAATCAACAGAGAGACAGACGCAGCCAGAGCCTTTGTGTTCTAAAATGTACGGACGTTAAATTTGAACCAAATTACATAAAACCTTTACCAATTATATGCCTTAAGCCTTGCTAAAACTTTATGAAAATCCGTTCAGTAGATTTTGCCTTTATCGTGAAAAGACAGATAGATACAAGCACGTATGTGACAATAGACATTGTTTTATATGTAAAGACACTTTCTCGAAGTATATTTATAAGTATACCTCGTGCATTAACTTATTTGTTAGTGAAAATTATATAATATCCGATCAGCGGTTACTAAGTTTGCTGTGATCCTTAAAATCACTTTATTTATTGATGAAAACTGCATGAAAATCCATTCAGTATTTTTTCGTTAACCAAACGACAGACGCGGTTTGTTATATAACACGAAGTGTAGATATATTTTATTAATAACGTTAAATCCTCTACCCAAAAGCGTTATATAACAAAAAACGGAATCTAATAATTTGTTAACGCCTTTAAACTGTCAGTTGCAAAAGCTGCGTATAAAATTAGATGATTGATGCGACAGTTACATCTTAGAGATGAATAAGACTTCTTTTTATGTGCCTCGGGGTTACTTCTAACGTCCAAAGGCTTTTGTTGGAGTTTTTCCACCAACAGGTGCCTGTTCATGATGATTTTATGCTTTTTAAATTGCAAACATTAGTTCACACTCTCTCTATATACAATATAATGTAAATCTAATGTTCTACCTCGATGAAATTTCGAATTTATACAAATAATTATATTTGGAGTGCCTATTTGTAATATTTATGTAATATATATACATATGAAAGTATATATGTTAATGTAAATAGCAGCCTATTAACCTTTAGATTGCCCCAATTAACAACCGGTAATTGTTAACTATCGGGTGACAAGGCAGGTGTCAACTACTATTTAACATGATACGATAATTCTATCTCAACTCGTGCCATCGGAAATATAAGCATCTCTATTGTTTTAAGTCATAATGTGTATTATTATTTTTATTTTTTGGTAACTGTCGTAATATAATTTGCGCAATGATAACACCAGGCAATAGCAAAAACAAAAAAAAAATCAATTACAAAGAGAACGTTACTAACGGTGCGTGTGTCACGTCGAAGGTCATTAAGTTTTTTGTGGTATTTTTTGAAATGCGTTTATTAGTAATTAGTTGTGTTATTGATTGTATAAGTGATGTAAATAACAATGAAAACCCTTGAGGTAAGTTTTATTTTAAGATATGGGCCTATAAATACAAGACGGACTTTTTTCACTATCTCAAAGTTGAGCGCGACGTGACGCTACACCAGAGTTTTATTTAATTAACAAAAAATTACACTGTATAGTTTAACTATTAGCAAACAAAAAATATAAAATTTGGTAGTCCTTCTTGAACACTAAATCCCAAGAGCTACTTTAGCATCATTCGATCCGCGGAACAACCGATGCAAAAACGTCCGTGCGGGGCAGGCAACGGTTATTTCCAATAAAACGCGACCTGGTAGTCTAAGGATTAACAAGCCACTGCTGGGCCTGCTTATTCATAAGACAGTGTTTTAAGAGCATATGGGCACCACGCTGCTACACTACAGCATGGCAATACACGGTTCTTATATAATTTTCTGTCCGTCTGTTTCTCCGGTCAAACGTTAAAACAGCAGGATCGATTTGAATGAAACTTTCACTAGTAGATAATTCCTGTTATAAGGATTTAAGGCTACTTCTCGTTTAATGAAAAGGTATCCAAAATTATGCTGGTAACACCAAGGAAAACAGTTTATAGCTTTATAGTGGGGCTCATGTTGTCAAATCACATCATACTGTGACAGAGTACCTAGCTTTATGGCCTTAACGGCACGCTCTGTTGTCTCTGGTCATCATTAGATGGTCTTCAAGCATAATCAGTTATATGGCTGGCAGCGAGACTGTTTGGCGTGTGTTCTCTTCTGTGAGAATATCAACTCACAGAAGGAGGCACTAGAGAGGGAGAGGGAAATCGTAGCAGAGACCATTTGTAACCGAAGGAAGAGACAGAAGGCGTGTTCGCGTCTTCTTCACGTTTGAATGATCATGAGAGTATGGTGTAGAGCAAATTTAAGGAAATTGCATGTGTCTATTTGTCTGAGTCTGGACTGGTGAGAAGATTGGCCGTGACTAGTAACCACCCTAAAAGCAAAGACGCATCCCAAGCAAGAAATATGTGTTTGTAAGATTAGCGCGCTTCCACTTTAGACTATATCATAGGCAAGTGTTAACACGTCAGCAATTTAAAAATGCCACCTTTGCCCGAAGGAGATGTCCAGAGGTCAGGAGATGTGCTTTTTTGGTATTCTTTTGCTTCTTTTGAATAGTCGTGATTGGTGATGTTCGGAGTCCCATAGAGGAATGTCCTCACTAATCCTCTACTGCCCCAGTTCAAGATTCCGCTGGGTTTTAGTAGGTGTTGAAGAGGGATTCAGGATCAGACGAATCCCTTCAGTGGATTGTATGGGGCTCTTAGGCGTTTGATCTTTGTCCCTTGCGGGTTCAGGTCTTCGTTGGTTCGGTTGTCCAGGTTCATCGCTTGGGCCTTCAGGGTTCGGTTGAAGTAGGAGAGGGAGGGGGGTCGCCGGCGGTTGACCAACCAGGATATATCGCCGCCGTCGACGAGGTAAGCTGCAGTGAGTCCCTTCTTCCTGTTTAAATGTATAAATTTCAGCTGAAATGCGTAAAAAAAATGTCAAGTTCACATAGCACAATAAAGAATTTTAGTGAAAGGACGAGAGCAGACCGATATGAAGCTATAATAACACTGCCAAGGCAAACAAGATAGTTCTAAAAAGGCTTTTCATCGTTATACGAAACTTTCACGTACGTGAGCAACTAAATAATTCTCGTGCTACGTGCTTTACGGTAAAACTTTATTCGTAGAGTTTTGTTTAGGTTTGCAAACACAGCAGTTTGTTGCGTTATCTTAAACTTGTTCTTAGTTCTTCAATATTATAAAACAAATCTCTCAGATTTGTTTTGTACTGAAACTACGTCGGCGTCTTTTTATGAATTCCTTCATTACACTTAGCTTACACTTTTCCTGCTTACTTTGCTCAATTGTTTATAGATTTGAAATAAATATAGTTACTTCATTAATAAACTTTACTTTAGAGACAATATCTTCCATTTTTTAGAGTTATCTTCATTGCTTTGGTCGCTGGGAAATGAATGTACCAGAATTTACCGGGGTGTGTAGAACTGGATTTAAAACTGGATAACTCTAGAGGATAGATAGGAGTGTGGGACTCACCGGTAGTTCCAAAATACCCACTAAAACTCAGCGAAGCCCTCGTCATTCGTGGATGGAGAGGTTCATATAACGATTGCCACTCTGGCTTTCCCGGATGAAGACAGCTCACACAGACAGACACAGGTATATTACAAGGGGTAGAGTAAGATAAATCTTCGTCTCCTGTTTCTCCTACTCTTCACCCTCTTCCATTAACGACCTTATAATTTCGTAGAAGCTGGCAACAGATTTCCATGCAAGAGTTATCTACATAAAAAAACTACTAAGGAAGCCAAAATATTCTATAACTACCCACCATTGATTAGTGGCAAAGTAATTGTAGTTGTTGAGAGAGTGAATGTGAATAGTGGAAAATGGAAAAATACCAGCTTGCACAACTGAGTCACCGTGACAAAGAGTAAACATAAACACAACTCGGAAATTCAATTAAAATGAAAACTCGTTCTGGTTCAATATTAAGCTCAAATCAAATCTAAAGCAATTAGATCTGAGCACGCAAAGATTTAATTGCCCACTTATTACGAAAGTACAAACAACATTGTTTACAATTCATTTCATTTTCGCTCAAAAGCCACTTGTAATAAGACATAAAGTTGTTTGTCGAAGTTTTAATTAAAAACGATTATTAGAAAATCAAAGGTTTTCAGAAGTGTCACGATTTTATTGTATTGTATTTCAGTTTAAAATGTTAAATTACTTTATAAACGTTAATGTAAATCCTATTTATATACGTTTCAATACGAAATATAATACCTGTATCAGATTTTGTTACATACTTTAATGTTTATGTCTACATACGAGTATAGCAAACGTTGTTTTGCCATATAATTACTATTATCGCTATTAAAAAGTAGGGGTTCGTGATAGAAATATGAAAATTTAGGGTTGTATGTATTTACGTATGCTGTATCACAAAAAAATAATAAAAAAAATATTTTCGTCCCAAAATTGAAAAAAAAATTTAGGGGTGAACAACCTTTATTACTTAGGGGCATAAAAAATAGATAGTAGCCGATTCTCAGACCTGCTGAATACGTTTATAAAATTTGGTACGAATCGGTACAGCCGTTTCGAAGGAGTATAGGTACGGAAACTGTGACATGAGAATTTTATATATAAGACTAGCTGACCCAGCAAACGTTGTTTTGCCATATAATTACTTTTATCGCTATTAGAAAATCAGGGTTGGTGATAGAAAGGTGAAAATTTAGGGTTGTATATATTTTTTTGTGCTGTATCACAAAAATATAAAAAAAACAATTTCGTGCGAAAATTAAAAAAAAAATTAAGTGTTAACAACCCTTATCACATAGGGGCATAAAAAATAGATAGTAGCCGATTCCCAGACCTACTGGATACGCATATAAAATTTGGTACGAATCGGTAAAGCCGTTTCGGGGGAGTATAGGTACGAAAACTGCGACATGAGTATTTTATATATGTCGGAGTGCAAGTCTGTGGATCGCTGGGCTGTGTGTAATAGTCTGTGGAACGCTGGCGCCATCTTTGTATCGGCGTGGGGGCAGAGTCAATAAGTGGCAGTCCGGCCCGTCTCTCGGCAGTTCTCGAGTGGCAGTCGGCCGGAGTGGTCGACTATTGAAACTGTCGCGTTCCTACCTATTGTTGTTGATGAGTTTGTGTAAATTAATATCGGGAACATTAAGTGATTGAACATTATAATCCGAGTTAATTAACAAAGTGTTTGATTGCACCAACATTACCCACGAACGCCCACAGAATAAGAAATTAAATAATGGATCCAATTAATAACGATGTCGGCGGAGAACCCTACGCCCCTGTGCTTTATGCTTCTCCGTTCTCTCTCTTATTCTCCGACATATATATCTCATGAAGTACGGTCGAATTTCGACTTCTTCTACTACTTTCCATTTCGACTACTTTCCATTTACTTTAATGCCAATCGCGTAGTTCTCGATCTTGTAGAATTATGGGGAATTCCTTACCTAGTCAGGGTCTAAATTGCAAACAGAGTTGCTTAAGTAGATTTCAATAGTTTTGAATTGTTTTATTAATAACTTAGTGTGTAATGAATAAGTGTATCTTTTTAATATACTATGCTGGAGATAATTTAGTGAGACGGTTTCAAAATTATAATGTTATCTTTACGTAATATAAATGATGTCGCTTTCGCTGTTTATTCGCTTAGATTTTTTTTTAATGACCAACGGATTTTAATGCAGTTTACAGCAATAGATAGAGTGATTCAAGAGGAAGGTTTATATCTATAATACATTCATATTATAGCACATAAAATCCGAAATATTCAAAGATTTGTAATGTGGTGTAACAACAGCATTTTTGTGCGCTTATATCGCAAAGAGCAGCTAAACCTTACGAGATAGATAAAATTAATGTGCTACAGAATTGAATATCTCAAAAAGATCTATAACAAAGTCTATGATGGTATCTCTTTATCTCTAAAGGATAACCCACAGTTATCATTTTTATCTTTTACATTTTACAGAATCATATATTTTATTTACCATGCATTATATACAATACAGTATTACATTATTTAACTAATTAAACACATCAAATACCTAGTATATGTCATGTAGATAAAAACCGCCTTTAATAGCCTTTCATCAAAATGGATATCTTAGGAGATATCGCAGGATTAAAAAAAGTGGTACAGCGGCTACATTTGTATACAGACACAGTTATACTGTAAGTAGCAGCCCATTAACGTCCCACTGCTGGGCACAGGCCTCCTCACTCCGAGGAGCAAGGATTTTAGAGCATAGACCTACCACGTGCATACTACACAAGTGCACTCTCTATTCCTTCACTCTCATAGTCCGATGTGACGGGAATCCGACACGACCGGAGAGAGATCAGGCGCAGGACCGACGGCTTAACGTGCTCTCCGAGGCACGGGGGTGGATCACACCGCCAGCTTTCCAACTTCGGGCAAATATTGAGAAAATCTTAATGGAAAACTCAATATTGATTTTAGAATTGGCCCGACCCGGGACTCGAACCCAGGACCTCATTTCTGTAGTCGAACATGCATGCAGTTACACTGGCAGCTAGTATATTTATAAATTGCACTTTAATATATAAAATAACTCATATCCTATTGACATTATCTGATAGTCGCTAGCTACACAAAGCCTATAGCTGTAACTAACGCTTCGTAGTAGTAAGTTATTAGGAATTAGCCTTTATGGGCGGGATATTGCAAATTATTGAACCATCAAGATAGCTTTAGGAATTACCATTACGGACTATAGTCTAGTGATTATATCCATATCGATACTTTTATATATTTAAACTTTTAGTTATACTAACAGACACGCGCGTAGTTTCCGAAAATGTAAGAATACGGAGAGAACGTATTAAGGGAGCGTTTAAATTACGAAGTAAAAAAATAAAAACAGTTTATTTCGTTAACTTCAGCACTTTAACATATAGAAAGGTTGGAGCCTTCTATTAAGGGTGGATAGATAGAAATACTTTATTGCACACAGACACATAAAGGAAATACAAAACTAAGAATAAAAACTAGAGCTAGGAGAGTGCAAAGGCGGTCTTGTTGCTGCAAGCAATCTCTTCCAGACAACCTTTGTAGAAGAAGATGTTGTTTTCTTGCCCTTATCCCACTAGGTGGGGTCGGCACAGCAAGTTTCCTTTCGCCACTTCACTCTATCAGCTGTCATTTCTACATTCACACCCTTAATACACATATCCTCTTTCACACAATTCATCCACACTTAGAATCTTCTTCTAAGTGTGGATGAATTGTGTGCTTATTTAATAAACTATTGGGGCACAACAGTGCCAGAAATAAATATATGCTTAAATATAGTTTGGAACGAATTAAAAAAATACAAATAATATAATAAAATAATACTTAATATATAGACATGGAGTAAGATAAAAAGATATATAGATTTATTCACAACAATGTTGCAAACGAATTTCCATAAATTTATAACCTGGACAGTAAATGAATTCTTATAGCAAGTTTTGCGTATTGGATGCATTAGTTTATTATAAACGGGAACGTAGGTCAAAGTAAATATTAATATCATCACAGTGGAAAGCCAAGCGTTATTTAAGGCAGAAAGGAAAATGAGGTAAGTAGAGAACAGAATAAAGTAAGAAAAGGGCATAAATGTTGCGACCTTGTCCAACCAGTAGCCACTTGAGACGAGAATGATATTCACTAATGTGGTAAAATTTTCTTAATATAAATCTTATACATAAATTTTGCAGAGTTTCCAATTTGTTTCGTAAGTTTACACCAAGATCCAAATAACTAATGTTTGCATAATCCAGGATAGGTAAAAGAATTGATTCGGCCAAAGTAATCTTGGTTTTAAGAGGTAGGAGATTTTACCAACTTTTAAGGGACCTGATAATCGCAAACAATTTTTTACTCACTGAGTTAACCTGCGATTGCCAAGTGAAATTGCAGTCAATAACTATCCCAAAATTTTTGACCAAGGGATATGGTAACACAGTGCTGTCTAGCAAAACTGGGGATAAGTTGGTTAAATCTATTTTGCTAATTTGTTTTGCATTACCTACAATTGCAGCCTACGACTTATGGCTGGTGGATGTAACCCCGGTGACAGAAGACTCCTCTCTTCCTTAACAGTAACAAAAAACAATTGAAGAAATAAACAATGAAAATTAAAAGGGAAATAACAAGGAAAGAAACAACAAAATGAAGAACACAAAAATCTTGTACAGCATAAATTATTTTCGATTGTGATGTGTAAATATATGAGCGTTTTGGATTGTGTATTTAATTCAGTATCTAAGGAAAAGTTTTAAAACATGCCACTCCTTTTATAGAGAGATCTTCTCGAAGACAATACAATACAAAAATCTTTATTGTACACCCAAAACATAGAAAAAAATACAGTTAAGATATAAAATATATGGAGTACAATTGGCGGTCTTATAGTTGAAACAGCGATCTCTTCCAGGCAATCGAAAATGCTTAGAAGGACACAAAAGAAGCAGAGATAGTTGCACATAATCTGTTTACAATTAATAGTAATATCACTCATAATAATTAATAAAAGCACTATCAATTAACCAATTCTTGGTCAGGAAGTAGTCTTTTACCATCTTTTTAAATAAATTAGGAGACTGAACGTATATTATATTGATCGGCAATGAGTTCCAAAGACGAGCAGCTTAAACTGAGAAAGATTTTGAAAAAAAAAAGTAGAGTGAGAAGGAATTTTTAATACTAAGTTGCGAACGGAGTTGTCAATTATGAGACTCGTCAAGGAACTCAAAGCGTTCCTTCAGATATACATACGCTTTAGGATCAAACAGCACACAGTAGAGAAGAGAAAGAAGATGAGTGAAGTCCGAAATATGATCATATTCGCGGAGACCAAATATGGATCTTATACATACATTTTGAAGTCTCTAAAGCTTATTTAATTGCTCCTTGGTGAGATCAAGAAAACAAGTGTCAGCATAATCAAGGACTGGTAGCAAGAAAGTATGTGCTAAGACCTATTCTTCTTCAATGAGAGTTAGTAGGCTAGTAGATTTCAAAGTTTACCTTCATCCCTTTTTCTACTGGGAAATGCTTTTATACACCCCTGAAACGAATGTAGGTTTGACTAGCAGGGCCAGAAAACCCACTGAAACCCAGCGATACCCACTCTATCCTGAATTGGGGGTATCAGAGGCGCATTCGCTTTGATTCTTCCGCATGAAACCGACTAAGGCTGTTTAAGAAGGACGCAAGAGGCGTTCGTAAAGACATCTTTGAAGGGGAAGAATTACTCTTACCCCCGTCTTCATTCCATGACGAATTGTAACTAGGTATCTAAGAAGAAAGCCTTCCTACTCAGTAAGTGCTGGAATATTCTCTACAGAAATCCTATTTTTCCATATAAAGCGGGGATATGAACCAGGATTCACATTTCCTGCCAGCAAACAAACACACCATTTGGCATACGACAAACTCAACAGTATAAACCTTATGAATATTGTAATTACAAAGTCAATTAAGTCAGAAGCAAAAAAGTGCCGAGTGTCTACTTGGAAACTAATTATTGCCTTGAAATTAACTTTGAAGTCACAGTTAATATTAAAACTGTCGGCAAAAGATCAGTATTGCTTTCAAAACATCGCATGTCCTTCGCGAAAGTTAAATTAGATAACTTTAATTATAAATATTTCACTTTGTTTTTATTGCAATCTATTTTTTATCGAGTGTCTGTGAAAGGTAAAAAAAAGTACGAAAAGTAGCGGGCTGTTAACCTCCCACTGCTGAACCTCCCACTGCTGGGTACATGCCTCTTCACTGACAGGACAGAGGGTTTTTCTCGACCCACCATGTGCATTGCGGGTTGGAAGGCATAAAACACAAGATTTTCCCACATTCCTTAATCCCCTTAATGAGATGGTATAGATATATATACAAAGGATAACCCGCTGAAGCCATTTTATCTAAATATAATAAAAATTTACTTTATTTAGATACATCTATACAGCTTTCAGTTGAAAGCATTATTCGTAAAGTCCTAACCCCAAAATTGTAAAAGGAATGTGAAACTAGTCCAAATAATATGATTGCACATGCAGATTTAAATTTTCTTAAAATTAGATATGTTATTTGCATAATAACAGAACATAACTCTATTAGCGAAGCCATTTTGGATGTACGCCAACACCTAATGGAGCGATGTGCTTGATTTAAGCTTATTCACTCCTTCTTTCTATTAATGTTTAGGTAACCATTTATACATATCAGATAAATATAACTAATATTTCAGTCTTGACGGCATATTGGTAAAGTTATGTCGCTAATGATAATCGATCAATAATGATATCAATACCAATATAACACGCGTTAATTAAGATATATTGGACCAATTCGAAAAATTCTTGTGTGTTAGGTAAGTAGCAGCCCATTAGCGTCCCAATGTTGGGCACAGGTCTCCTCACTCATATGAGAGAGGGTTTTCAGAGCATAGACCCATCACGCTGCTCCACTGCGGATCCGCAGGCATAGTACACAAGTGTACCTCTTTATTCCATCACTCATAGTCCGACGAGACGGCAATCCAACACGACCGGAAAGACATCAGGCGCAAGACCGAAGGCTTAACGTGCTCTCCGAGTCTCCGAGGAAAATATTGAGAAAATCTTAATAGAAAACTCAATATGGATTTCGAGTTGGCCCGAACCGGGACTCGAACCCAGGACCTCGGGTCTGTAGTCGAACATGCTAACCACTAGACCAATGAGGCAGTCCGTGTTACATTGCCTATTTATTGATATGTCTATGTGATGCTAAGATCAATAAGAGCGATGCACGAAAGAAGAATGTACCAAAATCGAGGTTTTATTCCTTTTGCGAGCATCTACTGCCTAAATGGTTAAAGTTTCGCAAAAATCATGTATCACTGAATTGATCCTCTTTAAAAGATCTAAAAAAAAGTCCGTAACAGCATAACTCCATCTTTTAAGGTTGGCTCACTATAACCTTTTTAATGCTAACTGAATTTGTCCCTTCTATGTCTGTTTTATGAGGTGCAGAGGGGATAGTATATCATCAGTTATCTTTGTCGAAATGGTGACAAATAAATACTTAATTGATTGAATACCCTTCTCAGTCTTTTTACTACTACTAGCTGATGTATTATAATTGTTATTTCCTTCCCTGAACGGTGATGTAGATATTATTCAACATACATAAAATCGAAACGAAGTGAAATAAGGTTTCAACAGATTTGATAGTGTGTGTTAAAAAGTGAAACATTATTTATTATTTCATCGATACTATATAACAAAGAGTTAAACGTTAAAGGGGTTATATCTGATGCATTTCCAAGCTTTTCCCACTAAAAATCACCAAAAACATTTATTTTATTTTCTTTACAACCCCTTCCAAGTCATTATATTTACAAAAATCATTATGTCACATAAAAAACCAACGCCTTTATGCAAACATTTTATTTTCTTGCACTAAAATAAAGAAAAAATTCTTATGGAATGAATGTGACAGAGATTTTCTTCAAAAGAAAACCTTTGTAACTTGAAATCGCATCTTTTAGGACTTTATTTGCTTAGTTTTAAGAGCTGTATTCCTACGTGGTTCTTTATGTGGGTCCTACGTTTTCTTTACGACCTTAAGATTAATATATTTAAGGTTTATAATCGATAAAAGGCTTTCTTGAATTAAATATGCATTCACGCTTTAGCACCGCAAACGCGCCGGGTGACGCTAAACGTGTGAATAGTTAATTGTGTGTTGCGAAGTACGCGGAGGTAATATTCTATGATTTTATACAAAATATCCAGAGTGCTACTAGCTTTAACGTCATGTACAGGTAACTCAACTAAGTTGTAAAATCTTGTCGTTTTATCATATTACCTCAATAATATGAAATAAAGACTTCAGAATTAAATTCTATTTAGAATTAAATTTAGGATTTAGAAGAGGAATGGGATGTACGGATCAGGTCTTTTCTTTACGGTGCATAACTGAAAATGTTTAGCTAAATATCAAAAAGTTTATTGCGCTTTCGTAGATTTAGAAAAGGCCTCTGATCGAGTGGTGAGGAATGAGCTGTGGTCAACGTTATCTACGTATGGGGTGAGCGGTAGTCTGATTCAAGCATTGAAGTCTCTCTATGAGGGTTCTAGTGCCTGTGTCAGAATAAACGGAGCGTACACGGAGTGGTTTCCTGTCGAAAGAGGTGTTCGACAGGGATGTGTTGCGTCACCATGGCTGTTCAACCTTTTCATGGATAAATGTTTGACAGATTTAAAAGAATGTATGTATGGGTTAAGAATGAATGAATTACTCATCAAATGTTTACTCTACGCTGATGATCAAGTAATACTTGCGTCATCCGCTAACGAGCTTCAGGAGATGCTAAATATTATGAATGAAGCTTTGAAAGGGAAAGGAATGAAAGTGAATGTAAACAAAACGAAAGTTATGCTTTTTGAACGAGATGAATCTATGATGAATGGCAATATTTTGATAGATGGGGAACAAGTGGAAGAGGTGAAAGAATTTGTATACTTGGGATCTAAATTTACAAAAGATGGAACATGTGAAAGTGATATTGAAAGGAGAGTGAATGCAGGGAATATAGTAAATGGTGCTCTGCACGCCTTTATGAATAGCCAGATGGTGTCTCATAGGGATAGAATAGCTGTGCATGAAGTGATGGTGCCAACACTTATGTATGGTAGTGAAAGTTGAGTATGGCAGAAGAATCACAATTTGGGCACGTAGAGCATGAATGAAAGGAGACTGACAAAAAGGATTTAGGAGTCAAGAGTGTATGCGAAAGTTGAAAGGGGAAGACCAAGGCGTACGTTTCTGGATCAAATCCAGGACATTTTAATTAAGGGCCAAGTCAAGAGTACTCTAAACCGACGAACTTGCATGAAAGGTTTAATGAGAATGAAAGAAGCCAAGGAGATATGCAAGGTTCGTGATGTTGTCTCTGCCTACCCCTATGGGAATGAGGCCTGATGCTATGTATGTAAGTAGATTTCAATTACGTAAACTTTTCTCCGATCTTAATCCTTAACAGTCTCAGTTAATTCTTATTTATTTAACACTTTATTAAACAACACCACAATTAAAAATATAATAAAGCTTAAACATTTAGTATCGCACAATAGGCAGTCTTATCGCTTTAAATTGATTTGTTTCAGACATCTTTTAAAAGATTAGATAAAGGTGAGAGAGTTTAGGTATTACTACAGTAATTACAATATCACATTATTTTAGTATATAAAGAAAAAAAGTTATCCCATTTATTGCGATTATTTTATGGTCATTTATTCCAGACAAGGTGAACCCGCGATTTCGTCTGCGTTGAATGTTTTTTTCATTGGTTTGAATGGGTAGCATTTTCATTAATTAAAGTAAGGCAAATTGCTTTACAAATAAAAAATATATGCATAAAACGCCAATGAGTTATTTGCTGTGTATTACAGCAAAGACCTTATAGTCCTTTTTCAGGCTCTAGATTACCGCTGTACCAAATTTCAATCAATTTTGTAAAATCCGTTCTTACTGACCTTTACTCGGCAAAAGGAATATTCCTACCAAATTTCAAGTCTCTACGCCTTATATAGATACCTGGATATCTCTTTTATATATATAGATAAGTGTGCAAAATTTAAAATCAATCTGACGTTTCGAAGTGCTCAAAAATTCAAATCTATCCGATATATTGAAGTGCTAAAAAATTGAGTGCAAAGATACCGCTACGTACATGTATTATTTTGTTAAATATATTGTAACCAAGACAGATATATTACAAGAGCAAAACATTATTTACGTGCTTGGAATATCCCGTTTAAATTTCGGAATAAAGCTATATAAAAGTTCTTTCATTAAATGTATTAATAATATAGAAAACAAACTGTTAAGAAAATTGGATGTTTAATAGACTAAAAAAAGGAAAGTAAGTAGCCGCCCATTAACGTCCCACTAATGGGCACAGGCCTCCTCACTCCAAGGATCGAGGGTTTTTAGAGCATAGACTCACCACGCTGCTCCACTGCGGATTGGCAGGCATAGTACACAAGTGCACTCTCTATTCCTTCACTCTCATAGTCCGATGTGACGGAAATCCGACACGACCGGAGAGAGATCAAGCGCAGGACCGACGGCTTAACGTGCTCTCCGAGGCACGGGGGTGGATCACACCGACAACTTCCCTACTTCGGGCAAATATTTAGAAAATCTTAATAGAAAAATTCAATATTGACTTTTGAATTGGTCCGACACGTGATTACAACCCAGGACCTCATGTCTGTAGTCGAACATGCTAACCACTAGACCAAGACTATACGTAAAAATGAGTTTGAATTTTAAATAACGTGATAAAAACTGTGTACTTGACCTCAAACATTTATAGAAGGTTTAAAACTGAACCCACTCCTCACTAAGCAATAGTGAACGGTAAACGTTACATGTTGATTACTTGTATGCTACAGTGCTATTTCTAACTGCTTGGCCTCAAAAATACATAGATGCTATTCAGGCCATATGAAATGAAAGAACCCTCCAGGGTTTAGATTTCTATTAAAAGAAGACTTTTAGACCACATCAAAGTCAGAAGTTCATATGTAAACTCAATAAAAAAAGATTTTAATACTTTTAAAGTTTAAATTGGTTGACATGTGTGAAGTCCTTCAAAACGAATTAAAAGTTTACTGCATTTAATAAAACTAGCTTGTACATTAAACCTTATAGTAAGCAAATACACTTATGGATTGTGAAATCTAGTAACTTTATCATGTAATGATGAATCATACAATGAACTCTGTGATATTAAATATCTCTATAAGAAGAATCTTCAACAACCTCAGTATAATTCTTAGTTTTTATTTCACCTACCACATTATTACATATTATAAGAAAGGGAAAACATTGTCCCAATTATTGTATGGTCATCAGTCATCCTTTTGAAGTGCTCAAATATCGGATTCAAAGCTACTGCTTACATACATACAGAAAGGCCAGATAAGAGTTACTATTTTTATCTAATAATTATATAATCATCGATTCTAGACAAGTGTGCAAAATTTTAAATTGTTCCGACACTTTAAAGTACTCAAAAATCGAGTTGAAAGATACCATTAAAAACATTAGAAAAGCCAAATGTTTTTTGAAACGATTATATAGTCGTTGGTTCTAGATAAGTGTGCAAAATTTCAGTGAGTTCAAAGAGTCCTATATAAATATAGACCAAGCCTAAATCTAGAAATAGTACATACATACATAGCATCACGCCTCGTTCCCATAGGTGTAGGCAGAGACCATGTCCTTCCATTTGCCACGTTCTTTGCATATCTCCTTCGCTTCTTTCATTCTCATTAAACCTTTCATGTCCTGGATTTGGTCCAGGAACGTTCGCCTTGGTGTTCCCGTTTCAACTTTCGCATTAACTCTTGACTCATAAATCCTTTTTGTCAGTCTCCTTTTATTCATTCTGTCTACATGCCTAAACCATCTAATTTATTTATTTTACTTATGTGATTCTTCTGCCATTCCCAACTTTCACTACCATACATAAGTGTTGGTACCAACACTCCTGCAAGCACTGCCACTCTGGCCTTTTGAGACACCATCTGGCTATTCATAAAGGCGTGCAGAGCACCATTTACCATATTCCCTACAATCACTCACCTTTCAATATCACTTTCACATGTTCCATCTTTTGTAAATTTAGATCTCAAGTATACAAATTCTTTCACCTCTTCCACTTGTTCCCCATCTATCAAAAAATTGCCATTCATCATAGATTCACTTTCATTCCTTTCCCTTTCAAAGCTTCATTCATAATATTTGCCATCTCATGTAGCTTATTAGCAGATGATGCAAGTATTATTTGATCATCAACGTAGAGTAAACATTTGATGAATAATTAATTTATTCTTAACCCATCGAAATAGTGAACGTTATAAATACAGTGTATGTGTTAAAAAGCCAACTTTATTGATACTATATGGGTTCAATCGATACATATATGTGTTTTAATTTACAATTTATATGCCCGGTCGCGCTCGTAAACTCGTCTAGACAAACAATTAATCGAACGCGAGGGACAAACATATTTGTTTCGTTAATTATTGCCGTAAACAGAGAGTTTTATGCTCTACAGAATTTAGATCTTACGCTTTTTAGCGACACAAGTAAAACACGAATAACTAGATCGGAATAACACCAAATTTGTTGAGTTGTCAACTGAAGCTGTATCAAGAAATAACACCACTGTAATCATTGGTTTTCAGGAAACGGACGTTACGTCACTGCAGTCTTCGTTTCATTCTTCATGGACATGACGCCACTACAGGCTTCGCTTCACTCTTTACGGATGTGACACCACTGCAGTCTTCGCTTTACTCTTCACGGACATGACGTCACTGCAGTTTTTACTTCACTCTTTATGGATGTTACGCCACTCCAGTCTTTGCTTTACTCTTCACAGACATGACACCACTACAGTCTGCACTTCACTTTTTACGGACAAGACGCCACTGCAGTCTTCACTTCACTCTTGATGAACATGACGCCACTACAATCTTCGCTTTACTCTTTACGCATACGACGCCACTACAGTCTTCGCTTCACTTTTTACGGACGTGACGCCACTGCAGTCTTCGCTTCACTCTTCACGGACGTATCGCCTCTGCAGTCTTCACTTCAGTCTTTGCGTACTTGACGCCACTCTACTCTTCGCATCGCTCCTCACGGACGTGATGCCACTGCAGTCATCGTTTCATTCTTCACGGACATTACGCTAGTGAAATACTCGCTTTACTCTTCATGGTCGTGACGCCACTACAATCTTCATCTTACTCTTTACGGACATGACACCACTACAGTCTTCGCTTGACTTTTTTACGGACATTTACGGACGTGATGACACTGCAGTTTTCACTTCACTCTTTGCAGACATGACGCCACTCTAATCGTCGCATCGCTCTTCACGGACGTGATGCCACTGCAGTCATCGTTGTGTTCTTCACGGACGTGATTCCACTGTAGTCTTCGCTTCATTCTTCACGGACATAACGCTAGGGCAATCCTCGCTTCACTCTACATGGACGTGTTGCCATTGCACTCTTCGCTTCACTGTTCCCGGACGTGATGTCATTGCACTCTTCGCTTCGCTCTTCATGTACGTGACGCCACTGAAGTCTTCGCTTCATTCTTCACGGGCATGACGCTAGTGCAATCCTCCCTTCACTCTACATAGACGTGATGTCATTGCACTCTTCGCTTCACTCTTCACGAACATGACGTTACTGCTGTTTTCGCATCACCTTTGGCGGAAGTGACTGATCTGCAGTCATTTTAACCATTAACGGATTTTAAGACGATGTTTTATCTAATTTTCATAGAACTCAATGGGGAAGCCATTTACTTGATATTACAATTATTTTTTAGGCTTTTCAGTTGGATACATCCGGAATGTGAGAGTGGGTGCCATACAGCTGAATGAGTAATATATATTAGAGTAATAGATATCGCAGAGACGATTTTATTCAGGTTAACTGTGTCTGAATAATGAACTCGTTTAAAAATTCCAATATTATAATGCAGCTAATTTGATTTGTGGATGTAATTTATGAAATAAGCTTAGTAATAAATTAATTAGGTTTGCAAGACATTCTTTGCAGCAAAGTTCTTTTCCTTTTAATAGGTTACCTTTGGGTATAGGAGACCTTTAGTAACAGCAAGACTTCCTATGAAATAGTAGAAATACAGAAAATAAATGACAATATAAAAATAAATACATTATTATATTTGTGAGCCCCTTCGTAAGCTCACTCTTGCGAAGACTTGCCGGTTCAGGATAAATGAAAATGCCACCAGATTCTTCACTCCAACGCTCCGCCGCCCACTTGTCACCAACTAACTGTTATTTGCAGAAAACCCGGAAACAGGAACAGGAATACGGTTTGCCGAAAGTGGCCATCTAATGTAGGTTTTTTACGACTGACAAACGTGCACTATTGTGACAAGCAAGCGACGGGGGTTATCGATTTATTGGATAAAATGTGATTCCTATGATTGGCGTTTTATTTATTACCAATCACAGGGGCTACTTTAATTACAAAAATGATTCTATTTTTAGCGATGACAAATAGTGTATACGCTATAGTTACAAACATTATACATACTTATAAATATCAGACTCTAAGTTACAACAAAATATATTATACAACGAACGATGTTTAACAATATCATTTAACAATTTTAGTTTAATAAAAAGGGGAATAAATTTACAATAAAAAGAAAAAGTCGCGAACAATATTATATCAAGAATAAGTCATCCCCCATGTTGGTTATTTTTTGGATTTCTTACTGACAAGTGTTATACTATGACCAGCTAATAATAATTTGAAGAATTAGATTAGCTCTCAAAGTATTGCTGGAGATATTATA
This sequence comes from Elymnias hypermnestra, assembly GCA_015832385.1. Taxonomy (NCBI): domain Eukaryota; kingdom Metazoa; phylum Arthropoda; class Insecta; order Lepidoptera; family Nymphalidae; genus Elymnias; species Elymnias hypermnestra. Next base: position 395,611 of record JACTOM010000076.1, on the reverse strand, counting down.
GATTTCCGTTTATTAATAAGATTGGTTTATTCATTAAAATAGCATAAAAAGCTCCCTCTTAAGAGATGTTTTATATCTCCACAAATGCTTTGCCAAATTCACGCATGATAAATATGTGAATAATATTACCTTATATCTATTACAAGCTGGCTATCTACCAAATGTGTTAAAACGGTGCCAAATAGCTGTGTTAGAGATTACTTCACTTTATCAGCTTCATTTGCACACAATATTTGAGGAGGCGTTATTTTAACTATCCTTATATTATGTGTTAGCAATTATAGATTGATTGGGAGATGTATTGTTAAAGCGGAAGTAGAACAATTATTAGTTTACTGCTATTATTATTTAAAAGGAAACGGAAGCGTTCTCTCGTGCTCTTTTGTGTATCTTTACCGATGTTTCGCCCCACCAAGGGAAAGCCAAATAAAAACTCTGGTAAAGATACACGAGGCAGTTCAGTTATGTTTTTGAATAGTAAGTGTTGCAATTAGTAAAGTGATAAATGATTAAAGTGTTGTAAATAATAAATATGGTGTTCTGAAGTAATAAAGTGTATAATATATTGTATTAAATATTTGTGAACTTTTAATAGTTTGGAACTAACTGCCTCATTGGTCTAGTGGTTAGAATGTTCGACTACAGACATGAGGTCCTGGGTTCGAGTCCCGGGTCGGGCCAATTAAAAATCGATATTGAGTTTTCTATTAAGATTTTCTCAATATTTGCCCGAAGTTGGGAAGTTGGCGGTGTGACCCACCCCCGTGCCTCGGAGAGCACGTTAAGCCGTCGGTCCTGCGCCTGATCTCTCTCCGGTCGTGTCGTATTCCCGTCACATCAGACTATGAGAGTGAAGGAATAGAGAGTGCTTGTGTACTATGCCTGCCAATCCGCAGTGGAGCAGCGTGGTGGGTCTATGCTCTAAAAACCCTCGCTCCTCGGAGTGAGGAGGCCTGTGGCCAGCAGTGGGACGTTAATGGGCTGCTACTTACTTACTTACTTACTTAATAGTTTGGAAGAAATTATATATGCTTAAACCACTTCGGAAGATAGAGCTTTCATATGTAACTAGCTATACCTTGCAGTTTCACCCACGTAGATACCGATCTCGTGGCAATGTAAAGCATACTAAGTCGGACTTATCTTTTGAATGGAATGTTCTATTTCAATAATTTAAAAAGCATTTTACAGGTATTGAAACAACCTATAACAAACTATTTAATAAGATAATGATTAATAAAGAGGTGTGAATAATATAGTTTGATTATTGTGCGCACTATTAAAATGTAAAAAAGTGTTTATAGTGACACAACTACAGTAGTTGGACATACAGTATTTTTGACTTTTTATGGATATTAATAAGTTCTATAATTTTGTAGAACATTTTTTTGTTCTATCATCAATAGTTTCTGCAGCACACGCGATGACAGATTATTTGTTTCACACGTAAGGTTACATTAATGCATTTTTCTTAAGGATCCCTATTTGTTTTGAAAAAGTAATAAAGTCCAAGTCGCTCATTGTAAATGCAGCTTTCTAATTGTGAAGATATTTTTACAATCGGTCCAGTAATTTTGTGTGAAAACTTCACAAACATACATACAAAATGCAAATGTATCCTCTTTACAACATTAGTTTAGATATATAAAAATCTCGGCTTATAATATTATACCAATATTATATTATAAAGGTACAACACATTTTGCGAGAGTTGATTGAATTTGTTACAAAGTATAATCCAATTTGCATATTGTTAGCTATTTGAGGCCTAAATAAATAAAGCTTTATAATGAGACGTAATTAATCTGAGCACTTTGTTTTCTGGGACAGAGTTGGTTTCTTTTCTATAAAATTAATATACTCTTTACTATTTTTATACTTTGTACCTAATAATTGTTCAAAGTACATAATTTTTTGTTATGTTAAGAGGCGATATACCCCTTACGGTTCTACACAGCATCGTACCGGAACACAAATCTCTTTGTTTGGCGGTACGTTTCTGCTGGTAGGGTGGTAACTAGCCACGGCCGAAGCCTCCCACCAGTCCACACTCACACAAATTAGAAAATACAATTTCCTAAATTCGTCCTACCGGGGATCGAACCTCCGCTAGCAAAGCGAATACTCGCACCACTGCGCCAGCGAGGCCGTAATTATACGATACCTGAACTCTTAACTTTGAAGCAATTCTTCGGTATGCGTAGCCTAGCTCATGAGTTTATGCTCTAATATTAAGCATATTTTAAAATGAATTGTGCATATTGCAATCCTATTAAACATAGAATAACTTACAAAACCGTTATATGCTACTTCACTGATAAAATAAAAAAATAACTTATATCCAAAAGACGTTACAGTCAATATTCACAATGGACTGAGTATTATAATAACTTCATATAGTAAAGAAGCACAGTAGTTTTATGAGCACTTACGCCAATATGTATGTAAATACTTTTTAATGTTACTTAGCTTGTCAGAAAGGGCATAATATTGAATAGGTTACTACTTCTGATCTCGTCTTCTTCTCTCAATACATACATATATAGCAACACGCCTCATTCCCAAAGGGGTAGGCAGATACCACGTCCTTCCATTTGCCAAGATGCTTGCATATCTCCTTCGCTTCTTTCATTCTCATTAAACCTTTCATACAAGTTCGACGGATTAGAGTACTCTTGACCAGGCCCTATCTTTAAATGTCCTGGATGTGATAAAGGAACGTTCGCCTTGGTCTTCCCCTTCCACCTTTCGCATTTATTCTTGACTCATAAATCGTTTTTGTCAGTCTCCTTTCGTTCATTCTCTTTACGTACCTAAACCATTTCAACTTTAGTCACTACATCTTCTTTTATATCACAACGTTCTCTTATTACACTATTTCTTAGTTTCAATGCAACCATACTTCTCAATACTTTCATCTCTACCGCATTTATTTTACTCTTATGCTTCTTCTGTCATACCCAACTTTCACTACCATACATAAGTGTTGGCACCAACACTCCTGCATGCCCAGCCACTCTGGCCCTTTGATACGCGCTGGCTATTATTAAAGATGTGCAGAGCACCATTTACCATAATCCCTGCAGTCACTCTCCTCGTATAATAATAGAGTAAATAAAAATATTAATATAATAATAGTATTTTTTTCAGTAACAAATAACTTGATAAAATATAAAAGATACTGTTATTGAAAGAAAGAAATAACTCCCACGCTTATATCCTATCGCTAAGAACACAGTTGTATTAAAAAGTTACAAGGAGTTTACACAATTTTTATCATTTGCTAAACCCCACAAGCAAAATTAAACCTTTACAGCAACAACACCCTCTCTCTTATGAGTGAGGGGGCTTTTGCCCAGCAGTGGGACTTTAATATGCTGCTACTAAGCTTTTATCTTACAGTTTTTAGATGACTAAATAATACTATAAAAAAGAATATTTACACAACTGACTAAGTGAGATAAAATAGGAATGAATGGTCAAGAATAAAACAAGTGACGTTGATGAGGTATACAAATATTTATCAGTTGACTTACTGAACAGCTAAGGCTGGATACACACTAAGCGGTTTTTGAAGTGAAACTTTAGCCGCATAAGGATAATTATTTACGGATTAATCGCGTAGCGTCACGAAGATGTGCAGCGTTTTTTATGCTTATTCGTTTGAAGGTTAATTACACAATATTTCATCAATTCTCTTCCCTAAATTTTAAATTCAAAAACCAAAATTTAATAAATAATATCTAATATTGACAAGAAAGACATGTTATTTTTATTTACAATTCATTTGAGATTTCAATAAATTATTTGTATTAATTTCTCTAATCTAAGTATGAATCTAAGTGTAGGAAATCTAAAGTTTTAGATTTGTATAAATATAAGCAAGACATAAAAATTAGTATGCCAAAGAAGTTTCACTTCTGACAGTACTTTGAACGCGCGCACTTTAAACATTTTTTAAATGTTTGTAAATCTTGCTACTTTATCAGTATAGAACTAATTAGGGAGGTTATGGCAGACGCTACTCCCTCTCGCCGGAGGAGGGAAGAGGGGCGCTAGAAGGCGCAATTTTGCTTGCCTGCTCTGCCTCAACTAAACTAAACCCTTAAGTCAGATTCATCCGGGGCGCCAGAGCTGAATGCGTCAGCGGATACCTGGACCCCAACACCTGGGGAAGAGGGTTTCGCTGGGTTTTAATGGCTATCCTGGTACGACCAGCGCGCCCCACACTCCCGGATGTAAGTTTACACTTCATCCAGCGTGCATAAAGCATTTCCCAGTGAAGAAAAAACTAATGAAAAATGTAAATTTTCGTATTTTTAACCTCGCTTTGATGAGGTTTTTCTTCTGTCGTTTGTTGTTAAATCAGGGCCCTTAGACAAATCACTTTCTAATATTGCTAAAGCTTAATACATTCTTTAAGCGTTAGCATCGTTAGCGTTAGCGTTTCAGTTTTGGATAAGTTTCGATATTAAACGTCATTCCCATACATATTTTATGCGTTAGCAATCTTCGAATGTGACTTGTCTACGGGCCCAGGTTTTAAATCGAAAAGTATAAAACTCAGAGAAACAAACAAAACAATATTTATTTATTTACTTGTTGTATGTACATAAAAACATTGACTCTTTTAATAAAAAAAAAAAACATAGAAGTGAATGTACTCATATAACTTACGAAACCAAAACAAACTTGTTATAAATTCTAGTAGGCTGCATAAGATTAACAACTCATTTAAGGGTAACTGTATACGTTTCTATAATAAACTCCCACAAGACGTTCTAAAGATGTCAATTAATAAATACAAAGTCTTTGTTAAAAGAAAGTTGATAGAAAAATCGTATTATAAGTTGCAAGATTACCTAGACGTTAGAAACGCCTGGGAGTGAACGAATTGCTCTGATTTTAATTAAAATATAGTAAACTTATATGTTATTGTAATGATGCTGGTAAAAAAATATCCGACTGAGTTTGTTGTGGGTTCTTCTCGGATCAGGGTGCGAAGGAACCCTCGTAACTTTAGATTTTAAGCCGATCTTGAGTACCATCATCAGACGTATATTAGAATCAGAGTGTGGAAAAAAAAATAATTTGACGATTCAAAAGTGCTGTAATATGCTTACTTGAATAAAGATATTTTTGATTTTGATTTATTAATAACCTATGAACTAGCAACATAATTACATGTTAGAACTACAACTAAAACTATGCTAAGGGTTTTTAAATAACACATAATTATACTTATAGCTAATTACATCTTACACCTAAAAAGTCAAGTACTACACACTATAAATTTAGATAACTTGAATACTAGTAACAACAACAACAATACAAAAATACAAAGCAAAAAAAAATAACCAAAACAAATTGACTTTTATTTAAATCTTATTTAAAGGAAGTGCAGATGACACTACTTTTCTGAAGTGGGCCGCATTCTGATGGAAAATGTCAATTTTTATGGACTAATTCATTATATGACCTTCTCAACCTCGGTATGTTCGAATAATGGCCAAGATTGGTTCTATAGGACCTATGAGCGAGCAGTTAAACACCATTTCAAAAGGACCTCAGGGGAACTCCGAAGAATATTCTGTTCAATAAGTCCGCGTTGTCCATGATTCCGTTTAGAAGTTTATATACGATAAAAGTGAAAAGTATATATAAGCGAAAAGTGTTTCTAGAAAAGAAATTTCACGGATTACTACTCTACAGAAAATAGGTGATCAAAGCCAGTCTAGTTTAACTAACCACTGTTTGTGGTGACGCAATTTAGGTACATGAGTTCATTTATATCTAACCACAGCCAACACACATACGTTTTGCGCTTAATTGCTATACGTTTTGTTAGCTTAGTAATTGCTTCCATTATATTAACGATCTTATAATACTTAAGTAATAAACTATTACATTAAAGTAGTCAAACTGTTAAATCTATATATAACCAAATTAATTTCGTTACATCATTTATACCTAACTTCTTCACAGAATAACTATTAAAATTCTTTATAAAAGCAGACTTTTACAGTACTTTTGAATCATCAAATATGTATCATACTAATTCTAAAGTACCACCGATGACGATATTAAGAAACAAACTCAGTCAGGTGTCACCTTTTTCACCACCATTATAATATGATTTAAATTTTTTCTATTAAAAATATATTTTAATGCACAATAACCTATCTGCAAATGAGCTACAGAAGATGGTAAAGATTATAAATGAAGCTATGAAAAGGAAAGGAATGAAAGTGAATGTAAACAAAACGAAAGCTATGCTTTTTGAAAGAGATGAATTTATGATGAATGGCAATATTTTGATAGATGGGGAACAAGTGGAAGAGGTGAAAGAATTTGTGTATTTGGGAGCTAAATTCACAAAAGATGGACCATGTGAAAGTTATATTGAAAGGAGAGTCAACGCACGAAATTTGATAAATGGTGTTCTACACACATTTACGAATAATCTGATGGTGTCTCAAAGGGCCAGACTGGCTGTGCATGCAGGAGTGTTGGTGCCAACACTTGTGTATGGTAGTGAAAGTTGGGTATGGCAGAAGAATCACAAAGTAAAATAAATGCGGTAGATATGAGAGCATTGAGAAGTATGCGTGGATTGAAACTAAGTGACAAAGAAAAAAATATTGTGTTAAGAAATATATAAAGTAGACTTAATAACAACTTGTTATGCTATATTTCAGAGTTAGGAAGGTTCAGAAATCATTTGTCGGCTTAATCGTACGCATTTTTAATAAGATACCGCAATCGTTTCTAAATTGCCTCCACATTTTTTTTATTGCTGACAGTTTAGCGCTTGACTGTGATCTCACCTGGTGGTAAGTGATGATACAGTCTAAGATGGAAGCGCGCTAATCTGTTAAGAGGCGATATACCCCTTACGCTTTCTACACAGCATCGCACCGGAACACAAATCTCTTTGTTTTTGTTGGTAGGGTGGTAATTAGCTACGGCCGAAGCCTCCCACCAGTCCTGACTCAGACAAATTAGAAAATACAATTTCCTAAATTCGTTCTACCGGGGATCGAACCCGGGACCTCCGCTAGCAAAGCCATTATTCGCACCACTGCGCCAGCGAGGCCGTCAAATTTTAAGAAATATGTCAAAAACATTTTACAAAAGGCATATATAATGTTGAAATTTATTTAAGCTACAGAAATGTTTGGACTTCATTCCAGTTTCACACGGAAGCAAAATATTACACATTGTAAACCACAAAACTATATTTAAAAGAGTAATTGTTGAGTTTCTTGCAGGTTTCTTCTCAGCGGAATCAACGTAACAAACCGTTGATAGATTTGTTACCAATGGATAGATTACTGACGATTCAAAAGTGCTTTTGAACAGATTTTTTCTTCCAGATCAAGAATTACGCGGTTAGTCACAAGAGGAACTATTAGTGACCAATATTTTGTACTGCTGTCTTGTATGTTTATGGCTTTAAATTTAAGAGACAGGTAGCTCATACGTGATTAATCTGCAGAGCTAATATCGGTCCAAAGGAAAAACGTGTTGGGATCACATTTATTGCAACTATTAAATAGGTTACAACAATTTCATTTTATAGTCAATTATGATGTGGTTTAAAAACGCTTGTATTAACCGTTGTCTTTAAAATATTGCATTACAAATTACGAAAAAGGGATAAGGGACTCGAAACAGTTGTCTCTTTTATCAAGACGTACACATTTTTCGGTTGGAGTACCATTTAGCTTATGTTAAATATCAAGGTAATCAAAGGTACAGTAATAAAATAAAGAACAAGATATCTGTATGTCAAAGGGCTATGGAGAGGAGCATATTGAAGATACATAAAATGCACAGGATACCAAACAAAAAAAATTAGACTAAAAACAAATCTGACCAATGCCATGCAGCGTGCGCTACAATTAAAATGGAAATAAACAGGCCACATAGCCTGAGTAACAGATAAAAGGTGGACTTATACATCAACTGTGTGGCCGGGCCCGACTGGCAAGAGGCGAGTGGGCAGACCAAGACTACGGTGGAATGATGATCTAGCGAAAACAGCTGGAAAGCAATGGAGAAAAAGGGCCAAAGACAGAAAAAAATGGGACGAACTGAGGAAGGCCTATACCCAACAAGGGATCCTTATGGAATGAAAATAAGTAATATTAGTATAGATTAAGAATTCATTCATTCACACACACACACGCAAATCACACATACGCAAGCATACACTCATACACACGTATACATCCATACACACACAAACAAACCTTCAACAGCAATGCATACTCATGTACACTTACATTAGTTACTAGTTAGGTTAAGTCTATGCATGTTTACTTTTACTTCTCTGTATACCACTAGGAAATAAATAAAGAGCTTTATTACTATAATTAGGGAAATATGTTGATGGAAGTGTAAATAGTAAATAAAATTTTAAATTTCATCTTTTGGCAGTCTAAAAACTTTCAAATTTTCCATATTTTAAAGTGATAAATAAATTACATTACGACGTTGTTAATGTTGTAAATGCCACCTTTAATAGGCCATTTACCCATGTTAATTATTTATCAAAGAACATTAACGCGTAGTATTCGAGTGCCCTTAAATGTACAGGTGTGCAGGGTAAAGTTAACACTTGATTTATAGACGGAGCTAATATTGGCCCACGAGAAAAATGGCTCGGGACCTGATTTAATGGTTTCAATATAGCTTTTATTATATATATCCCACTACCCGCGATAGGTCATTGTTCTTTTATAATTCCTACTATTAAAAAAGTAGTCTAACTACTTTTTTAAGCATTGATGGTAAGTAATGATTCAGTCAGGGCCGGATTTAAAAGTGTGAAAACCACGTGGATTAAAAGACGAGGGTTAGCACTTGGCCACAAATATTTCAAAATATTATAATATATTAATATCAAGTTTTAAATAATTCATTGTAACACAAATATTAAAATGTTTTTTTTTACATTTAGCCAACATATATAAATAGTATTATGAACTTTTGTTCTATAATACATCTAAAATCAATTTGAGAATGAACGAACGGAACTCTTCAAACTTTATTCGTCGAAAAATTGATAATTTCGTCGAAATAGAGTTCTCAAAGAACATCATTTTGGATGCTGAAAAACTTTGTTAAATGTTTTCGTATCATTGTGGTTCGAAGAATATTTAGACTTTATATTTATTCATTTTTGAAAATGATCGCTCTCTAGTACAATTCTTCAACACCAAAACCAAATCCATTTGGTTATATAAAATAATATTCATCTAGAATTTGGTAATTTGTTTCAAAATGCAATGCCAAGAAATCCTCCATTTAGTTCAATGAAAAAAGATGCGGTTGAAACAAATTTCAACAAGGAATATTTCCATTTTTTAAATAGTTTCGAAGTCTTCGAGACCTCGGTTGCCTCCTCCCTAAATCCGACCCTGGAACTTTTCTAAAATCGTAAGTGCGCTAACTAAGTGGTTTACCTGTAATGGTTTCTAGGATTTTTTTAGGAATAATTAATAATAAAATGGCCTTTGTGCAAATTATAGCGTTGTTATTTTATAATGTCGATATATACCTATGGTTGCATATCCTGGAATAGCTCACAAGATGTAATTTAACACAAATTGCTTGGATACAGGGTGTGGTTTGTCGACAGTTTAGATGCAGTTTGCCAAAACCGCAATATGTGGTGGTCTTGGTTAATTTACGCACCGTTTGATTACTTGTTATATATTACAATTAACACACTTGGTATATCATCATATATATAATTCTTATTTGCGTTGGTATGTCACTGAACTCCTCCTCAACGGCTGGACTTTTAGATTTACAATTCGATCTGGATTTTGCCATATTGCTACGGTTTCGGGAACTACGTGTACACTACCAGGCACTGTATCAACACATAAAAATATAATTCATATTCAAAACTTCCTCATTCGAATCGACTTTTACAGCACTTTATAATTGCCTCATTGGTCTAGTGGTTAGCATGTTCGACTACAGACATGAGGTCCTGGGTTCTCAATATTTGCTCGAAGTTGGGACGTTGGCGGTGTGATCCACCCCCGTCCTTCGGAAAGCACGTTAAACAATCGGTCCTGCGCCTGATCTCTCTCCGATCGTGTCGGATTCCCGTCACATCGGACTATGAGAGTGAAGGAATAGAGAGTGCACTTGTGTACTATGCCTGCCAATCCCCAGTGGAGCAGCGTGGTGGGTCTATGCTCTAAAAACCCTCTCTGAAGCGAGGAGGTTTGTGCCCAGCAGTGGGACGTTAATGGGTTGCTACTTACTTACATTACTGATGATAAGTACCATTTTAATATTAATGTTATTTGATTTGGATGAGGCCATTATACAGTATTTTTAACATTAAATTTATTNTAGCATTCCCTTCTTCTTTATTATGTTACTGATGTTATTTATCAATGTTTAATATTCTAATTATACTTAGAACATAAAGAAGCGTGGGAGTGTAAGAATTTCTCTAATCGGCTCTCTAGCCGGGAAGTTAATGGTGACAAGAGTCCTTCTGATGATGTCGTTGATGCCGGCGTGTCTCGGAAGACTACCTGCACTACGAAGACAAGACAGACCGTGGTGACCGAGTTGATTCACCCAGTCACCACATTTACAATGATGATACATTTTACAATTATGAGCGTATTACTATCTTGTCTCAGTGAGGTTACGTCTTCATTCGTTAATAAGAAAAAAGTTTAACGACCGCCCATTTTATTTATTACGCCGTAAAACAAAATGGCGCCCTAGAGGCACTAAAATTTGAAAACCTGAGTCTAGTTAACTCGTAAAATTCCCGATACGATGCGATTTTTATTCAACCGTTATGCAAATTTTGCATCATCTTTATGAATATAGTTATTGGAGGACCCTTCGATGTCGTTAAACTCTGATTAAAATTTCTAGAGGTATAAACGTATAGTATAAAAATGTATGGGTGCCTGCGGTTTTTTAATAGCAATAGTTAAAGACTTTCAATGGCTTTCCGCTATGTGTCTAAAGCGCATACTACAGTTCTTTGTACTATCGCGCCAAGGCCGAGATATAACCCAGAGAAACTCATATTGACCAGAAAGATGGAAGGCAAAAGAACCAGAGGCCAAAGACTGAAACTGCCTATTCATTTATACACACCACATGCGGACTGCCTCATTGGCCTAGTGGTTAGCATGTTCGACTACAGACATGAGGTCCTGGGTTCGAGTCTAGGATCGGGCCAATCCAAAAATGGATATTGAGTTTTCTATTAAGATTTTCTCCATATTTTCCGAAGTTTGTCAAGTTGGCGGTGTGATCCACTCCCGTGCTTCGGAGAGCACGTTGAGCCGTCGGTCCTGCGTCCGATCTCTCTACGGTCGTGTCGGATTACCTCGGACTATGAGAGTGAAGGAATAGAGAGTTCATTTGTGTACTATGCCTGCTAATCCGCAGTGGAGCAGCGTGGTGGGTCTATGCTCTAAAAACCCTCTCTCATATGATTGAGGAGGCCTGTGCCCCCAGCAATGGGACGTTAATGGGCTGCTACTTACTTACTACTTATGGAAGGCAAAAGACCCAAAGACCGAAGTCCGAAACGATGGTCCGATCAGGTAGCGGTACAGCTGGATACCAAAGCTAATCAGGCCATCCACATCGCTACCTATCAGCAGAGATGGCATAGCTTGCTTTGTCGGGAACATCACAATGCTCAGCAGAGAGCGAGAGGAGGAGGAGGAGGAGTTAAAGACTTAATCGTTCATTCAGCAACCAGGGTCCTGTAATCTACTGCAGTGCGAGTTAAAAATAAAAATAGGTTCATCTAAAACAATTGTGTTTATTAGATCAAAAGTGGCCTATCTGTAAAAAAGCCCCTGGTTTTTCAAACCATATTATTGAACTTGTAATACTTAAAGAAAGTAACCTATTTAAGTCGATAAGAAATAATACTGTATCCATTTGAATAATTTACCAATTTTTTTTTATTTCATTTTTTCAGAATTTCAGAATAACTTGTTCTGTGATATCGGCTGCGGAATGATTTTGAAAATACAGGATTATCCCCCATTTGATTAAGAAATCCGTCTACCCTCTCAACACATTTCAATCGTAACAAAGAACGTAATCTACGTAATGCATCGTACAGAGCTGCGATATTTTAGTCGATGTGAGTGACTTTTTTAAATGACTTTAGGATTTTTTCTACTCGAATAATGCATACAAAAACAAATACTTTAAGTGAAAATTTAGATAAGGCCGTCTTGTATCGAGGTTTCTTGTAAATCTTAGGTTTACAATTTCATTTCCAAAACTCGAAATAAAATCCATATATTAAGTTGTATTTCTTTATAAGTGTTATATACTTTACATCCCTTTGTTTTAACAAAAACTAATAACATTTTATGATTTATATCCATAGATAGATAGATGTATACTTTATTGAACACTACAGAAATAGGACAAAAGAAAAATATAATAACTTAAAATTAACAAAATTTAGAGTTCAATTGGGCGGTCTTATCGCAACATAGCAATCTCTTCCAGACAACCCTTGCGGGACAGTCAAAGAAAAGACAAGGTCATCTTAGTTTTTCAGAAATAACGTTGGAGGGCATCTTTAAGCTTACGGATTGCTGACGTCCAGGATTTACTGATGACATATTCATCTTTGCATAGACTTTGGATTTCATTAGAATGCTCGCTGACCTCAGCAAAGCTTCTCACCGCGTGGGCCAAAAAATGAACATGATCCATGATCCGCCACATCAAGTCATCCTTGAGAACTCAGAACTCGAAGTTCACGTACCTACGATAAATAGTCTAGTTAGATAGGTCCAAATTGGAGAAGGAGGTCAATCACTGAAAGCAACTCGGTTGGGCAGCATTCGGAAAGTTACGGGATATCCTTTCGTCCAATATCCCTCAGTGTCTGAAGATAACGGTTTTTAAACAGTGCATGTTGCTAGAGATGACCTATATGCGGCGGTCCACAATGTGGCAGAATGTCCGGCTTGGTGACCACAGGGAAATCTTTTGGTGTCCCTCATCGGAGCGGATCTCTCACTACCAAGTATAGTGGGCGCCATGCTTGACAGTGAGATAGGATGGAATGCAGTTTCCTCTTTCTGCGAAGCTGTCATTTCTTTGGAGAAAGCAAAGGAGCGAGCACAGGAAGCTGCAGCAGGCGTCTTTATGAATGCCTCTTGTCTCCTCCTTGAACATCTTCAGTCGGTTTCATCCAGGAGTGTCAGGGTGAATGCATAAGGGAGCTTCTGACACTCCCGATTCAGGGTGACGAGGGTGTTGCTGGGTTTTAGTGGGTATTCTTGCCTTACCGGCGAGTCTCAGACTCCCTGCCTCGTAGCAGGGGTGCGCAAATGCTTTTCCCAGCGGAAAAAAAGAAAGAGATGACCTACGGTTCCAAAACTGACCATGGGCTTTATTTGAAAACACAGTGTCACTCAACGGCCAGGGGGAGAGACTGTGTCAATGTCACCGACATAGCCCTACGAAGCTGAAGTGGTATTAGGTGTGGCACATAGTTCGACGAACCGATGGACGCTAGGGCCCGAAGGTACTGAAATGGCGAAGGGATGACGCAGTGAAGGCAGAACAATATGGACTAATGACATAAAGAGGACGATAGAGAAGTTCGTTAGCTGCTGGAACCAAGTGGAGTAAGGTCAACCCTTGTGGGCGTCATTAGGTGCGCAGCGGTAGACGTCCATCAGTCGAAGCGACATTGTGTACAAAATATATATGTGGGAGAATAAGAGAGAGAATGAAGTACAAAATCATAGAGGCGTAGGATTCTCCGCCGACATCGACATTGATGGCATTCATAATTCAATTTCCATACTGTGGGCGTTCGTGGGTAATTTTGGTGCAATCAATCACTTTGTTAATTAAATCAGATTATAATGTTCAATCACTTAATGTTCCCGAAATCAATTTACACAAACTCATTGATAATAATAGCTAGGGACGCGAAAGATTTAAAAGTTGACCGCTCCGGCGGACAGTCACTCGAGAACTACCGAGAGACACGCGCCGGATTATCACTATTGACTCTACCCCACGCCGATAGACAGATGGCGCCACCGTTCCACAGACTACTGCACTCCGACATATATAGGTATATCTTATATATATAAATACAGGAAGACTGCGAAAATTAAATGGGGATATAAATAACAAAATATATTAATACATGTACTTTAATACTCCATCAAAATTATCATCGTTCAATATATCATGACGATAACATTTTCCCGCTATTGATTTCAAATTGGATACGAATGAATTTTGTTCAACTGATTTTATAATGACATTTCACAATCTGTAATGAAACTGTTTTGTTATTTATATTATTGTAATTTGGAAATAAATTGCATATAATTGTCAGGATAACATATGAATTTTCAATGCTATATTTCTGACGGAATCAAAATTAAACCACTCTTATTTATTTATTTAAAAAAGGACACCAACAGGATACATCTTTAAAAAAAAGTAAATTACAAATAAATCTTAAAGATAAGAAGTTTTAGAACTAGAAGTAAACCTACTTACTGGCAGCCTCAACGTGCTTATATAATAAAATTTCACTAAAGTAAAAAAAATTACATATTACATAGAATGAAAAACGGAATTATGACTAAAAAGAAAAGAAAGAAAGAAAGAAAATTTTTATTCTACAAAAAAGAGCAGTTAGAGCAGTTTTTGGTAAAAGACCGCGTGATTCGCGTGACCGCGTGATTCGTGATTCNGGAACTTTGTAAGGAAGAGAAAGGAAAATATAAGGTAGTAGGATATTACTGACTCGGAAGACTGAGAAGATTCAGTAATAGCTCGGGGAGCCGGGATCGCATACCCGTGTACCATACTATGACTATCGGACAAATAGACAAAGATGTGTACCCCCTGACCAAAGAAAAATATAATAACTTAAAATTAACTATATTTAAAGTGCAATTGGGCGGTCTTATCGCTACATGGCAATCTCTTCCAGACAACCCTTGCGGTAAGGGAGACAGTCAAAGAAAAGAGAAAGTCATCTTAGTTTTTCAGAAATAACGTTGGAGGGCATCTTTAAGCTTACGGATCCAGGATTTACTGATGACATATTCATTTTAGCATAGACTATGGATTTCATTAGAATGCTCGCTGACCTCAGCAAAGCTTGTCACCAGGTGGGCCAAAAAATGAAAATGATCCATGATCCGCCACACCTAGTAATTGTTGAGAACTCAGAGCTCGAAGTTGTAGAGTTCACGTACCTACGATATATAGTCTAGTTAGATAGGTCCAAATTGGAGAAGGAGGTCAATCACTGGAAGCAACTCGGTTGGGCATCATTCGGAAAGTTACGGGATATCCTTTCGTCCAATATCCCTCAGTGTCTGAAGATAACGGTTTTTAAACAGTGCATGTTGCTAGAGATGACCTATATGCGGCGGCCCACACTGTGGCAGAATTGCCGGCTTGGTGACCACAGCGAAATCCTCTGGTGTCCCTCATCGGAGCAGATCTCTCACTACCAAATATAGTGGGCGCCATATTTGACAGTGAGATAGGATGGAATGCAGTTTCCTCTTTCTGCGAAGCTGTCATTTTTTGAAGGAGGCAAAGGAGCGAGCACAGGAAGTTGCAGCAGATGCTGCTCCCCTTCGGAGGAGGAGGCTGGGCGGCAGGAGGCGTCTTGACGAATGCCTCTTGTCTCCTCCTTGAACATCTTCAGTCGGTTTCATCCGGGAGTGACAGGGCGAATGCGTACGACTGCGTAACACTCCCAATTCAGGGTGAGGAGGGTTTTGCTGGATTTTAGTAGGTATTCATGCCTTGCCGGCGAGTCCCACACTTCCTGCCTCGTGGCAAAGGTGCGCAAATGCTTTTCCCAGCGGAAAAAAAGAAAAGAGATGACCTACGGTTCCGAAACTGACCATGGGCTTTATTTGAAAACACAGTGTCACTCAACGGCCAGGGAGAGAGACTTTCGGAGTTTCTCAGTTTCTCTATGTGATCAAGTTAGAAATGAGGAGTTCCACAGTAGAACCAATGTCACCGACATAGCCCTACGAATCGCGAAGCTGAAGTGGTATTAGGTGTGGCACATACTCGTAGTTCGACGAACCGATGGACGTTGGGGCCCGAAGGTACTGAAATGGCGAAGGGATGACGCAGTGAAGGCAGAACAATATGGACTAATGACATAAAGAGGACGATAGAGAGGTTCGTTAGCTGCTGGAACCATGTGGAGTAAGGTCAAACCTTGTGGGCGTCATTAGGTGTGCAGCGGTGGACGTCCATCCGTCGAAGCGACATTGTGTACAAAATATATATGTGGGAGAATAAGACAGAGAATGATGTACAAAATCGTAGAGGTGTAGGATTCTCCGCCGACATCGACATTAATGGCATTCATGATTCAATTTCCATACTGTGGGCGTTGGTGGGTAATTTTGGTGCAATCAAACAATTAATTCATTAAGTCAGATTATAATGTTCAATCACTTAATGTTCCCGATATCAATTTACATAAATTCATTAATAATAATGACTAGGAACGCGACAGTTTCAACAGTCGACCGCTCCGGCGTACTGCCACTCGAGAACTACTTAGAGACACGACAGATGGCGCCAGCTTTCCACAGACTACTGCACTCCGTCAGATATACGTATATCTTATATAAATAAATACAGGAAGACTGCGAAAATTAAATGGGGATATAAATAACAAAATATATTAATACATTTGCTTTAATACTCCATCAAAATTATCATCGTTCAATATATCATGACGATAACATTTTCCCATTCTGTCACAGTAACTAACAAAGTACATAAAACGTTTCTGCATACGTTCTATTCGGTTAGCATGTATGTTATAGTGTGGATTCCAGGTTACTGAGCCGTATTGGAGAATACTTCTCGGTAGTGCCTGAAAAAGCAGAATCCTTATTTTAATTAACTGCCTCATTGGTCTAGTGGTTAGCATGTTCGACTACAGACATGAGGTCCTGGGTTCGAGTTCCNCCTAAATATGATGGTAAGCGGCAGGGCCGGAAGAGGGCGACCAAAAAAAGTGTGGATGAATTGTGTGAAAGAGGATATGTGTATTAAGGGTGTGAATGTAGAAATGATAGCGGATAGAGTGAAGTGGCGAAAGGAAACATGCTGTGCCGACCCCACCTAGTGGGATAAGGGCAAGAAAACAACAACATTCTGTCACAGTAACTAACAAAGTACATAAAACGTTTCTGCATACGTTCTATTCGGTTAGCATGTATGTCATAGTGTGGATTCCAGGTTACTGAGCCGTATTGGAGAATACTTCTCGGTAGTGCCTGAAAAAGCAGAACCCTTATTTTATAGTCGTTAAACTTTTTTGTATTTCGTTTAATAAACCCATTTAACTTGGAAGCTTTAGTACAAATATTATCTATATGTGGAATAAAGCTCAGTTTATGATCTACAGTAACTCCCAAGTCCTTGATATGATTTGAAATTTGTACATCGCAACCGTTAATTTTATAAACATAAGATATCGGACGGACTTTTCTATGAAAAGATTATTCTATTACAGTAACAATTTTTTTATGATTCAGTACCATTTTATTCGCATCACACCACTATTTATTCAAATCACTCTTTATTCAAATAGGTTTAGCAAGATCTTTAGAATCGTCAAGCATGTACGTTGGTGATGAATCTACCACAGGTTTAAAAGGTTGATTCTACAGGGCAGACACCGCCTAAAATAACATAATATCGCTGCACTTCTGAGAAGTTCATGGATTTTTTTTAATATTTGTCATCGTACGCAAATTTCCAATTAATTTATTCATCGTAGCAATTTTGATTTTTTGAACATAATGAACTTAAATATTAAAAGAAACACAAACAGTACCCTGGAGCCCTAAATTAGGTAAATCTGTATGATGAATGATGGCAAAAAAGGACATTAGACTTAGTTTGTTCTGGATTCTTCTCAGAACTTGTAACTTTAGATTCTAAGTCGTTCTCTAATATCATCATCTTTTTGTAAAAGATTACTTGAATAAGGAATATTTGAGTTTGAATTTTGTATTTATTATAACAAAAAAAGACAAAATATCTGATTGAGTATTATAGATTACAATTAACATTGTTAAAGATTTATTAAATAGCAAAAACTTTGTACAATATAACAGAGGTCTAGGGTTTATTAAGGTCGAAGTTATCCCAAACAATTCAGGCGCGGAGTATCTTCAATAAGAAATTGTTTATGCTCCTGATACAGACAAAGGGTTATTTGCAAAGTTTCCAAGCAGCAATTAACTACATAACTACCCTGGTTTTGTCTCGGCATGTTAATTAAATTAATTACTATCCTAACGTAAATAATCTTTAATAAAGTTATTAAAACAATCTTACATTTACGTGTCTATTTATAATTATACATAAAACTCTTTTGTTTACGGTAAAGCCCTTTTTTAAAACAATTGACAATTTGATTCGTATTTATCCATGTTACTACGGGTTTGGAAAGCAAGCGGGTAATTTGGTCGGGCATTGCTGGTTATATATATGTCGGAGTGCTATAGTCTGTGGAATACTAGGACCATCTGTCTATAAGTGGCAGCCCGGCGCGAGTCTCTCGGCAGTGCTCTGGTGACGGCCCGCCGGTGCGGTCGACTTTTAAAACTGTCGCGTTCCTAGCTATTATTGTTAATGAGTTTGTGTAAAGTGTTTGCTTGCACCAACATTACCCACGAACGCCCACAGTGTGGAAATTACGGATGACATTAATGACGATGTCGGTAGAGCACCCTGTCTTCCTTCTCTCTTATTCTCCGACATATATTATAATTTATAATTACCTTAATCTATCATTTTTACCATTATATTATAAATTAAATTATAATATACTTAGATTATTTATTCTGAATTTAAATAAATAACTTCAAAAATACTTTATAAAAATACAGCTGAATTGAAAATCAGAATGCTGTGCCAGAATACCCACTAAAACTTACTCTCTGAGAAGCCAGGAAGTGATCGATAAATGAGTTTAAGGATTCAAGGTATCTCTTTCCTCCCAGTGTCCATCTTCGGAAAAGAGGGACATGTGCTGCTCCTGTTCCCTCTTTATTTCCAATGTTTACTTCAACGAGATGGTAGCTTCGCAAAAGGAGACAACTGCACTCTATTCGCGACAACAGGACATGTCGCTGTGGTGCCCAAACTGGATATTCCGCCACAGTGTGGCCCAACATATCAGCAGCTGCACTATACTGATGGCAAATACTCCTGACTCCTCCCTCCGAGCAATCTGATGCAGGTATGTACCAAAACAACCAAGTCCTGCCATTTCCTCCACCAGTCTAAAGGAAAGCCTCCAGAAGTGAAAAGCACTGCATACATACATAGCATCACGCCTCATTCCAATAGGGGTATGCAGAGACAACATCCTTCCACGTGCCACGATCCTTGCATATCTCCATCGCTTCTTTCATTCTCATTAAACCTTTCATACAAGTTCGTCGGTTTAGAGTACTCTTGACCTGGCCGTTATTTAAAATGTCCTGGATTTGGTCCAGGAACGTTCGCCTTGGTCTTCCCCTTCCAACTTTCGCATTCACTCTTGACTCATAAATCCTTTTTGTCAGTCTCCTTTCATTCATTCTCTCTACATGCTCAAACCATCTAAGCATACCTTTCTCAATTTTAGTCCCTACGTCTTTTTTTATACCACACCGTTCTCTTATCACGCTATTAAAAAGCACTAACCTATTAAAAACAAAAAAGTTGGATTTCCCTTTAACCGACAAAACCTTAGATAAAATTTTCGTGGCTTTCATATTTTCCAGTTCAAAAGGGAGGCCCCTAAAAATAAGTCACACTGACACTAATGGCTCTTCCGGGGTAAATTAAAATTGTTTTTCATTACTCAGTGTCGAAAATTGAGTCTTGTTCCTGTTAAGTAATTTGTCTTCTTCTTCTCAATCGCATAGAGGTCGAAGCTATTAATATTTCTTTATGATATTTTAGGGAACATAAATTGCCAACACAATTTTTTTTTCATAATTGCAGACAAATTAGTGCTTGACTGTCCTGTCAGCTGCAAATAACCTTTAGATTGTTCACCCATGTTTTTTAACGGAAATAACCGTCGCCTGCCACGTCCCGCACGGACGTTTTTGCGTCGGTTGCCCTGCGGGTCGAATGATGCTAAAGTAGCTTTTGGTACTTAAATGTTTATGAAAGACTACCAAAATTTATTATTTTTATGTTTGTTAATAGTTAAACTATACAATGTTATATTATATTTAATAAATTAAGACTCTCGTGTAGCGTCATGTTGCGCTGAACTTTGAGATAATGAAAAAAGTCCATCTTATATTTATAGGCTCATATCTTAAAAACGAAGGGAAGTTTAACTTCCCTCGAGGGTTTTCATTGTTATCACTTATTCAATCAACACTCAAATAATGACTAAAAAACAGTCACAGTTTATAAAATATCACAGAAGAACTTAACGACCTTCGACACGACACACGCACCGTTAGTAACGGTCACTTAGTAACTGATATATGTTTTGTTTTTTTATTGTCTGTAGTTATTTCTACGCATATTTTATTACGAAAGTTACCGAGAAGCGAAATAGATAATACACATTATGACTTAAAAAGAAAGAGATGCTTATATTTCACGTTAAAATTTCGAAGATACTAACCGTAGCTTACATATTATTTTGCATATTTTTATGCAATCAAGCATGTATTTCTATAAGACATTAAATAATCGCGGTAAAAGTAGTGCTATTTAATGATAATGAGTGATAATTTAAAAGTTCCGAGACAAAGTTTATGCGTATCATTGTTTGAAAAGATTTTTATCTTGTTACACCAAAGAAGTGTAACTTCTAACACGTGTGTATAACACTTTTTTATAAATGACAATTCATTAAATTGATTTATTTTAAGTTTAAATTGCAGAACATCATCTATGAAAAAGCTCACGTAAAAGGTTTAAAAATTTCTTTGTTTTGTTTTACTTAAACTTTCCTTTAAACTCTTTTAAGTTTTATTTTTGTGTCATAAAGTAGCCTGCACTTTGAGATCTATAGATAAGATATAACAGATACACTTATATTGGTATAGCTGAATGTAGATTCAATTTAACAAAATCCCTATGTTTTTGCATATATGTCATTCTATTGAAGTGGGTTTTCTATAGATAATACTTTTCATAGTTTAATATAACTCTAAGGATGTGCTTTTAACAGTAAGCCTTTAAAAGGAATTCTATTGGAAGACAAACATGAAACATTGAACAAAGTACCTCCGCAAATAGAACTCAAGATTGGGGTCCGACGTTCCCATCGGGGTTACGTTGATCGAATTGATATGTGATGGATAATACGAAAGATATTTTTTATATTTGTAAAGAATATATTCTACATAGAGATAGCCTTAAGAAAGATATGTAAAAAAAAATGTATTATATTACATGAAATATTAAATTTAATAAGGTTTTACACAAGTTAAAACACTAGGATTTACAAATATTCTGTGTTTCGTTGTACTTGCACTAAATACTAAAACACTTTTTGGCTTTCGTCTGCTGATCTCAATTGCAATATTGGATAGGGCATTTTATTATTACAACATTTTGGACATATACTTTCCACTACAGGTTCTTTAAGGTCAATGTATAATACATACTAGCTGACCCGCGCAAGTTTATATTCATACATACATAGTATCACGCCTCATTCCCATAGGGGTAAGCAGAGTCCACGTCCTTCCACTTGCCACGATCCTTGCATATCTCCTTCGCTTCTTTCATTCTCATTAAACCTTTTATATAAGTTCGTTGGTTTAGAGTACTCTTGACCTGGCCCTTATTTAAAATATCCTGGATATGACCCACGAACGTTCGTCTCTGTCTTCCCCTTCCAACTTTCCCATTCACTCTTGACTCATAATTCCTTTTTGTCAGCCTCCTTTCATTAATTCTCTCTACATGCCCAATCCATCTAAGCATACCTTTCTCAATTTTAGTCACTACGTCTTCTTTTGTATCACAATGTTCTCTTATCACATTATTTATTACTATGTGAATCAGTTTTAATCCACTCATACTTCTCAACGCTCTCATCTCTACCGCATTTATTTTAGATCTGATCCTTTGAGACACCAACTGGCTACTCTTTTGTTTGATGCTTGTGTAACTTATTTGAACTCATAATTTACGATTTGTTTCTATAAAAAAACTTTCTAATTTGGAAAAATCATCAAAATTGATTGAAATTCAGAGTTCATTGCAATCGAAATAATCGCTTTTAAAAGTCTCTCCTCAAGTTATAAGACTAAATAAAAATTTGCCAAGAGGTGAGATCAAAATAAACCTGTCGGCAATAAAAATCTCGTAAGGGTACCTTTTTTTCTCTCTCTGGACTCACTGATGAGACAGAATACACACTAAAACCCAGCGGTCCCACATCATCCTAATGTGGGACACCAGCGGCTCGCTCGCGCATTCCAGTATGGTGTCCCGGATGAAGGCGAATCAAGACTCAAGACTGTGGGACGAGGCGCGCGCGAAATCCACGCCTTCTACCGCCCAACCTTCGGGGACGTATAGCATGTTAGCAATAAAAAAACTGGCAACAAAAACTAATATGCTTTATGGAACACTACGCTAAAATTGAATTGAACGTTTTTGTAGCTCATTAGCTCATCTCTTAGATACAACCGTCGAAGATATATAAAAAAAGTAAGTAGCAACCCAGTAACGTGGCATCGTTGGGCACAAGCCTCCTCACTCGTAGAAGTGAGGGTTTTAGAGCAAAGACCAACCACTCTGTTCTAGTGCGAGTTGGCAGGTAATACACAAGTGCACTCTCTATTCAGTGATGGATCACTCTCATAGTCCGATGTGACTGTTATCCAAGAGTTATGGAGAGAGATCAGGCGCAGGATCCACGGCTTAACGTGCTCGCCAAAACACGGAGGTAAAGCTTATTGTCAACAACACAACCTCAGGCAAAAATTTAGAATTCAATATCGGTATCTTATTAGAAAACTCAATATCGGTATTTGAATTCATCCGACCTGGGACTCGAACCCAAGACTTTATGTCTTTAGCCGAACATACTAACCACTAAACCAATGAGATAGTCCACATGTAGTGTGTATTAATGAATAGGCCGGCATACAATTACTACACATAATATATGTTCGCGCCATCTGGTACTGAGCATTGTTACCTCGGAAGCGGCGTATTCCCGCCATCTGCAAGCTTTCCAACGTACTAATGCGCTAGTTATCGGGAAGCTGCGTGTTTACCACTGGAGGGCGCCTCCTGCGCCGCTCCATAAGCATGGAGCCATATAGTTTTATCGATAGTCTATGTGTAGCTGCCAACCACGAAGCGTATTGGACGGGTTAAGGAAGCCCGCCCTGGGTTTTGTCTATTTGTCGTGAAAAATGCAGTAATTCCACGCGGTTTTTTGGGTTTTGTGATGCCGCTGATTAAGTCGTCGCGTTAGAAACCCTCTCGTAGCCCCTCTTGCTTATAAAACGAAGTGCGGCGGGTCAACGTGGCCACAGGTTATTCGGCCCACGTCGTGGCCTCAGTTTTGAACATTTTTGTGCCTGGTGGTGCACCTAGACCACCTTGAAGTGGATAAGAAGACCGGCGTCGCCGAAAGCAGCTACCACTGCGACGCCTTGGCAGGTTACATACACACATACAATATACACCCACGCTTCAGACACTCTGCCAGGGTCGCTGCCGACCGAGGAGAACGGCGCCCGGGACTCCAGTTAGGTATCCCCATTCACATCTGTTCGACTCCTAGGTGGAATCTCTCATATAATTTCTCTTCCCGCCGTCTACGGTGGTCGAGGCTCCCATCACCATTTATGAGCCCTGGTGACCTTAGTAGCCTCCTTCGATCGGCCACGGACCGGCGTGAATAATATATATACAGAAGATTGTAAACACATTAAATATAAACATACATCTGTAATGCCGTTTATCTATTCCTATGTTAATCATATATGGTAATATATGGTAGTGATAAATAAAATTCCCCTACACACATCCATAGTCCAATGTACTAATCAGAGAGAAATCATATTCCCGCAGACGAAGTCAAGGGCATCACTAAGTTTACTGTAATCTGAATATTTTCATAGCAAATAGAATATTTGCTCGGGACGGGTTATTTACATAATTCTACTTGGTTACTCAATGATGGATCGTGTGAATATATACTTCGTCTCAGATTTATCTCATAGTGTTATGTTTTTGTTAGTATGTTTGTAACGTTTTTACACAAAAAGTACTGAACCGATTTCAAAAATTTCTTCACCATTAAAAAGCTGTATTTTCACTCAGTGACATAGGCTATACTACTTTCACAAAATAAATAGTGATCCCTAATAAAAATACGTTAATGTAACACAAAGTGCGAAAAAATTGTTGACACAAAATCTGTCATCGCGTGCACTGGGGAAACTATTGATCCTATAACAAAAAAAAGTTCTACTATATTATAGACAGTATTAATATCTACAAAAAGGTCTTTGGTATCATATGTCTAACTACTATAGTTATGTCACTATAACTACTTTTAACATTTTAATAGTTCATAAAATTGCCGTCAATAATCAAAGCATCTGTATTAGTCGTTATCATAAGTTGTAAGTAAGTAGCAGCCCATTAACGTCCCACTGCTGGGCACAGGCCTCCTCACTCCGAGGAGCAAGGGTTTTAGAGCATAGACCCACCACGCTGCTCCACTTCGGATTGGCAGGCGTAGTACACAAGTGCACACTCTATTCCTTCACTCTCATAGTCCGATGTGGCGAGAATCCGACACGAGCGGAGAAAGATCAGGGATAGAACCGACGGCTTAACGTGCTCTCTGAGGCACGGGAGTGGATCACACCGCTAACTTCCCAACTTCGGGCAAATATTGAGAAAATCTTAATAGAAAACTCAATATTGACTTTTAATTGACCCGACCCGGGACTTGAACCCAGGACCTCATGTCTGTAGTCGAACATGCTAACCACTAGACCAATGAGGCAGTTGCCTTTTCCCCATTTAATGGTATTTTATTAAAGACCGTTTCAATACAGCGACGACGAGAGGTGACGACAGCATTACGAAAAGTGTGATTGGGCGAGGCGAACGGGAGTTGAGAAGGAGATGTAAGTCAGTAAAGATAAAAAGAGTTACAACTTACTTCAGTCGTATTGTCTAAACCATCCTGTTTATTTTTAGAATAACAGCTGCTGGCTATTGAAAATCCTATCAAAATTGGTTAAGCAGTTTCTGAACTTAAAGAGGACACATAGATATAAAATCAAAATATATAATGAAAATCGGTCAAGCATTTTCAGAAGAGTTTGACAACAAACGCTGACATGATATTTTAATAATCAAATAGAAGAGAATAATGTACTTCTCTTCTTATATAATAGTCAGTCAAATTGCTATATCTAGGGACAAAAACTTGCGTTTGAAAACTAGAAACAATGGCAGAGAGATATATGAGAATAAAAAATGATTTGAATATAAAATATCTCTGGCATCTTGTGTAACAAATCGTAAAATATTCTGGCGTAGACAGAAAACTCCTCAGCATAAGCAATTTTTTGGTGATTCTCCCAACCAGCAAATTTACATGCAATATGTTTTTGTCATGCCACTTCGCTTACATAACCCGGTTTTCGATGTAAAAAATTCTTTAGACGTGTTTTACTCGTGAACTTAGAAGGAATTGAAAGGGACTGAATCGTCACGCATGTGACGTTCGATCGATTCAATGAATGAATAAAAGGTAAAGTTAGAGCCCATTAACGTCCCACTGCCGACTGCTGGGTACAGATCTCCTCACCCATAGATGATACGGCTTTTGTGTTACGGCATACTGTTATGGGGGAAGGCGGCGGACATTGAAACTATCTTCATTTTACAAAAGAGAGCAATACGTGCCATATACCAATTGGGATCTCGCGTTTCATTAAGAGAAAAATTCAAAGAAATATCTATTCTCACAGTACCGTCGCAATATATATTAAATAACATTTTATACATCCGTGATAATATTCATTTATACAGCAAAAGGAGCGAAACACATAATTTTAATACAAGAAATAAACACAAACTTGTAATGCCATATTTTAGAGTAAAAAAGGTTCAGAAGTCATTTGTCGGGTTGAGCATACGCATATTTAATAAGATACCTGAATCACTTCTGGGTTTGTCTCCACATAGTTTTAAGAAGTATGTTAAAAATGTCCTAATAAAAAAGGCATATTATAATGTGGAAGATTATTTAAGCGACAAAGATGTTTGGACATGATTCCAGTTGCATATGAAGGCTAAACACATTGTAACCTACAAAAAAAAGCTATGTTAAAAGGAGTAACCGTTGAGTTTCTTGCCGGCTTCTTCTCAGCGGAATCAACTTTCCGAACCGGTGGTAGATTTGTTACCAACGGACAGACTACTGACGATTCAAAAGTGCTTTTTGAGCCTACTTGAATAAAGAATATTTTGATTTTTAGAGTACACACCCATCACGCTATTTAACTACACAGGCTACAAGCTACACATACCTCAAAATTACTCCTAGGACACGCTGCTTAGTTATGGTCCTAAAGGTATCCTAGGTCAGGAGAATAAGAGATTGAGAGGAGGGTGGTGCTGCCAGAGTTAAGTAAAAAAAAGCTAAGTAGCCACGCATTAGCTTCCCACTGCTGGGCACAGGCCTCGTCACTTATAGAGGAGAAGGTTTTTGGAGCATAGATCTACCACGCTGCTCCACTGCGGGTTTGCAGATAAAGTGCACAATGAAGTAATGAAAGTAAGAATGATTTTTAAATTCCTTAATCCTAAATTATAAAGTAAACTAAAAGAGGAACGAAAAGGAAGAAAGAACTATAATTAGATATGCCTCTCAGGCTGTTATCTCATTGAAGAAGGCAATGGAAAGAGAGAGGGAAAGAGCATTAGATTCTTATCTCCTCCGAAGTAGGAGACTGGCCGAAGAGAGGCATCATTACGAATGCCTCTCTCCTTCTCCTTGAGCTTCTTTGTCGATTTCAGCCGGATTTTTCAGAGAGAATGATGGATCGAACCTTCATCTCAGCTTGATTAAGGTGATGCTGAAGTTTTAGTGGGTATTCGGGCTTAGCCAGTGAGTCCCACACTCAGTGCGTAAAAGTAATTGGTTTAAACAACCCATGGCAATATGCTATATAATGGCAATAACTTTAATTGCCAATCATATTTGGCATGCTGTTGGGACTGTTACGTATTCTGCGTACAAAAAATGCACTTTTTTACTGTCGACTGCTATGTTTGACTTGACTTTGCTCAATTGACAATAATGACAGGATTTTAAGGCGAATCATTACTTGCGATGAAAACTGGACTGCACGCAGCCAAATCCTGCCCTAAACCAACATTGACCCAAAAAAGTTACTTATGAGTGTTGAGTGGACGAGCACCAGTGTCGTTCACTATAGCTGTGTAATATCTGCACAAATGATTACAGCAGATATCTATTGTCAGCAATTGAAAACCATGAAGGAAAAACTAGCAGCTAAACGACCGAAATTGGCCAATCGCTCTAGGCCACTGCTGCTTCACGACCACACAAGACTACACACTGCACAACAATACCTAAGTTAGATGAGCTACAATTGGAGTGTTTGCAACTTCAACCATACTCGGCGGACTTTGCTTCAACAGATAACCATTTTTTTTTTCTAATTTGGACAACTTTATACAAGGAAAGAAATTCATCTTCGATGCGGTTGTCCATGCCGCTTTCAAAGATCTTATTGATTCTCGCCTCCATGGTTTTTTTAGTAAACTGGTCAAATGAACAACTATGAGATGACAAAAGTGCATACTTTACTCCCGTACCAAACCACCGTCATATTTGTAATCAACGGTTGCAACGGGCATTATGTCACCGGTCACCCCACCATTGGAAAAAAAAGTATAAAAACCGCGTTGGCCAGTCGAGATGGCACCCCAACCCTCTCATTAGAAATGCCGCCTCTTATGGGATTAGGCTAAACATCCCGCCTAGGAAGAGGCGGCCAAAACACGTCCTTGACGACCCAGACGACCAGATCACTATTGACAATGCCCTGTTCACAATCACACACACACAGCGTCTTCACCGGCGAAGACGAGGTCCCCGCTATCTGACACACCCCGGCCGCGGCCACCAGTCGCGGACCCATGGGCGTCAATATTAAGCACCTGTCCGATTATCTTTTTCAGCAGCAGCAAACGTTGCTCTAAGCCTAGGTCCGAGCCTCGCAGGAGGCGCCCTTAGAGCTACGTTTTCCGCCGACGCAGCAGGGCCCTTCTACGGGCCCACCCCTTGGCAGAGCTTCTGCGCTCGCCACCCCTCTCGGTTACGCTGTAAAAGCCAGTAGGGCTAACAGCAACTACACACATCGAAAAAAAAAATCGAGATGGCATTAACCAGTCGACAGTCGCCCGGTGCACACGTTGCCCCAACGGCCGTAATAGTTAAACTTTGTCAATCAAGTTATTTTGAAGTTAAATTTAATTATATTAACAATTGATAAAATCATTAAAATAAATTGGTATAAACAGTGTACGAATATTTATTTAATGAAAAAGAGGATAATGTCGGCTCCTAAACCTATATATACGAATTTTTCCATTAAGAAACCAAAGAAAGTCGTAATTATATAAACTGGCTTCAGATGAAATACTTCGCAGCACATATTCGAATGTATTTCTCTTTCAATTACGAATGATCCCACGCGCAATCGACTCTAAGAAAACGTATACATTTAATTCGTTTGATGTATAGATTATTTTCAGATCCAACCTTTCCACACCAATATTAATATCAAGAACAATATGCCAGATATATAACATTTCTTGAATTCATTACAAGATGCACTTATAAACAAAATGAATATATTTTTGATTAAAAAAATAAAGCATCTTTCATAATTTTATTGAATCAAATCAAATCAAAATATTCTTTATTCAAGTAGGCTCAAAATGCACTTTTGAATCGTCAATAATCTGTTCGTTGATAACAAATCTACCACCAGTTCGGAAAGTTGAATCCGCCGTGAAAAAACCGGCAAGCAACTCAACGGTTACTCTTTTAAAGATCTTTAAATTGAAGTAAAACTTCCTTACCCACGCTTGACTTATGGAATAATGTTCAAATTCAAATTTCAAAATACCTTTGTTCACCAGGGCCCATAGAGGTGAAGGTAGCCTCGATTACTGTAGACGGCGGGAGGAGAAATTATACGAGAGATTCCAGATGGGTCGAACAGAATTAGTGAATTTTACACCGACATGGTCTCCCGGCGCCGATCTCCTCGACGGCGACGAGCCCTGGCAGATAAATGAAACGTGGTTGTGTTTATTGTATGTGTGTCTTTGTGGAATGTGTATTTCACCTGCCAAGGCGTGGCGGAAGGCTGGTGTCGGAGACGCCGGTCTTCTATTCCACTTCCACAAAACATACAGAAACAACAGGAAAATCCAAATGCGGCCTCCACGTGTACGCAAATAACCTAGCCGCGCTCTGCCCGCTGCACTTCGTCGTGGGGCTACGATAGGGCTTTGAAACGCGACGTCTAACCATCGGCACCAAACCAAAACGCGTGAATTACCGCACTTTCCAGATAAATCAAGGCAAAACCCACGAGACCGGCTTCTTTTTTCGCCCGTTCGAAACGCCTCGCGGTTGACAACTCACTAAGGCTTCTTACGACTACAGATAAGCCATGCTCATAGAGTACCTATGCTTAGCGCCATCGGCCGCGAACAACCTTTATTTAACCTTTACAGTACTTTTGAATCGTTAATTATAGTTTTAATCATATATTATTTCAATATACGACTGCTGATGATATTAAAGAACGACTTACAATCTAATACGAGTGTTCCTTCGCGGCCTGTTCTGATTCTATATCGATTAGACCAATTCATTCACTCCTAGTCTTTTTTGTCTTCTAAGTAGTCCTTCAAAGTATAGAACGATTTCTCAACAATTCCTTTAATAATAAGCGTGCGTACACAGTACACGTGTCAGAAGGGAAACTTCTTTGGCAAACAAATTGTTAAGTCCTTTATATTTATAGAATCTTAAAACTTTAGATTTCCGAGACTTAGAGGAGGGAAAAAGGAAGATATTTTAGGAATTCCGTTTTCCGTAAATTAACTGCCTCATTGTTCTAGTGGTTAGCATGTTCGACTACAGACATCTTGGACAGAGGTCCTGGGTTCGAGTCCTGGGTCGAGCCATTTCAAAAATCAATATTGAGTTTTCTATTAAGATTTTCTCAATATTTGCCCGAAGTTGGGAAGTTGGCGGTGCGATCCACCCCCGTGCCTCGGAGAATACGTTAAGCCGTCGGTCCTGCGCCCGATCTCTCTCTCCGGTTGTGCCATTAGATCCCACTATGAGAGTGAAGGAATAGAGAGTGCACTTGTGAACTACACCTGCCAATCCGCGGTGGAGCAACGTGGTGGCTCTATGCTCTAAAAGCCCTCGCTCCTCGGACTGAGGAGGCCTGTGCCCAGCAGTGGGACATTAATGGGCTGCTACTTATTAACTACTTTTATCGTAATTAAAATATCGAAAGATTTGAAATCATTTATTGAAATCTCAAATGACGAATTGTTAATTCAAATGCCTTGTGTTTTTTGTCAATATTAGAAGTTATTAATTGTATTTAGAAAAGAGAATTTATGAAAAATTGTATACTAAATGATTAAATGACAAGTGGCAAATTGAAATGCCGGATGTTATTTGTAAATATTAAAACAAACAGATCTTCAAATGAATTAGCAAAAAAAAGCTGCACATCTTCGTGACGCTAATCATACGTTTCATCCGTAAAAATTTTACCCCCATGCGCCTATAATACTTTTACTTTTTTTTTATTTATTGCTGACCGATTAGCGCTTGACTGTGATCTCACCTGATGGTAAGTGATGATACAGTCTAAGATGGAAGCGCGCTAATCTGTTAAGAGGCGATATACCCCTTACGGTTTCTACACAGCATCGTACCGGAACACAAATCTCTTTGTTTGGCGGTACGTTTTTGCTGGTAGGGTGGTAACTAGCCACGGCCGAAGCCTCCCACCAGTCCAGACTCAGACAAATTAGAAAATACAATTTCCTAAATTCGTCCTACCGGGGATCGAACCCGGGACCTCCGCTAGCAAAGCGAATACTCGCACCACTGCGCCAGCGAGGCCGTCAAAGGCCTTAAAAAGGTTTAAACTTATTTAGTGACGGCTTTGTAACTTCTGGTGGGTGTTTATTATAGATATGTATACAGTTACCCTTGAATCAATTCCACCCAAACCCAGTAACAATTTTATTTGCATTTCATCAGTTATATGAGGTGCATTCACTTTTCTTAGTATGAGAATAAGTATATTTGTGGATGTACAACAAGTATAAGTGTCTGTTGTGTCTTAACATTGCTCTATCCCACTTTAGTCTATGGAGCGCTGGCGCCTTCTGTCTATCGGCATGGGACAGAGTCAATAGTGGTAGTCCGGCGCACGTTAGTTCTCGGGTAACGGTCCGCCAGAGAGGTCGACTATTGAAACTGTCGCGTTCCTAGCTATTATTGTTAATGTGTTTATGTAAATTCATATCGAGAACATTAAGTGATATGACCGCACTTTGACATACATATATGTTTCCAAGTATTTTGATTTAAAGTTTTTCGTCTGGTCTAAAGTACACTCGTTATTTTTATAAAGAGAACTCATCGTAGTTTGTACATAACTAATGTATCTAACCACATATATTACCAGCACAGTTTGTACGTAATGCTAATTGGCATAGAGTTACAGAATGTTAATTAATGCAGATCAGTCCCACATAAATCAAAAGACACTAATTAACCCCGTCGAATATGTAAATATCATTTGCAAATTGAAACTACACTGTACACGTGAATAGTCCCAATAATATTAATTAGTGTAAATTGAAACAAACCTATTATATCACATACAAATAATCCCTCAAAATTACGTATGTTATATACACAAGGTATTAGGAAGCCGCTTCCAAAAACCAAGACAGATGATAATAATAATGACACCTTTGATGATGAGATGGAAAAAATATCGATATTTACGCTTCATCATGTTAGTAAAATCTGGATTAAGTATTATCCTTTATATTGTGCGACCCCAGTTTAGTGCCCTTGATTTGCCCGCGCTTTTTAACGGAAATAACCGTCGCCTGCCCCACCCCGCACCGACGATTTGAATGCCCTGAGGGTCGAATGATGCTAAAGTGACTCACAGGACTTAAATATTCATGAAAAACTACAAATATTATGTTTGCAAATAGTTGAACTATACAATGTTATCTTATGATTATTAAATTAAGACTCTGGCGTCTTGTATTTATAGACTCATGTCTTAAAAATTAAAACTTACCTTAAGGGTTTTCATTGTTATTCACATCACTAATATAATAAAAACTTAAATAATCACTAATAGACACTCACAGTTTATAAAATACCGCAAAAAAAACTTAACGACCTTCGACGCGACACACACACCGTTAGTAACGGTCACTTTGTAACTGATTTATTTTTTGTTTTTTCTATTGTCTGGTATTATCTTGTTATATGCATATTTTGTTGCGATGGTTACTGAGAAGCGATATAGATAATATACATCATGACTTAAAAAGAAAGAGATGCTTATATTTCTGATTCACCAAATTGAGACAGAACCACCATGTCAACTAGTAGGTGACAAAGGAAACCTACTTCAAATCGGCCTTAAGAACCGGTAGTTGACATGGCCAGTTAAGGGTTAATAGTCCCACAAAAAATTTTAACACAAAACACAAAAATGAACTTGTAATGTCATATTTTAGAGTGAATAAGTTTAAGAAATTATTTATCGGGTTAAGCATACCTTTTTTTCAGTGACATCCCCTTCTTCCTCAAGAGTCATTATAATTGTTGAAAACCAAGAACATTCATTTACTATTTTGCGATTATCGGGAACAGACACACGCGGCGACCCACTTTTTTTAATATGTAAGGATTAGATGAAAATTTGCTGTATGTTTTTTTTTATATCCCTTACTCGATTTAAGAAGATTCGTCGTGATATTAATTAATGATAGCATAATCGGGGGATACAGTTTGGTATAGCTACATATCTATCACCTCCATCTAAAATTCAATTACACCACTGGATAGCTAAAGGATCAAAGTATATATTTCGTAAAGTAAGGACTGTAACACATCATGCTCAGCGGAGGGAGTAGCCCCCATATACAACAACACACCTGAACACACACCCATATCCTATTTTTGCTGACAGGTTAGCGCTTAACTGTAAATTTAGCGAATGGCAAATATATACGAGTATAATATAGAGCAAGGTAGAAGTAAATTAACCAGGTAAGAGGTAATTTACCTCTTATAATTTCTACAAAGCATCGTATTGAAGCGCAAAGTTTTGTTTCAGAACTTTGCTGAGTTTTGGATGGCATAATTTTAATTCTTTTTTTATATTTCAACCAACTTTAAGAATAAAAATCATATATTTATTTAAAACAAGTAAAAAATTTAAACGATGAAAATTTGCAAGATATTTTTTCGCGCTCCATAGAACGTAAATAAATAAGGGTTTTAAAGTAAATAATTATATTATTCCTGTCCAATACAAGCAATTACACTTGCAAAGGGAGATAAAAAACGCACATGGCTGATTTCAAATCGCATATACTGTTTACAAATTTCTCGGTAAAGTTTATTGCGGGTGTAAAGACGAAATTCAGTAATCTATATTAGTCCAAGAGCTAGTGGTTCAACTTCCAACGACAGTCAATATTTGAAAAAGTCATGATTTTACGAATACAAGTTACTTTGTTGATATCTGGAGCTCATTTAAACGCTTAAAGAATAAATATAGTGTAAAATTGTATAATTTCTTGATGATATTTGGAGATTTTTATAAAGGTTTTGCAATGTCTTTTCCAAAATTCATTCAAGTTTATCTTTATACGTATATATATATTGGTAGGTCAAAAGTTCCGCTACTGTTTTGATTTCCAATAACTCTGTTCAAAGGAAAGATAAATAGGTTTGGTTTTCATAAAATGTTGATTGGGAGCTTTAATTTTTTTCATTATGATTGGAAAATTATATCGGATACCTGGAGTCTGGTGACTGCGATCCTATATGCAAATTTCGGCTCTTTTTATGGTATTTACATATTATCCTGCAACATCTCAGGCAGATTTTCTTCAATTTCGTGACTACTTATATCTTTAGGACATAATTAGTTGAATCGTATGGGAATTCACATAAATGTTTGGTTTTAAAAAATCTGTTAAATTCGGAGATCTGGCTGGCCATGCTAAATCGCCATTTCACGAAATCAGTCTTCGTGGTAAAACGTCATTGAATGATTGAATTGTTAAACAGGCTGTATGCCCCCATCTTGCTGATGTTTCCAGCATAAATACCACACCACACAGCTGTTTTTTCTGGATGTAATGCTGTTTTATTAAATTTAAAGACCTAATAACTAAACTTTTTATAAAAACCAAACCTACTTATCATTCCTTTAAACAAAGTTATGAGCAACCAAAATGGTTTTACATGCAATTTTTTATTCCGTGTGTCATTATAATTCAACTTGAGACATACTTTTTATTCCAAATAATAGAAAAAAGCGATTTTTTCAACCGATAATTCATTAAGCATGAATTTTGCTGTCAATTAAGTAACATAAGTATCAAATAGCAGGCGCCCTACTTTATATCCCACATTCGAGTTGTATAGAAGTTACGCAGGCATATATTAGTGCATAATAAATATAATTATTTAATAAAGGCCAGTCATTAATCGTTAAAATATTAAGATATGTTTTTGCTATTTCACAGTAGAAAAGATTTTATACAGTGCATAGTTCAAGCACCTCTTTTTCAGGTAGACTCTTGTACTTGTGAGTTTAACACGGCATTGGGTCTATTTAAAATATTTTCTCAGTACTGTGCGATTAAAAGTCGTTTATTGCGAATCAAAAGCACGGATGATAGATTTATCTGAGTCTCGTTGAGAGATGAGTTCATGAATTCCTCAATATCAAGTCATTGCCTAAAAGAAATGTGATGTTAATATGTTTCTGTAAAGACTGTAAATAACATTTTATTTTCAACAGATTCAGCTGTGTTCTCACTTGATGCATATGATGATACGGTTATATACCAAAATGTACGACGTGTGAATGGAAATCTACACTTATATACTATCTATCTTATATATATCTGACTGTTTCACTAGTCTAGTGGTTAGCATGTTCGACTACAGACGTGAGGTCCTGGGTTCGAGTCCCGGGTCGGGCCATTTCAAAAATCAATATTGAGTTTTCTATTAAGATTTTCTCAATATATGCCGGAAGTTGGGAAGTCGGTGGTGTGATCCACCCCCGTGCCTCAGAGAGTACGTTATGCCTGCCAATCCGCAGTGGAGCAGCGTGGTGGGTTTATACTGCTGGGCTGCTACTTACTTACTTACTTACTATCTAGAACTCTAGGTTTTTGGTATAACACTTAGATTGTTTTATTGTATACTTGGGAGTTATAACATCAACATTCTTTTGCATACTTTTGATATATTTAGTGTCTTTATTCAAGTAGACTCAAATAGCACTTTCGAATCGTCAACAGTTTTTCCGTTGGTAACAAATCTATCACCGATTCGGAAGTCGATTCCGCTGAGAAGAAACCGTCAAGAAACTCAGCGGTTACTCTTTTAAATATAATTTTCTATCCGTATACCGGTATCGCTTTAATAATCTTCAATGACTTTTGTAAAATGTTTTTAACATATTTCTTAAAATTTTGTAGAGGATAATCTAAAACTGATTGCGGTATTTTATTAAAATGTGTATGCTTAACCCGACAAATTATTTCTGAATTTATTACAGTCTACAATATGGCGTTATAAATTTGTGTTTAATTCTTATATTATTCAAGCAATCGCCGAAAATATTATCGAATTGACTTTTAATTTGGTATTGGTACTTTATTTGTGACGCAGACAGTTACTAATAACGAGATACCCTGTATCTTTATTCAAATAGGCTTATTACAGCACTTTTGAATCGTCAAATATCGTTTTGGTATATTATTTAAATGATGATAACATTAAAGAACGACTAACAATTTAAAGATACGGGGGCTCCTTCGCGCCCTGATCTGAGATGAGCCCACAACAAACTCAGTCGGGTGTACGATGTTAACTAACTCGGATTATAATGTTCAATCACTTAATGTTGCCAATATCAATTTACACAAACTCATTAACAATAAAAGCTAGGAACGCGACAGTTTCAATAGTCGACCACTCCGGCCGACCGCCGCTCGAGAACTGCCGAGAGACGGGCCGGACTGCCACTTATTGACTCCGTCCACGCCGATAGATGGCGCCAGCGTTCTACAGACATCTGCCCTCCGACACACACATATATATATTGTAATGATGATGCGATATGTCGGAGTGCAGTAATCTGTGGAACGCTGGCGCCATCTATCGATCGGCGTGGGACAGAGTCATGTGGCGTGAGAAAGCGGTAGACCCTCCAGTTCTCGGGTGACGGTCCGCCAGAGCAATCAACTATTGAAACTGTCGCGTTCCTAGCTGTTATTATTATTATAATCTGAGTCAATTAATAAAGTGTTTGAATGCACCAACATTACCCACCAACGCCCACAGTATGGAAGTCAGCGGAGAACCCTATGCTTTTTGTTTCCTTCCCTTAAAATAAATCAATAATAAATGTAATAAGTAAATTCAATATGAATGTATCCTATGACGTCACTATCGCTTATTTCATTGTGACGTCACTATTGACTATTCGGCTTGTTCAAGACGTGGGGCCGTAATGAAACCACCCTTGATCTGGCTCGTATTGTGTAGGGTGTGTGTAATTTGTGGTATTACGACTCGATGCAGTTACATTCTGATTTTTGTATAGAAGTTCGACAAAGGTCCCTGCCTGTCTAAATAATATTTTACACCACAAATATGAAACAAGTAATACGGAAACAAAATTTAAAACAACAATAAAAATAGCCGTTGCCAAGTTGTAGACGGTGATATTAGAAAAAATGCCTTTATGATATGATAATTAAATAAATTTCCTAGTTTGTTCTGTTGTATGTTTAACGTGTCTTTGCACAGCTTACATTCTTTTGAAAAAAAAAACCCTCTCGCTCCACGTTAGGATGGCTCTAAGCAGATACTAACATACATACATAGCATCACGCCTCATTCCCATAGGGGTAGGCAGAATCAACGACATGATATAAAACAAAAAAGTGCACATGCAGACTACTATTACAAAGTGAAGAAATTATAAAAATATAGAAAAGAAAATTACAATATTATGACGAAAATAATATAAAAAGAAAATATATTTCATTATAAGACCTTATCTAAACTAAGTGCAAGCTTCCTTTTAAATATTGGTAGTGTTTAACTACATTCATTTATAGAATGTCTGGCAAAATTAGATCTCGTGATTGTCTTAGAGAAAGTTTTGGATATAATAAAAAGGTTTAGTAGTTAAAGTACATATCCCGCTCATTAAATTACCGATGGTCCTAATATTCGCACCAAATTTTATTGGTGATACAAAAGCGTTTTATTATATCACACGACACGATACCAATTGCCCTCTTGATGGATACATATAAAGCTACCCAATCACTTTTGTGTAGGGTGTCTACAAAATCTCATCGTAAGGAAGTTCTCTTTTCAGCATTTCTTTTTTGTCTTGGAATATGTTCAATTCAGGTCTTTGTCATTACTATGCGTAAAAATTGATTCAGCTAGAAAGTAACTTCGGTTATTACAAGTGGAATGCTCTTGAAACATTCTATGTAAATTCTATTATTAATGTTATTTATCTTCTATGACACAGGAGCTTCAACTATGATTTGGTGAAGTCAGAAACAGAGCGGCCAACTTTCAATCATTGGGAGTGTGGGACTTGAAACCATCAGAATACCCACTAATATCCCGCGAAACCTGCTTGATCCATGCTTGAGCCAAAGGCTCTCTGAAAAAAATTCTAATGTGGCACCCCCGGATACATTTGCTTTCACATAGCTATTAACTCAAAACGGAGCCGGGCAAAACCCCGTATTTGTCTTCCAGGGTTTCTCTGTCGGCGAGAAGAGGTAACCGCAGCATCTTTCTTCTCCACCCGTAGTATGAAAAAATCGACTCGCAGAAGGAGGCAATAGACCTTTAGTTGAGTTTTTTGCGGAAGTCGGAAATACGATCTTATGTGAAAGTGTTGCAAATAAACGAGTGTAAAATATAAATGATTAAAGTTTTTCACTTCAAATCAATATATTATAAGAAAACCAACTCTTAGCACTTGTAGCACTATTTCTCTTGAAACCACCACACTTCCAGGCGGCACGAGAGATTATATATTGACCCGATTATTCTACTCTTAAAGTTACTTCGTATTGTATAATATTTCGTAATTGCACATTTTTTTTTAGTAATTTTAGTATTACTTGATCATCATTGATATTTTTTTTTAGTATTACTTGATCATCAGCGAAGAGTAAACATTTGATGAGTAATTCATTCATTCTTAACCCATACATACATTCTTTTAAATCTGTCAAACATTTATCCATGAAAAGGTTGAACAGCCATGGTGACGCAACACATCCCTGTCGAACACCTCTTTCGACAGGAAACCACTCCGTGTACGCTCCGTTTATTCTGACACAGGCACTAGAACCCTCATAGAGAGACTTCAATGCTTGGATCAGACAACCGCTCACCCCATACGTAGATAACGTTGACCACAGCTCATTCCTCACCACTCGATCATAGGCCTTTTCTAAATCTACGAACGCGCAATAAACTTTTTGGTGTTTAGCCAAACATTTTTCAGTTAAGCACCGTAAAGAAAAGACCTGATCCGTACATCCCATTCCTCTTCTAAATCCCGCTTGCACGTCCCATATTTTCCCATCAGTTTCATTAATCACCCTTTCAATTAATATCTTTGCATACAATTTGCCGACGACACTAAGAAGGCTGATACCGCGGTAATTTTTGCACTCCTGCTGTGACCCTTTTCCTTTATATAGAGGGACAATTACGGCCTTGCTCCAATCTCTTGGGACTTGACCTTTCTCCCAGCATATATTGAAAAGGCAGTACAGCTGAGCTACCACAATCCCGCGGCCAGCCTTCAGCATCTCGACTGACACTCTGTCATACCCAGCAGCCTTACCTGATTTCATACCTTTTATCGCTTTCATGATGTCATCCATACTAATCTCGCTATCACTTGTCTTACATTCATTGCTATCCGCAGAGGCCATATTTACCTCTGCTTCATTTCTTTCAAACAAACTTTCAAAATGATCCTTCCATCTCTTCAATATCCATTCTTCTCCTTTTATTAAACTTCCATCTAAACTTCTGATTTTACAAAGCTCCGAGGAAGTAGATCTCCCTCGGGCA